>OY982965.1:30022803-30622803 GCA_963890685.1 Plagodis pulveraria | reverse complement strand
GTCCTTGAGAGACAACAATTCTAGATAAACTTAATCTCATCAGCTATATAAATTAAAAAAGATACTCTAAAAAATTTAAGGAGTTGAAGCTGAATTATTATTGTTTCTCAGACATTCGGCAATAATAACACACTACTGTGTAGAAGTTTAAATCTTTTAGCTTTTGCGGTTCTAAAGATACGGAACAGTAATGGCTTAATAAATACAGGGTCTCGTTTTCTGATACATAAATGTAAAAATGAATGAAAGGCTCAAATATTTTAATACAATTTAAACGTTGTGTGGCCGTTCTATCACCTGATACTAAAGAGTAATAAAAGAGTGTTGTTACAAACTACGGGAAAAAAATTATAGTCATGTGCGGATTTTTTCCTCTCGTAGGTTTGTAATTTTGTAATAATCCGCCGAGAAGGCGTTATTAGTATGAACTCGTCATCGATCCTCCGAAAATGAGTAAACCCATGTAAATCCAGCCAATGCGCTGGGTGTGGTGGGAATTAGTGAAACGGGGCGAGAGGGGGTGCGGTAGGGAGGGGGGATCACGTAGTCGCGCATCACACGGTCATAGTAGAAAGAGTGGGGAAGTAAGTTATCTTCATACAAACGTACCGCACGCGGCTTGTATGTGTGCGCCATAGTATCTATGCGTTTCGCACGCACACTCTAACACAATCTCGGCCCGTTTCTCAGTGCGCCAGCCGGGGCTAACACCGTACAAGGATCGCGCGCCACGGCTTTTCGGCACCGCTAAATAAACGAAAAAAGTTTAATAATCGCAGGAAAACTTATTGCTGAACTTAGTGTTCAGCTGTTTATATAATTCATCGATTCTTGTTGTCTCTGTTTAGATTACCTACTGAACAGAAAAGGTAAGCAAGTCACTTATTCTAGCATACCTATCATTTTCACTTGATGATGAGTGAGATACCTACTTATTTTTTTATTGATTTAGGTATGCCCTGCGTCGCGTCGCTCGTCTCTGGCCCCGAACCACATAGGTATTGCCTGTCGGTCTTTCTTTCATCTCGAAAGGTTTCATCATCGTTTAGGTAAAACCGACCTCACTAACCCTGAACCCAGACAACACTTGTAAAAAATGCAACTTCCCGGCCCTTGCCTATTCTAGGTACTGATTTAAAATTTAGCATATACATACATTATAAATAAGTAACAACCCTGAGAAAGGCAAGTATGGTAGGTAATTATATCGCGGATTGGGCCGGAGATGGCCTACTTCCCCACTCTTTCTACTATGACACGGTGGATAGACGGGTCGGCTCATTTAGCCGCCGGAAATTGATCCTGAGTGGATTGCAGCCTCCCTCCGCACCCCTCGCACGGAGCGACCTGCAGATAGCACACGCTAGTCTGCAGCTGCAGTTTTTGAATCGTGGAACGTGCACACTAACATATTTTTTTTTTATATTGTTAGGTTTGCAATAACGCCTGCTATGCGGATTACATTACAAAATCATAAATATACGATAGGAAAAATTTAAGTCATGTGCGGGATTCGAACCCGCGTCCATCCACCCCTTGAGCCGGGGTATGCTCTAACCAATTGAGCTAACATGACATGACGTCATACGTTTGCTTCTTCGATCATCATACGAACTGCCAGAAAATGGGACAATCGCTGCCTGAGCCTGTGTTTCCTGTTAGGTATAATATGGAGGTCTTCAAAACTCGATTGATTAGTTAATCTTCTGGGTAAATGGGGGCGCTCCATTATCGATCGCTCATCACTAAAAATCAGGTGAGATAGTGGTCAAGTGCCATCCAGTTCGGTAAATAAGAAAGTATCTTTCTAGAAGCCAGATAAATCCGATTGAAGTAATAAGGTAACCTGTGAAGAGCTGGGCTAAGATGTCAACCCCCCCACTGCCTGTGGATGTCCAAGAAGCTAATAAAAGTAAAATACCGGAGAGTGAGTAGAAGCGCCTTCTTAGGAACTGATACCTTAAACTACGATCTCATGACGCCTGCCAATGGGGATTGCCATAATGGCAAACCCTTAATGAGAGTGGTTCATTAATTACAATCTTTCCATTTATGATTTCATCTATACTAAAAGTCACATTTTTCTTAAGATTACTTATACTAACAAGCTTTTATCCCCAAAGTGATTTGTACAGATGTGTCAACAACAACGCCTTACCATCAATATGTTTTGAACTTATATTGTAATTTGTGGCGATCTTATTGCTATGTATTTGGCACAGTGCCAGACTTCTACTGAATATGTCTATGTTAGAAAAAATACTGCCCGGTCCAAGAATTTAATCCAGAATCTCGAAGGTTTCGGTTCACGGTTCTCGACCATGCCAAGAACACACGCGTGTCGTGAAACTGGTTTCATAGGTGCGTCAGGCTACGAGTAATGAAAATATACAAATTAGGTAGGTATTCATGAACAAAGTTGCAATATTTTATGCTTTGTTATACGAAAATATTCATATTTTCCGAATAGATTTTTATAATGATTTGTATACCTATGATAAAGGTCGCTAAGTGGCTGCTGACCCTTTAACACCACATAAGCTTAAAGTGTTAGAAGAACTTAACACATTTTTATATACAAAAATGTATAAGTACGAATTAAATGTAAACATTCGTAGATTTTTTTTAATCACCCATAGGAGGGTTTAAGTGATAAATTTTCAACTCTTACAAGAAGGAGCAGCGCAGCCCAGTACTTCACGAGTGACTAAGTCAACAGATGTTGTTATTGAATGCGGTGCTAACAAAGCAATCATTTTTACGCAGAATACCCTACCACTGTGCAGTGAAACTCATGCCCGCCGCTGGATGTAACCAATAGGGAATCGAATCTTGCTGTACATTAAGTTCGGGAGTCCATATTAGATAAACTAGAGCATAATTGCTTCAAACTGTTTAATAAAATAGTGCTGACAATGACTGTTTCAAGTCGACGTCTAAAAAGGATAATAGCTCTATGGTATGTTCCATCAAAAATAAGATCATAAAAATAAACATTTTATTCGATAAACTTCCAAAATGTTGTGAGAAATATAGGAAAGAGGGATTCCGCTGATGTGACCGATATAATAGCGTTCGGTTTATCTAAAGAGTGCGGAAAGCCAATGAGCCGGCTAAATGGCGGGGCGATGTCTGCCCTTCACAATGTACACTCTGCTACGTTTGTGGTTTCTTCGTCAAACTTCGTTTGGCTCATTCTGCGCAAACGTTAAACGAATTATACATACGAGTATTTCATGATATAATCTAAAATGACGTATTTACGATGCGGGCTTAAGCAACTTACAAATGATTTATAAGGCCAAGAGATTTTAGGGTTTCTTTACAGAACATATAATAATACGTTTTGTACAAAAAATTGCACCTTATTACTACACTTTCCGTTTATCCGTCTGACTTTTATTTTTTATTTTTCAAACAATTTTATCAATTCTGATATTAAAAAAAATACAATGTTCATTAAAATATTAGTAAAATCGTAATCAAAGGTTAATAAAATCACATACACAATACACAATTATTAGTTATATTCAATTAAAATGATAATAGTACAATAAGTAAAAAGTACTTATATCAGGTTGTATTTTATGAACATGCAAATAAAAAGGGAGTCACTGTCTATAAAGATATGTTCAAAAACATATAAAGTTAATACGAACCATATTATTTTTAACCTGTGAATATCATTTTAACAGGCACGATAGAAATGAGTAAATTTTGACATTCCCACCACAGACGTGAGAATTATAGTGGGTTAAAAAATATTTTCGCTGCCTAAAATTGAAGCAGTGGTAGCATAAATTGGGATAAATTAAATAAATTATATAAACAGCCAGATAAGGGGTTGATTTAAGCAAAGGGCTAATAATGAAATCTCAGAATCTGGGTGGAATTAAACAGCGTGAACCGGCACGTAATCAGGTTTGGAGTTTACAGTCAGCCGCGGGACGTGTTAATGGAACCTCTTGGGTTGATGCGAGCTCGGTACTGAGACTTACTACTTGATTTCGAATATCATGTGCCCGATGGTTGATTCCCGAAGCCAGAGCGTCCGAATTGCCGAAATTCCATATCATCGATGTACCACAATTTCGACTAGCTATTAACTCGAGCGTCCGTTTCACCGAAAAGCCATTGCAACGATAGTCCTGTTCTTAGAATTTGTATTGGCTCAATGTGGCAGTAACTCGCAAGCTATTCTACCTACATACATAAAATATTCAAGAAAAGTAAAACATAAATACAGATTTGAATTGAATTTGTCATTTCAAAATTTGACAGTAGTACAAAAGGAGGGTTAGTAATACTGGCAAATACTTTTTTCAGTGAATTGAGCATACCTTAAAACATTAGTAAACAGAATTCTAATAAATTAAAGTAGAAGTAATTTAGAGAGCCGAGAATATATTATAGTCAAATTTATGCGTGGTTGTACTTTCCTCCTTTTCTGGATTTTGGTTATAAATGTGACATTATTGAGTTACAAATCCACGTCCGCACAAAAGTCGGCATTTTCCGTCTAGTTTCGTGGCCAGCACGTTATCTGCGACCTGAGAAATGACCGGCTCATGAATAAATCCTCTCGAAGCACTCCCCCCCCCCCTCCCCCCATGCGCGCATCCCCTCGCACACCCGCTCGCGTCCGACACATTTGTCAAAGTAAATTATTCGAAAGAAATGCTCTAACAACGGCTGAACAAAGTCGAAAGCCTTCGGCTTGTTTTCTGGGGTACCGTGACCAATATATTTCAAATAGATTCATAAATAAGATAAATAAAGAGTTTATATGGCATATATTAGAGTGTAGTTGTTTATGAGAGATCACACATTTCCGTATTTTCATAATATAAGAGTGGAATGATTATGATGACGTTATGTTATATATTTTATTATTTTTTGCAAAATGTATAATGATGATGTGATAGCATGATGATATAATTGATTATGTTTGTGTATTATGTCTGTGATAGAAAATGCAGCCAAAACAACAATTATGACTATGTGTGTTATAATAATACGCATTTATTAAATAAATACTCATGATTGTTACTAGAAATATTGATAGATGTCATAAAACTTACATTAAACGACATACTAAATATCACAAGAAAACACTTACTTCAATATTTTCCATAGATGAAACCCTCAGCGTGTATTTAGAGAATTAAACTTGACCGTTTTCCAAAGTTAAATGTAGGTGTTTGACAAAAGGTGTCGATAACGTCATTCGGAGCAATGATATTTGGTGCCCCTAAACCGCGGGCCGCAATCTGCGACCCGTCGCCTGCGGCCCGCGGGTGACAAGTGACGGTTGGAGGGTAACGGACTGCTGCGCCGTTACAAATGTTTCAACGCAACGTCCCAATTCACTGAAACCATATTTCACCTCACTTATCTCAATGCGGCCATAGTTTACAACGTTCTTCGACTCGTGAAAAGCGAAAATTGATGACATCTCGCCTTTTATGCGTCGGTTAGCCGTAAGGTTGCGTATAGAAACAGGATTGTTTTATATATTATCAACTGGATGTCGTAAAAACTAAGAAAAGAAAAATAATGCACCATTTGAGCAGTATAAGTCTGGGAAAAGTAGACACGTTTGTTTAAGAGACTACTGTGCAGCTAACTTTAAATAGATGTATGATATAGACGCACAGCCAGCCACACAAACTATGCACATAATTCCGTCACTATCCGGACTCTCAATAACAATAATAAGTATTTTTCAACAGTCAATATTTTTCATTATTATTAAATTACGTTTCGAGTAATAAATATTTTTAATAATTAACTTATAATATAATTATTATATAATAATTAAATAAAGAGCGCTCCACCACCCACACTCAATTAACTTTTACACCTTACACTCGTCTCACCCACAATAGCGTACATACATAATTTTCTATCTTGGTTCGCGGATACTAACCATATGCTATTCTTATGTTTGTTTATAAGCAATATAATCTGTAGCTATGTATAAAAAGTATGAACCTGTAATTGGTAATAAGTGTCATTAATAATGACGTAACTAAGTGTTGTTGGTTCAACGACTGATATAACTAATATTATGTATAGATCAGTCAAACAAACACACCAGCAATGCATTCATTGAACCATCAGCACTTACATTAAAGCTAACTATTAAATTGGCTTTAACTCACATTCAAATTCAAATTCAAATATGTTTATTTGTAGAATGTAGTGTAACAAGATGGTAAAATTAACAAAATAGTTCTCATACATTCTTACCATTTAGGCATGCAAATGGTTTCTAGCTACATAACATAGTATTGTCATCAATAGAAGCCATTTAGTTGTCATTAGGTACCAATAAAATTACTTATATACATTCACATTACATATGTTAAATTACATTTATTTATATATTATATTTAATTAGGCATAACAAGTTATCAATAAAATCAAATTAATTCATTATATTACTATAATTGTTGTCATAAATTATTGTCCTCTAAAAATTCCACAATACTGTAATAACATTTTTCAACTAGAAGTTTTTTTAGTTTATATTTAAAACTTGACATATTACATTCTTTTAAGTTCTTTGGCAGTTTATTATATATTTTAGGTGCCATACGAAATATACTTTTACTCATAAGTGTAGTATTAGACGGCATTGCACATAAATTATTTTTATTTCGTATATTGAGGTTATAAATATCATTGAATGTAGGGAAGTACCTGATGTTGATTCTCACAAACAACGCCACTTCATAAATATACAGACATGGCAACGTCAGTATGTTTAGAGCCTGAAAATACGGTTTGCAACTATCCGTACTATTAATGTGACATATAGCTCTGATGCACTTTTTTTGGGCCACAAACACTTGGTCTTTATTAGTAGAATTAGCCCAGAAAATTATCCCGTATCTCAATAGTGAAGCTATACACCCATTGTATGCTGTTACTGCGGTCTCGCGATTAACTTCTTTTGAAAGATACAGATACAGAGCATATGCCAAGCTATTTATCCTTTTAGTTAATGTATCTGTATGTTGTTTCCACGTCAATTGTTTATCTATGTGCAACCCTAAGAATTTTGTCATTTGTGTTTCATCTATAACATAGTTTCTAAATTTTACATCAACAGTTACATTTTCCTTGTTTAACCTCTGGCTAAAATGCATTACTTTTGTTTTATTGTAATTTATTTTCAAATTGTTTTCTTCCAACCAGTTAATGATATCATGCACAGCTTTATTAATTTCAGCTGGATAATTATCATTCTCTTTTTGTATCACCACTGTGCTATCGTCAGCAAACAATATCATGGGGTGTTTAGTACACTTAGGAATATCGTTTATATAACAGAGGAAAAGAAGTGGTCCTAAAACACTTCCCTGTGGTACGCCGTACAAAACATTATCATTATGTGACTTAAATTTTTCTTCTATTTTATGAAGTGTATTAATTCTTACTATTTCAGTTACTTGCATTCTAATACCTAAATATGATTTTAATAGATCTAATACATTGCCTCGTATTCCATAACGCTCCAATTTGTAACACAATATATTATGGTCTACGCAGTTAAACGCCTTTGTCATGTCCATATAAATGGCACATACTGGGACTCTTTGATCAATATTTGTAATGATTCTATGTACAAAGTCATAAATTGCCAAATTAATACATTTTCCTTTTCTAAAACCGTTTTGTTCGTCAACTAATATTTTGTTCTGCTCTAGGTAATCATACATGCGATCATAAATGATTTTATCAAAAAATTTTGAAATTACTGAAAGTAGGGCCACCGGTCGATAGTTAGATAAAATATCCCTTTCTCCTTGCTTAAATAGTGGTTTAATGACTGAAGTTTTTAAGCTTTCTGGAAATATGCCCTGCTCTATACACATATTGAATATAAAGCAAAGAGGAAAACATACTATTTCTCCAACCTTCTTAATAACTTTAGTGGATATGCCGTCATATGATAGCCAATACTGTTAGTATTTTTTAAGAGAATATTTTTTTTTGCTACATCTTCGGGAGTAACTGGAGCTAGAAACATCGATGACATTTTACTAGGTAACAGTTTTGTATTCTCTGATTTTATATATGTTTCTATTGTTTTGCGTATAGCATTCTGGCCATGATTGATAAAATAAGTATTGAATGCATTTGCAATATCAACAGGATTAGTAATAGTTTTATTATTGTGAATAATTTTGAAAATATATTCATTAAAATTATTTTTGTATTTATTAATGACTTGCCATGTTGCTTTTGTTTTGTTAGCCGATGATTTAATATAATAGTTATTCTGGGACAGTTTTGTGAGTCTAATAACTTTTTTGTAGGTTGATGAATAATTTTTGAATAATGTTTTGTTATGCGCTGTTGGCTGTAAACGATATTGCCACAAAAGTTGCCTTTTTTTCTTGCTACATTTTCTAATACCTTTAGATATCCATTTCTTCTTTTTATGATTTTTTATTGTTATTTTTACCCAAGGAAAACATAAGTTGTAGAACAGCAAAAAAGTTTCCAAAAACATTTGATATGCATGATTAGGTTCATTCGAACTATAGATATCATTAAAAGTCAAATTACTTATACTACTTTTAAATATGTTTAGGTTTTCATTGCTTAATTGGCGTTTTTGTACTGTCCATGAGTTCAGTTTGCATGTCTTTTTTACTGGACATCTGAATAATTGAGATCGATGGTCCGAAATAGCCATTTCAATAACTTCACAACGTGCACCGTGGATATTACTGATAATATTGTCTAAACAAGTTTTACTACTTGGCCTGGTTAGTTCTCTTACAGAGCATTTCATATTATAAGATGTTAATAGTTTTTCAAAATCACATGTCATTTTATTATTTTTCAAAATGTTAATATTAAAATCACCGCAAAGAATAATTTTTTTATTTAAATTTTTTGTCAGGTATTTAAAATTTTTTTCTAAAACTAAAAAAAACTGTGGTAAATTACGGTTTATGGGAACTCTATATAAAGCAACAACAGCAATTTTATGTTGTATTTATTCGATGGCACAGCATTCCACAGCATTAATCACTGATAAATTATTAACATTTAAGATTTGCTTGTATTCGTGATGATCTTTTATTATAATACAGGCTCCACATTTTCTTTGATTTCTAGAACAAGTTGAGGCCAGCTTGTAATTTTGTAAATTAAGCACTTTTTCATCACCTGGTTTCATGTTGTGTTCCGTCAAGCATATTACATCAACTTGTTTATCCAAACTACTTAATTCTTCTAAGCTAACTTCCAATAAATTTTGTTTACTGATAAGTCCGGCTATGTTTTGATGCATTACATAAATATAGTTATACACGAAAAAACCTTTCATCCGAGTGTTTATAATTCAATGAAGATTGTTCCCCTAATTGCAGATTAAAATTAGTAACAACTTTCTTTTTTGTAACGATGGGAAAGTAATCTCTGATGTTTTTCTTTTTATTACATACTTTACTATTTACAACTGAGCTCTTAGAATTTTTTTTTTTTAAATATTAAGGTAAAGTGCCTTTTTTGGGTAATTTTTCATTAACTGTTTTTTTTTATTTATTGTTGGAATCTAGTAAATCTTTAAAAATATTATTCATTTTCATGATATACATGGGTAAATAGTTATTGTTATAATTATGCATGTCTATCCAATAATTATTTTTTTTGCACATGTCCCTCATTAAATTCTTAACATTTGTATCTATATCTATGAAACTACACTTCGGTACTTTAGTGGCAACACTTTTCAGAACTCCATTTAACTTGTTCTCATTTAAATATTTGTTTTTCAAGACGCTTAACAAATATATATTAGAAACATTTAGGATTTTTAAAGTAGCATAAATGTCAAGTTGAAGCTTTACTGGGTCCGTATCTTCTTCTCCTAAGCATAAAACTAATTTATCTTCATCGTTAAACTTTACGTTCTTGCAAATTTCTAGAAGGTTCACTGCTTTTGCTCCTGGTTTCAATAACGCCTGAATAGTATATTGCCCATATATATTGTCTGCGGCTCGATATCAAGTTTGAGGCAAGATTTCGACACTGGCTACCTCCTATTATGACATTTTTTTTGATTTTCTTGTTTACTTCGGTATTGTTTATCATGAGTTGTTCATTACCGATAGTATTAGTTGAATCTTGTTGTAGTTCTTCTCTGTTACTGTCCTTTCCATGGGTCCTCAACAACCGTGCTCTTTGATTAATATGATCTTGTTGCGGTTCTTCCGTATTTTTGTTTTTTACTTGTGAGTTCAATGGATAAGTCTCTTCTTGGATAATTAGTTGATTGCATTTTTTTGCTTGCTTTATTGGTTTAAGGGTATTAGAGCTATTTGTTGAATTAAGGTCAGTATCAATGTTTTGACTTCGTTATTGAGATTAATATTGTGGTTTGCCGAATCTATCCTGTTAAGTATATTTTTGTATGTATCTAAGGCCCTTTGCAGTACTGTTATTGTCATTTTAAGGCCTGCATTTTCTGAGTTGAGCTTGTTTATTTCGTTGCTTGCATTGTATAAGTCCATAGTGAGTTTTTCTATTTTTAATTTCTGATTTATTATTTGTGAATTTTCCGGAATAACAGTGTCTGACTGCACATTTGAGCTCTCATCTAAAAAAGTTGTATCTATATAACTGTCTACTAGTAAATTTTCCAGAGGTTCTGCTGGTGGTTTTTTCATTGAATTTTATTTGTTATTAGAGATGGTAGTGTGTACGTGAGGAAGCGTGTGTAAGAGGGTCAGTTTGTGTGCATGTGTGAGGTGCAGGAGGTAACTATAACTAATATAAAAAAACTATATATAACCAGTTAAAAAATAATGTTACATGCGTGATTTAAACCGTTTAAAATGGTTAAATTACTAAAATAATATAACCAATACCTAGTTGTTTCAAGATACTTGGCTGCGTTAGACTTTAAGCGTCAACTTACACAGAAGTGGCAGTGGCCAGTAGTGCAGCGAACTGAAGTTTTATTGACAAACTATTATTGACTTTGTCTCTATCTCGAGTATTAAGGTCCAAAGTTGACCAATAAAATATTTATTGGACGCGATTTTATGGAGAGCACAACCAACCTTTCTTCCCATGTGTGGAAAAAGCCATGTTCATATTATGGTTATTTATGAGTATCGTAGAAATGTGTGAGTAGTATCCCAAACATCAAGCTTCAATAATTTACTATAATAACTATTTATTGAACACGGCAGAAGAGTATTTCAATATGACTATTGGCGCAGAGCCACAGTGTGGCTATCTGTAAATGAAAGGCTCACAATATATTAAAATTACAAGCAACTAGGTGCGTCCCACGGCTCCCCCGCGTAGACAATATTAAAATTTAAGATAATGTTAGAAAGTATCATATATGTCTATAATTTTTGAAGCAGTGATATGTGAGCGGTAATAGTTATGGACTGCCGTGCCGCTGGTCCATGGTTCGATCCCCTATGCCAGCTTGAGATTCACCAAGTGGTGAAAAGGGCATTTTGCGAATGCTCGCTTGGCTAGCTGCTATCACCCTCAAGGTCATCGCCAAGCACTTATAAGTGTGTTCCGGCAGCAGTCCTTGAGAGCCAGTAACTCTAGGTGAGTCTAAACAACATCTCCAGTCCATCATCAAAACCAGTAATTCTATTCTAGGTCTAGTCTATTTACAATCCTCAACCCTACGAATAAATAATGTAAAGAAGTATAACTCTGATACAGTGACCGCTTTGATTTCGGACTCATCAACTTCACAAGTAACAAAACACGCACTATTTTCCAAATTCAATTTGATTGGTTAATTGATTTGGCGCTTAGAAATGATCGCATCTGATTGGTCGCGTCAAGGTGATGTTGTCACCGCCGTCATTGCTTAGGGCCAAACCGCACTACTGCGGCACAGCATTGCAGCGAAGCGGCGCGGCTCGAGAAATATTAATTTGTATGGATTTATTAATGGCGTAAACCGCACTATATCTTGCGGTACCACCAGAGAGACGCGGTGTAATAAATTATCATCATTTCACGGTCCACCCACGTTTCAACAATTCAAAAGATTATTTTACGTTCAAACATTTGTGTGAAATCGATTATTATCTCTGAAGAGTCGTGGAAAAAAGTTTTTTTACAAACGAGAATTAGGTTTCTTTCACCCAAATAGAACTATTTTTAATTTTTCAGCTCTATTTGCCTTTTTGCAAAACACCACGATTATTTCTCCTTCGACGACTTCATCTACTTGAAATTTTTGCCATTAGTTGAAAGAACCGTCCTTCTACGCTGCATTGCTATAGTGAACGAAAAAGGCGCATTATTTTTTAATTTATTATCCAAACAATTATAATAACATGATGCTTTCTGTCAGTAATGTCGTAAAACCTATGTTAGGTTAGACCTATGTTAGACATTGAACTCTCGATAAAAATAGGTATATATTATCACACTATATCTTACAATGTGTTACGTACACAGCCAAATAACGAACGAAATAACAAAACTAAACAAAACAGTAAAAAGATAGATTTAATATAGACTTAGATTTTAGAGTCAAGCATGACTTTTGCTTACACAAATAGCTGTTATCTCAGGCGCTCAATGAGTTATTTTATTGTATGTGCAGTAAGCAGCTACCCACTGAGCATACAACTAATACGAACCAGGGCCCTACTCTAATTCGTCGAAGTATCGAACTTCGGGTCCGAAAGAAAGGTATCCGCAAAACACGTATTGGCTTACTTATGTTTAACTTCGTTCGTAGCATAGACTTGCAAGCATTTACCTGTGTAGATTTTGAATATCCTTTTTTTGATTGCTTTCGTATGGTTTGTACATTTCCCAAATATGAAATAATATAAATATAATTTATTCGTTTGCCTATAAGTCGAGTTCTTAATTTTTTTTTAATAATTTTTTTTTTGTTCTTAAAATGCAGAAAGAACACAATTAGTACCTAATGAGGATATAAACACCTATGGAGAACCTAGTGCAGCCGAAGCCACGCCGTATCTAGAACATAAACTTAAATCCTAAATATCTAACCTGTATTTCCTAGAACAGTAGCGACACCTCTCGCTGATCCAAACAGGACTCTCAGACTCTTACCTTGTGAAAATGTTCTTTAACTTCTCTGTTTTAAGACTTAAAATTGATTGAAGCATGCATACCAGCGTTTTCAGAGTATTATGGGAGATCCCATAGCGGGCAAGGTTTGTGTGGAACGTTGCGGTCCACCATTGACTATATCAAGCAACAAACTTCGTAACGCATATTAAATTTTCGTTGTATAAAGTGTCGTTCGAAAAACGAATAACGAAACTTTGTCGAATTGTAGTAGCGGCCCAGTTGTGTGACGGCTGTTTGACGTGTAATACCTATTGGAACTAACAATACCGGAGCCATAGGTGTGACAACTATCTATGTGACAGTTGATGTCGTATTTATCTGTTATAATTTTATATTTTGGCTACAAATGATAAAATAGTTATCTAGAAACAGATCTTTAGCATGACAGTTATAAGACCTAAGATCAACTTATTTGTAATTTTTATGTCGTTTGTATCCCCAAAATGAAATCAATACTGAAAAACACGACATCAATTAACACTGTGACAGTTGTCAGACCTAAGCCCTACTTCTAGGATATTTTTATGTCATTAGTAGCACAAATAGTAAATTAGAATTGAGGACCTTTTTCAAAGTATGTTATGACATTTCTAGCACATGTTTGACATACAAAATTAAGAATATAAAAAAAAATTAGAATTGTTTTCATATAAAATGTTCTAAGACTAACAATGTTCCAATGTAATTTTTTGATTTAATGTAAAATTCATGTTGCATAAAACTATCCAGGGTAGTCAAGTATGGGTTTCGAAAATGTTGTGTTTTTTCCTCGTTTATAAAAGGTATTCCTGTTTTTTTATATCCGTATGGCTTTTCAACCATTTTATTTTAAACTACGGTATTTTTGCAGAATTAAACAACGCAGAAGAACATTTATAAATTCAGTTGAAAATTCCCGCGGTACAACCGCATGACTCGAGCCCACGCGGCGAACTGACAGGGCCGCGCGGTACACTTTTTAAGCCACGCCCGCTGCGGTATGATTTGCGTTCTGTGGTTTTTGAGCTTGAATTACATTTCTTTCCATTATTATTCGTAGCCTCAACCATATCATCACTTACCATCAGGATAGATGTCAAGGACTATAAAAAATGTTTACGGCCTGTACTATCTCTCTCTTTTTTTCCCCTCCTGGCAACCCAAACACACAGTGTGATTTTACAGATTGATTTTCGAAATTTGACTAAATAACTGGTTTTTAGCGTTGAATCTGGTGATAATTAAGTGGTTTGTGTACGTTGGATTGTTTAACTGTTTTTTAAAAGTGAATAAGCCTTATAACACTAAAAATTCAAGTCAAAAGTATATAAGTCTAAGATTGTGGCAACGGGACGCCATCTTAGTCTAAATATTGTTGTGAGCTGAGATTTTCATATTTTTAATATAAATACACTTTGCAACATCATGGAATGCACGCGTAAAGTGAATCAAAATCTAGGCTCTGATACTAGGACAAACAAAGGAAATGAATCAAGACGCCAGAAAATGAAAAGAACTGACGACTCTGGGAGTGACTCTTCGGTTCAAGCGTCGAGGCGACAAAAGACGAACTGTGGTTGTAGTGATGTTAATCAAACTTTAATTTCTTTTAAAGAACAATTGAGCTCCATGAACAACCTCTTAGTGTCGTGGAAAGCTGAGCAAGATATCCAATATTCCCGACTGAAGACCGATGTGACGTCGATAAAAGAACAGTTGTCCGAGGTAAAGTCTGCCAACTTGGAAAGGGAGAATGCTCTTGAATTCCTATCACTAAAATGTGAAGATACGGATAGTAAAGTGATTGACCTGGTAGATAGCTCTAAGGAGTATAAGAATCGTATAACAATTCTTGAGGAATGTATGGAAGAAATGAACCGGAAATTCTGCTTAAACAAACTTGAAATACGCAATATGCCATATGAACAGAAAGAAACTCGTCACTCTATCCAAAAAAATGTAGAAAGCATCTTTAACTTGTTGAATATAACCGTCATGTCAACAGAAATACTCAGTGTTCACCGCATTCATGGTAAACCAGATCAAAATAAACCGGTTGTAGTTGAGATGAGTTCAAAGCTCTTGAGAAACAAAATAATTGATGCATTTAAACTATATAACAGGACAAATAAACCTAATATTCTGAACTCAAACTGTATTGGCATCAATGGAACATCTAAACCATTGTATGTAACTGAATTGCTAACCACCAAGGGTAAAAGATTATTTTTCTTATCAAGAGAATTTGCAAAAAATTTCCATTTCAAATACTGTTGGACTGTGGATGGAAGAATACTGCTGAGGAAAGAAGATGGCTCCCCATACATTGCAATAAAAGATGAAATGCATCTAAATGAATTGAAAAATAAACTCAATAAGTGACTATACTCATATTCATATAAGCTTTCTGTGCTTCATCTGGATTATGTGATCATTTGCAAGATTGCTACGACTGTAATAAGTAATGTGTTCCTTATCAATTGTAATACCACTCCATGCTCTATATTAATCTCTCATGGTTGTCTCCCACTCAATGTTTGCAAACATCTTATATACTTAAATCACGCCATATACAGTACGGGTATATTGATAAAAGGTAACATTAGGAATCTCTCCAAACTAGAAATGCAATTTATTTTTTTCAATTGTCTGTCACTTAACAGTTATATAACAATATTCTTATTACATCTTATATGTTTAATTAATAGAGTGAACCTAATTTACTATAATAATCTACAGTATACAATGTCCACTATCCATGAAACAATAACACAACCTAAATTACAATGTTTTTCATATTACCTTAAATCTATTCTTCAAGCAAATAATATGTTCAATTGCAACCTAAATTTAAAATATTTAATTCCATTTTTATACCTTTTAAACTCAATGTTTTCATATAATAAGATTATTTTATACAGAGGGATAATGATAAATAATTTATGTACCCTGCATTGTTTTCTGTTTCAAGTAATATTTCTCACTTACCACATGAATAATATCGGTAATACTGATAATATTATCTGTAAATCAAACCAAGTAAAATGTATTTATAGATTGTTAAAAAACATTATTCTCACTGACCTACTGAAACAGCAATGCATGTTTGGAACATGTTATGTTATATCACTTTGTGGTTTCTTAGAAATTATACCAAGCTTACAATATAAAACAGTATATTGCTATATCTATATAATTAAACACTTCTTTAAGGTATTTTATTACCATCCAATACAATGTGTTATGATTGGCTGTTCCCATAACGATTCATACAATATTTATGCACAATTTTTGGATGGGATTATTATTGCTCTGTCAACTTTAGCTATATGTTTGCTTAGCAAGTATTGTAGGTGGTACATTCAGAAACCAAACCAACATAATAATGCAAGTAATCATTACAATAGTTGTTTTCTATTTTATTTCACTAATGTTATGTTATGTAATAGTAACTTTGTACTTCAATTCATGACAGAGTCTCATAGTTATTTGAAATGGATCCCCCAGAAATAAATATTAACAATATTGACAATATCTCTGTATCTGAGTCTTGTCTTTGTCATACTAATGATGTTCCTGCTATAATAAAAAATTCAAATAAATCGTTTAATATAATATTACAAAATACACGTAGTATTTTAAATAATTTTAGTGAATTTCTTCTATCGATGACCTTGATGAAGGTACAACCGGACATGATAGTTCTTACAGAGTGCTGGCTATCAAAAACCTACTTACCTCCGTCATTACCCAACTATACATATGCATATACACGTCATACCTACAACCAAAACGATGGGGTTGTTGTTTATATTAAATCTAGTGTTGCAGCTAGTACAATTGAACCAGATTTTGTAGAAGCCAATTGTCTTGTAACTAAATTAGGAACTGATATAGCCATTATTTCTATTTATCGCCCATATGAATTCTATAGATCGAATAAGTTTATGAGGTCCTTAGAGTTAGTACTTCAATCTTTAACCACTTTCAAAAATATTGTAATTGTAGGTGATCTCAATATAGATATAAAGCTGGGTACGGTGGACAAACTGGCCGATGAATACCTTTTACTTCTAGCTTCATACGGTTTATTACCAGCACACCAGATTCCAACTCATCTTAGAACTTGTTTAGATCATGTTATTCTGAAAACTTGTTATTCAGCTAAAACTCTTGTAGTAAATAACTCGGTTACTGATCATTTACCAGTTATTCTCTCGTTAAAATTGACTAATATCTCTTGTCAAATGAAAAAAACCACAAGTAAAATAAACTACACCGCTGTCACTGATAAACTCAATAATTCAGATTTTTCACCAATATTCTTGACAAAAAATATTGACATTGCAACTGATTATTTTCTTTCCACACTATCTACAGTTATCAAAGAGAGTTCCATCTTCTTGTCAATCTCAAGAAAGTTTGCCCCTATCAAACCATGGATGACACCTGGTCTTCTGCGATGCATTAGGAACCGTGACCGTATGCATATTAAAGTAAGAAAAAATCCAAATAATGAGACGCTTAAGGTAACTTACACGCGATACAGAAATTTTTGTAAATCAATAACTAAAAAAGTTAAATATACTTATGAAAGAGAACAACTTATTAAAGCAAAGTCAAACATTAAAAAAACTTGGAAAGTAATAAATGATATAACAAACTTTAAATCCCCAAAAACATATTCCAGTGACATACTAAACTTAAGTAATGATCCTCCCGCAGTTGTTGTAGATAATATGAACAATTACTTTGTTAATGTGGGCAAAAATTTGGCTGAGCAAATAAAACCTGGTACTGGTCTTCATCAAAATGTACAAAATCATGTAATACCTTTGAAATCTTTCGTCTTACTTGATACTGATCAAACTGAAGTTAATCACATTCTTTGTAACTTAAAAACAGATAGTTCTCCTGGATGGGATGAAGTTCCCTCATCCATCCTGAAACAAAATGCCACCTTACTTGCTCCGGCTGTTGCCCATATATGTAATTTAAGTTTCAACACAGGAATTTTTCCTCATGCCCTAAAAAAAGCTGTAGTTCATCCTATATTTAAGAGTGGTGACAAATCGGTGTTTATGAACTATCGACCCATATCAGTGTTGCCAGCCTTATCTAAAGTCTTAGAGCGTTTAATAAATAACCGTTTGATATCTTACTTAGAAAGTAACAAACTTTTGAGTCAAAATCAATTTGGATTTCGTAGAGGTTTATCAACTTCAGATGCAGTGTCTGCTCTGACTAATCATGTTGTTGAAGGGATAGACAATGGAGATAAATGCCTAGCTATTTTCCTCGATCTAGCTAAGGCGTTTGATACGGTCCCAATGTCAGGTTTAATTATTAAGCTGGAACGCCTTGGAATTCGAGGCTTGCCTCTTCAACTTCTTAAAAGCTATCTGACATATAGACAGCAATGTATTAAAATAGGAGAACATGTTAGCAACACTTTATATGTTAAACAAGGAGTCCCTCAGGGAAGTATTTTGGGACCTACCCTTTTTCTCGTCTTTATAAATGATTTATGTAACTTACAAATCAAAAATTCTAAAATCCTCACCTTTGCAGATGACACAGTCTTAGTATTCCGAGATAAGTCATGGCCCCTAGTCTTTAAGGCAGCTCAATCTGGTTTTAATGTGGTTACTTCCTGGCTATTTAATAACATTATTACCATAAATGCATCTAAAACCAAATATCTAACATTTTCCATACTAGATTCTCTACAACCTCCGTCTGTGGATCCATTTCAAATAACTGTTCATAGCTCATTTTGTGACACTAATACAGTATGTTCTTGTGCTAGACTAGACAGAGCTGATACAATTAAATACTTAGGAATATTAATTGATAAAAACCTTTCTTTTAAACCCCACATAAAGAATGTAGCAGGACGAGTACGTAAGCTTATACCCATTTTCAAAATCCTAAGACATGTGGCTGATTTCGATATCATAAAAATTGTGTACTTTTCTCTTTGTCAATCTATCATATTGTACTGTATCTCGAGTTGGGGTGGTATTTGTACTTCGAATTTACTTCCACTTGAAAGAGCTCAGAGGGCCATCTTAAAAGTTTCTTTGTTCAAACCATTCTTATATCCCACTGTAACGCTGTATAAGGACTGTCAGGTTTTAACAGTCCGGCAACTTTTTATTCAGCAAGTTGTTATGAAACAACATGCCAGAATTCCTTTGGAAACTATAATAATCATAGCTACAAAGCGACGTCATGACATAGTATGTACAGTTAAACAAGTCAAAACTATCTTCGCTAGAAGATATGACTACTTTCTATGTTCTTTTCTGTATAATAAAATTTGTGCAATTATAACAATATATCCACTCAATTCCTACTCTTGTAAAAAAGAATTAAATCAAATATTAAGGAATCTAAACTACCATGACACAGAAAATTTATTTCGCATATTTAGGTAACTCCCTAAAATTTGCTCATTTCCTTTAAGAGTAAAACTTATAACATAATTATACATATTAAAAATCTACATACTTAAATATTAGTTTACATTACACCTTCTCAAAACCGTTAGTACATTCATTCCATATCGCTTTTATACAAACCATCCACATTTTTTTATATATACTCATACACACTAAAACATACAATAGTTGAGTAGGTATTTTGGGTCTTAGTTCTTAATTTTTACTTAATATAATTTTTCATAGTAATTATTTCATTAATATTTTCATAACCTGAACTTTGTATTTACTTAATATCACCTGTAATTTGTTAAGACTACAATTGTTTATTTAAAATAGGAGGGTGAAAAACGGGATTTCTTAGCACGGGGAAACCTAGTAAGAATTCTTGTTTAGCACTCATGTTTTCTTCATTTTATATCAAATTTCAATACTTATATACAAGGTTTATATAGTCTCAACTAGACAACATGTTTTATATATATTATGTATCTTACTGTTGCAAATAAATATTTTTATTATTATTATTATTATTATCTATATTCCAAGTTTCATCTAAATACTGTATTAAATTAAATCATATTAGTAATTTAAACCGTTTCAAGTTGTTTAATTACTATGTGAAAGACAACATTTAATCATATTAGATTTTTATTGTTAATGGGCAGCTATTGATCTTTATCTCACTAGGCGTTATGGAACTATGTACTTTAAGATATACATTTTCGGTATGTACCAGCAGGTGTCCTTGAGGACCAGCTTCAATATTTCTAGGTTAATTCTACTTACCATTAGGTAAGATTGTGTAACAACTGCCTCTAAAAGAAAACTACCTAAACTCACCGTTGACCGAAGTGACTATCGTCACTAGATAGAGTTAAAATGTGAATTTCTGTATCCGTAGCTAATAGTTTCGCAAGTGTTATTACGTCCGGCTCCGTCCGGGTCGAGGGAATGAAATTGGCAATCTATTTTGATAACTCATTCCATCTCGATACAGTAAAAACTAATAAAGAAGGGCCACATCAACCGAGCCCTTCCCACGTAACTAATGAAATAACCAACCCGACACATTATATCCTTAGGCTGACTACACATGGTCAAACGGTTTTTGTTACCAAAAATATTTTTTATCGCACTTAATACGTCACGTGCATGATATGACTTCTGGCACTGGAGAAATGAATACAAATGATTCCAACTGAGTTAAGTAGTTTAAGTTGTCAGTTATTGTGCCAAGACGGATGGCTTTGGTACTGATGATTATTGACTTACAGAATTTCCGTTACACCCGAAACAAAATAGAATTTTGATTTGGTTAATATCGTCCTCAATATAAATAACTATAAAATTAATTAAAAATAGTTCTTTGCACGTTTAAAAGTAGAAGATAACAGTGTTTTTTCGACTAGCTAACTACCAATCTCAAGTAGAAAATCTGTCACTGAGCGCGCGATTTATTATTTGGCTTGAGATACACCCGTTGTAGATCTGGTCTGCTACCAGCTTTCGACAACATTATTTATTTATTACTTATAATGATGTTTTAACAGTTTCAACTAGGTTTCAACATGGTCAAAGACTAAAACTAGTTGAGTCAAAACTGAATCCTTTCTAACAATGTGCGTACGGCTTTAGTTAGGTTTACAAAGACGCGTAGGCGAGTAGGAACTAGCGCCACAGACAAGGCAGCAGTTTCTATAGATATAGTTTGGAGAGTAGTTATTTACAACAAGGATAATAGCGAACGGGTCGTGACGTCACCGTGGACATCACTACGGGTAGGGATGTTTGTATTGGATTTAGCAATCTAGGTGTTGTAAGACCTTACCGCAGTTCTAAAAAGACTACATTAATAATATATAAAATGAGTAATGGACACAGGATAAAATAGAAAAACATATAACACAGTCTGCTCGGAAATAGAACGTGCTCTTAACGGTTGTACGACTTACTCTAGTTGGTTTTTATAGTATATTGCAAAATCTTAGGATTTTTTTTACTATAAAAAGTAAAAAAACGCTTTTTTTTAGTACCTTTTTTACGATGGAACAAACACAAAAATCGTTGAACAACATGTTAGTTGTATAGGGCCCCCCTTATTATTGGATTTATTATAACTAACCTAGTTTCGTCATATTTTAAAAACCAAGTGGGTAAACCAGATTGAATTTTGCATGCATGTGTTTTGTTGCAATATTGCCAGGTTTCTGTAAAATTATTTATATTAGAAATAAGTTATCATATCCCTTTATATAGGAATTTTAATTTAAATATTTCAGAAAATAAATAATAAAATGAAGTATTTAATATTTGACCAAACTACATTTGTGTGGAAAAGGTTCTGAATACACTTCCTATAAGAAACGGAACCGTAAAAATAACTCCAAAGCTAAAATATGTTCCAGAATATTTTATTACATTATATGATTTTTTTTTATGCCTGATAGGTTAGCCTTAGACCACTATCTCACCTGATGGTAAGTGATGATGTGGTCGAAGATGTTGTTCTGGCTAACCTAGAAGTACTGGCTCTCAAGGACACCTGCCGGAACACACCGTTAGGTGCTTGGCGACAGATTTTCTACTTGAGGGTGGTAGCTAGCCAGGCGGGCGTTCGCAAAATGCCCTACCACCATGCTATAACGACTGCCATCATAAGACAACAACCGGGACTGACGGCTTATTGTGCCCTCCGAAGCACGGAAACGCTCAGTATTTTTATTTATTTATATTTATTTATTTATCAAAATTAAGTATAACAATAGTGATATGATAAGTAGTGTCTAAAAACCTAAGTAAGGTTTGTCCAGTCACTTACGTTCTCGACAAGTATACAAAAACATTTTAATACTAAAGTGGGTAAATTATAAACTACATCAGCGCAGTTCACAAGCTTTAACAAAGTGTGCGTGTTATCTGACAGTTGCGCTTTGTTAGTAAATACTTTCAATACAGTTGTTGCGTACGCACACACAACGAAAGATCATTGTCTGTGCGTACGCCTTACAAAGGATGATCCAATTTATTTGTCCAAATAATATTGTTTCAGTACAGTTTTGATATTTGTATGATTTATTTTTTCTTTGATTTATTCAGGTATGTGGTTAATTAGTAGAGGTATGAGGTATTGAGATGTTCTTTTTCCGTATGAATTATTAATTTTGGTAGGATAAGTTTTCTGCGAGCAATACTTCTTGTGTGATAAGTATGGTTCATTGGGATTTGGATGTCAGTCCTGAAGTAGTGTTCAAGAAGCAAGTTAAGCTCGACCCTGTGATAAATTGGAATAATTCCGCAGTGTTTAAAGAGGCCTTCAGGATCTGCCGCGTACCTGTTTTTAATTTTTAATGGGACAATTAATTTTAGTAGTCGATATTGTATATTGTAAATTTGGTTAAGATAAGTTTTGTAAGTACGCCCATAGCTGGTGAGCCCATATGATATAATGCTCTCGACAAGTGCTTTAAACATTGTGAGCAATACGTTGTAAGGTACTTTAAACTTAATTATATAAAATTTTGCCATAATCGCTCTGAGTCGGGAGCATGTACTATCAATATGTTTCCCCCAGTTGAACCTTTCATCTATGATGAGACCAAGGTATGTATGCCTATCCACCTGGTCAATTCTTCGGCAGTTAGTCGTACAATTACCGTTAGGAGTATGGAGGCAGTCATGACAGTGGGCTATAACTTTAACACTTTTGCAAGTATTCGGGTTGCGGCTGGAGTGAACGTGAACTAACTTTGTCTTATCAGGGTTCAGTAGTAATGTCACTAGCGGTCACCCATCCAACTCATGACCGCGGGCGACGCTGCTTAACTTTGCTGATCGGTTGAGAACGGCTAAGTAAACTTCGCTACGAGCGCTTCGAAATGTTAGATATGGTAATGCGCAATAAAAGCATGTTGTTCAAAGTTACTGAATTCATCATCGATCCTCCGAAAATGAGTAAACCCATGTAAATCCAGCCAATGCGCTGGGTGTGGTGGGGATTAGTGAAACGGGGCGAGAGGGGGTGCGGTAGGGAGGGGGAGGGGGATCACGTAGTCGCGCATCACACGGTGGATAGACGGGTCGGCTTATTTAGCCGCCGGAAATTGATCCTGAGTGGATTGCAGCGTCTCTCCGCACCCCTCGCACGGAGCGACCTGCAGATAGCACACGCTAGTATGCAGCTGCAGTTGTTGAGTCGTGGATGTTGAATAATAACTTAATAACATCTAGGCCGCGCGGATATTATTAGGTGAATGCAAAAGTTACCCGGTGCTGTTCGGCAAGCACATCAAAGAATTGTTACATTCATTCCTCCGTTTGAAACACAAGAGAAAGTAGACTTCACAGGTGCATTCACCCGATGCTAAATAGGGTGATGTTTTTCACCTGTCAGGTGTATTGTTGTTATGAAATGAGAATTATCACGTTTCGCGCGGTTTACTCCAATTGCATAAGATTTTTAGTTATTCCTAGTAAAATAGTAGAATGTTATAAACGTGATGAAAGGTAACTACTTCTACTTCTTTAAACCATCTTGTGATCTTGCCTGAATAGGTCTTTCACCCAAGGTAAACACTCTGCTTTTCATTCAGAATGTGAGGAAAATAAATAAAAACCTGGTTAGTTAAACAAACAATATTGAAAAGAGCAACTTCACTCAGTGTTGCCAACACTTGACATCGCTAACATAAATAGCCAAAGAAATAGTGTCAATTGAAAGTTGAAACATAAAGAAGTATTAGTTTAGGTGATTCAAAGACGTCTGACTAGAGTGGAGCTTAATATGGGATAATTCCTGGAAGCATGGGCTATTCACGAGAATAGTCTTCCAAACTGGTTCATGAAAAATACTTCGACTTTCTTTATTCCTTATCCTTTTTAGGATTGTAGTAATTAGTTTTATTTATTAATTTGTTTATTTATTTATTATAATAAGAACGCTTACAATGCAATTACACTTATTATCAAAAAAAAAAGCCAAAACTCATGATACATATAAATAATTCATAGATCATGATAATTAATAACATAAATTCAAAATGTCAAGGAAATACAATATAAATATTAGAAAATTAAATTATCATATCACAATCACACATGATTATGTCAAATAGGTTCATATTGTATTAAGTTCACAAAATGTCAAGAGGAAATTGAATATATCAGGCAACTTATCACAAAAAATGCCAATATTAGGATATGCGTTAAGGAATGCGTTGAGACCACTCATGATACGGCATATAGGTGTCTTACTCCGGGATACTGTACGTTTTCTGCCAATGTGGAACAACTCGTGTCTGTAATCGGGTCTATGGCGGATATACATATCGGGTAAATATATAGAACACATACGATTGTAGTAAGTACATTACTAAGCATATAATAGTATGTGATCTAGCTTGGAAATTGTTCCGACCACTAATACGAGTAACACTTAGACTATAGTAGTACCTTAATGGAATTTTCCCTTAGTCGCGTTAAATCCGCCCTCCTCATATTTTCCTGTGGCGAAAAAGAAAAATACTAGAAGCTGGGCAGCAATATCTCATGAACTGCCATTTTTACCGACTTCAAAAAAAAGGAGGAGTACTCTTTGTTAACTCAGAACTTTTGACTGGATGAACCGATTATGATGATTCTTTTTTTATTTGAGAGCCGCTTGCCGTGTCGTCCAATTTAAATTTAATCAAAATCGGTCACATCGTTTTTAGGGTTCCATACCCAAAGGTTAAAAATGGGACCCTATTACTGAGACTTCGCTGTCCGTCCGTACGTCCGTCGTCCGTCCGTCTGTCACTAGGCTATATCTCAAGAACGGTGATAACTAGACAGTTGACAGATGATGTATTTCTATTGCCGCTATAACAACAAATACTAAAAATAAAATTAATTGCTAGGGCTCCCATACAACAAACTTGATTTTTTTACCGTTTCTTGCTCCATACAAATAACGACGACAGGTAGACGCTTTAACTATTCACAGAATATTTAGTTTTATGTTCCCTTCAAATATAATTAATTAAAATAAAATAAATAATTAAGGGTGTTCCCATACAATAAAAGAGGTTTTCACCTACCTAGGTACCTACCCAGCTCAATCGGACACTACGAAAAGTGTCTGTAACTTGCAAGATTAGGTTACAGACAATGGTATGGAACCCTTTGTGGGCGAGTCCCACTCGCACTGTGCCGGTTTTTTGAGTTACACTACAATAACTGAAAAGTATTTCCTTATCTTGATTATATACCTAGTCATTGACAGTGAATGACAACCGGTCCCATAAGTAGCAAGGGTCACTAAAAAGAGTGAAAAAAATGTATATACCAAAAATGGAACCGATTTCAACACTCAAATGTGTGAAATAAATTGTTGAAGTCACAATATTGTGATAATTGTGATATATGAACCATGTTTTTTTATGTTATTGTGACGGTACCCACTTGAGGCCCACCTGATGTTAAGCGGAGTAACCTCTGCCTATGATAGATGCATTTCATCACAAGTCACGAATTGCACTGCGTCACCTTGAGACATATTTGTTAAGTTTCATGTGCCTGTTATTTCACTGGCTCTGAAGGACTGCTGCCGGAACACACCGTTTGGTGCTCGGCGACAGATTTTTTACTTGAGGGTGGTCGCTAGCTATGCGAGCATTCGCAAAATGTCCTTCCACCATGCGGCGAAGCTCAAGCCCGCGGCGGGATTCGAACCATGGACCTGCTGCGCGGCATCCACAGCCAATGCCACTGAACATTATAGCATGATTATGAAATAATAATGGTGGAATACATAATTTGAAATTAGTCAAGTCAATTTAGTCAATTAACATTATGAGAAACGTATAATAATACAATAAAAATACTTGTTACATAGCCGTAAGTGAATAGTCAATAAAAATACACACACGAATGTGCACCGTGCTTAAGCCTATGTGTCTATATACCTTAACATTCTACCATTGCAATGGTGAGCAATTTTTGTATATGTAATTTTTTCAAACTGTATCTGTATTGAACTAAAGATTTCAATAACAGACTTTATTAATTTTAACTTTAAATAATATAAAATTGATCAATGTTTGTATATGACATAATACACTGAAATAAATAACTTCATAATGATATTTTTTATTCAATAATCCTATATCACAGCCCCATATACCTTTTCATATTTCCCATATTAAAATTTCAAGTATAACTTAAAGTGTAGGGACTTTGTCCCACAGTCGCTGACGAGAGAGCGAGTAGCTATTAAATATTTTCTCGCTCAAGAAAGTACATGTTAAAGATACAGATTCCGTGTCAAGAAAAATATGCATAAATTAATTATGCAGCGTTATAGGTAACAAGGACAATATAAATGCCTTGTTACCTATAACAACAACCTATAACCATAAAAGGATCGTTCGGGCATTCCGGGGTGTAGAAACGCTGATCACTGAATGTTCACAGTGTCATGGCGGCGAGGTCTCGCTCTCCACTAGTTTCGCAGCGACAAGATCTGTACTAGCTCAGCGATGCTCGCTTGGTAGTCAAAATACTCACTGAGGTACTATATATTAGTGGGCCGCCCGCTGAGCGAGTTGCGGCTAGTAATCCTCCTTCACACTCTCGTACAGGCCAGCGATAATAATATTAGAACTACTATGTTACTAACACCACCCCGTTCCTAATTTCAACCTTTACCCGCTTATAGCTCAATACCAGCGGTAGCATTATACCATATATAACCATAACTATGGTACAATACATATATGACGTGTACCAAAAGCAATGTATTTGATGAAATACCGCAAGTTCCACAAAACGTGTTAACAAATAGGAGGAAATCCAAGGTATAACGTGCAGCAATTTCTCGCTAGTTTGGGCTAATAGAGGCGCAAGCGAAGGCGAGGGGAGGTGAAGCGTGGGTGGAAGGGGTGGGGATGGGGCAGGGGAGAATTTCTCAACTCACGACGTGAATCACGAGAGCAATTTTTCTGTTTTAGGCAAAGACTGTTAGACTGTTTTATATGCTGTACGCGATACTTTATCAGGTTTTGGCTTTTTGAATTACAAAGTGCATTTGAGTAGCATACTGACTCGATAAGGTCTGACATCGCTTAAAAAAACTATACAAACTGTTTAGTCTCTATTACGCTATTTTTTATTTATGCAAATAACCATTTGTTTTCATAAGATTAATAATTATTATTTACTCTACTATCTCTCTCTAGTTCACACTGAGAAAAATCTAAAGTCAAAAGCACCCTAATGACGGCAAATTTATATGGTATAAGGCGAAAAACTGACCAAACGTAAATACGTACAAAAACGCCTTCCAACTAGAAGGCGTTAAACGAGGTCAGTGATGGCGAATGTTTCTTTTCGTCTTCATTTAAGGTGTATTTTGTGGTCTTTCTTAAATATTCACTTTTCGATGAGGCTGATTAAGTCGTACGTTATAGTGATAATCACCATATAGAAACCGCCGTAAAAGTAAGGTATATTTTATGGTCTATACTGCAATTATTATCGTATAACAAGTTCAATTCTGAAAATACTTTACGGAAGGCGTTTTTGACGGTTGTGTTTATTATAAAACATGGTAAATTTTTATTGATTGATGAAAATCATCTTAAGAGTTGTGAATTCATCTTATATACGTATTTACAATTCAACGGTAAAAGGTCAAATTTGATTTAAGCCTTTAAGTCGTTTTTCTCAGTGCAGGGAGCATGTTCTAAGTAATGTCTGTCCGTGGATGCGCCGACGCCCCCGCCACGCGCGTGGACTGGCCCGCGTCGGCCTCTCTCGTGGACACAGCGCCACGCAGCCGACCACCTCACCCAAGTGCCTCCACTCATCATTACTTTCTAAACTTAAGTTTACTTTTCATATGTGGATGCATAGGACAACGGTTTATACACATTTATCGTTCTACAGAGTCCCACGTCTTTTAGGTATCTATTTACAATATTCTATACAAAATAATCAAGTTTATAAGTAATTCGACATATCACCGCTACATCACAACATACCGTTTGGAATTACATACAATAGTAATAATCATTACAATCGTTATATCGAGCGAGTCTTTGGTTTTCTCAAGATCCCAATTTTTCATTGCATTTCGCCACATTTTCTCTTACTCAGCCTTATTTGTAGCAACACAGTTAATCAGACGCCAAGTCTTGGTCGCAAAGTGCAAACACATTTCGAGACAGCATTTCCTATCTTTTAATGTTACAGAGTAGCAGAAGTAGTAAGCAGACTTACTTAGTCGCCTACCTGCTGTTAATATACCCATACTGGTGACAAATACACACCTGAACATATTGGTCGCAAAGTGCAAACACATTTCGAGACAGCATTTCCTATCTTTTAATGTTACAGAGTAGCAGAAGTAGTAAGCAGACTTACTTAGTCGCCTACCTGCTGTTAATATACCCATACTGGTGACAAATACACACCTGAACACGTTAACGACTATTAGGTATTCCGGCAACCCACGGGGAGATATATATTATATATATGTACTGGTGAGTCTGAGTGACGGCATAAACGGCCGTTGCCTCTTCTGGATAATATTCGACGCGTTTTGATTCTACACAAAACATCTTGAGGAGGTCTTGCTTGACTCTTTGAGCGCACGATCGAGTAAACTTCTCGGTTTCTGCAAAGTAGCAGCTGAATATATAAATCAACTTGTCTCACTGTTTCATCTCGCTGTGGCGTGCTACTGAAAGCACCGATTGCTCCGGTATTGGCACGCTAAGGAACATACGGCAGCTGGCCTCCAGCCAACCCCTTCCATACCTCACCCTCTGCCTCTGCACTTAGCGCCCTTCTTACATTTCAGTGCACACGCGGAAAATACACGTTGTACCACATAGATGTTAGAGGTCGTTTGCTCTTATTAAGAACGTATGCAGCAGTTCCTTATATGGCTTTAACTTTGACGTAGAAACGTGCTCATTCAGACGTGATAGGTACCCATCTTAGTAAATTAAGGCTAGTACGAAATAAGCATATCTGTGGCGGGATATTAAATATGATCGGTTTCTTGGCTTTTGTAACTAGCTACGCTACTCCTACTGTATATTAGCATAGAATTTGCGACATGCTCATATATATTTTCATTAGATTACTATGATATTACCCTTAGGCATCCGCGTGGACGATATCGTACATTTATAAAAGAAAATTATCTATGATGCGCATAGATTCATTAGGTTCAAAACTTTTACAGATATAACTTTAAACATTGTGAAACACTAATAAACATGATTAATTAAGTCACCTTAATAACCGTCACAACTATTGAAAATTATAATATAACGTTTACCCGTTGAACGAGCGACGCATCTTTAAAGCGCTTGATACGAGCATAATCAATAGCTTCCGAGAATTTTATTCACGATTAAATAGGGCTTTAACAATTAAACAACAAAGTCCGTTTCCCAACATACCTCGATGTAGGCATGCATCATAAAATACATTGTTCTGGGAAAATCTATCCACCGAGTCAGTCGACGACCTCGTTTGATCGTTCTATTTACGTTTTTACGCTGAACTATATGGTTCAAGAATTCATAAACTAATTAAATAAAAACTAGCCTATAGTTATTACAGGTTAAAACTTATCTACATTTGTTCATGTACAGAATATTTTCCGAACACTCAAAGAACGCTCAAAAAAATGTTTTTTATTTCACGCTCAAGCCTGCAGAATCCATCATGAAGGCTTTATTTACCACCAGCAACACCAGAATTTCACCCACGTCTATTGTTCGTATAATCATGACATATAGCAATTGTTATAGTCCCATGCTATCGCAATCGATGCCATCGACCTGACCTAGTGCGTGTGTGGTCTATAGCGTGTACCTAGTGTGTGTGTGTGGTTGGCACACAGAAACATCTTTATAACGGAGCATCGTATCCAGCTTGTGTTTGGGCTCGTTGCATGAAACGAGTTGTTACAAAGTGTAAGAGATTTCAAGCCCTTTCAAAATAAGCCAACATCCAGGAACAGAGGGCAACGTGCCTTTCGAAACGTTGAAGCTCTCAGTCAGTAGTAGGTGCCACTAGCAATCACCTCTCCAAGTAATGACCACACAGAACGTTACTTATCTTAGATGATCGGTTAAGAACAAATAGGCACTCTCACCGCTCCGCTGTGCTGGTTATATTAGCATTCGCACCTGAAATTTAAATAGTGGGTGGCTTCACAGTGGCAAAGCGCTCGAAGCGAAGTTAACTTAGCTGTTCTTAGCCGATCAGCAAAGTTAAGTAACGTCCGCCGCGGTCATGAGTTGGATGGGTGACCGCTAGTGACATTACTACTGAGTGCTTCCGTGCTTCGGAGGGCACGTTAAGCTGTCGGTCCCGGTTGTCGTCTTGGAATGGCAGTCGTTATGGCATGGTAGTAGGGCATTTTGCGAATGCCCGCCTGGCTAGCTACCACCCTCAAGTAGAAAATCTGTTGCCAAGCACCTAACGGACAGCTGCCGTGTCCTTGTGCGGGTTCTATCCAAATTGTCTTCGATAGAATGTTCTGGAGTTGCCTTCCTTGTCGACTTTTGGCTTGTTATAGGTTGGATGCGCGTTATGCGCTGGAAAGTTTTACAAACACCAGCCGATACTTTGATGAAATGGCGCAATTAGACACAAAATTAATATAGGTTTCCACGATAATAATAATAATAATAATAATAATAATAATGTTTATTGCTCAGCTAAAGTACAATGCTTAACTTCTATACTTAAGATCTATACTATCTATATGTTCATTACATTAGTACTTATATGGTCAAGATAACATTGTATATAATATAATACTAAGCTATAGTGGCTTGAGTTTATTATTCTGTTACAATATTGACGTGCAGAATCTACACTAAGAATACACTTGTATCGTAGATTCTGCATACCCTTCAATGTTCAAGTATAATATTAAACGTGGCCTAAAAGTTCTAGTAAAAATATAATTATAGAAGAGAAATTTAAACAATCAAATTAAGTTATTTAAAAAATTATATGTATAAAAGTAAATTTCATGTGTGTGGGGTGAGTGTGTGTGTGTGTGTGTGTGTGTGTGTGTGTGTGTGTGTGTGTGTGTGTGTGTGTGTGTTGTGAAGAAGCCCAGAAGTGATATGGCATGATCATCTTCATACAATTACTTTCAGCAGGTTTTCTGTTTCGTAATAGCTTAATCCTTTTAGCCAACTTGTTAAAATATTTTTTGCTTCTCTGTTATTCGACTTGACTAAACTTTTAAGAACTTTGCTGGTTTTGTTATACAGATATGGACCGAGAAAACATAAATGTTTATGCGCTAATTTAGTGTTAAACTTTTGTCTAGAAAAAATTTGATCTTTCCTTCTCTTATTCATGAAATTTGAATTTTTAATTAATTTGATTTGCTTGTGTTGATGAAGTAAAACGTTTTGTATGTATAGCTGTCTCACTGTCAATACATCACAATCCTGGTAAAGTTCGGAAGTAGGGAACATAAATGTTCGTGAGGTTGCAACTTTTAAAACCGCTCTTTGTGCACGCTCTAGAATTATCATGTAAGATATGCCCGCTCCACCCCAAGATGTAATGCAATATGAGATTACAGATCTGCATAGGGCATTATAATACATTGATAATTAATTTTCGATCGGCTACTTCACGCAAGTTTTTAAAAACATATATAAGTTTTCTGACTCTACTACTGACAGTCTCAATATGAGATTGCCAAGTCATTCTTCTGTCAAGAGTGACTCCCAAATATTTAATGGTTGGAGCATTTTGCAACAATGGACAGCTGCAGATATTTGTAGCACAGGTGGTATTATGTACCTTAATGTTTAGATCAGGAGTTCTTGTCCGGTTATTCGTGAATGAAACAAACTTCGTTTTTTGAATATTAAGGGAAAGCAAATTTGTTTGTAGCCATTGATTTACTATTTTCAGTCCAGCCTCTGCTCGAGACCGAACCTGTTCCCAATCTTTACCAACAAAAATGAGAGCAGTGTCATCTGCATATGAAAATATTTTTCCGTGACTTAAATTAAGATTACACAGTTCATTGACATAGACTAAAAACAGGCTCGGGCCCAGCACACTGCCTTGAGGAACTCCGCAAGTTATAACTTCTTCATTACTTATAATGTCTCCCACCTTAGTCCTCTGGGTTCTTCCCTTCAAGTAATCCTCTATGAGACGCAGAGCATTATCCCTTACACCAGCAAATTATAGTTTCTTGACAAGAGTGGGCAGAGAGACAGTGTCGAAGGCTTTTGCTAGATCCAAGAATACGCCTATTACCTTATTGCGGCTGTCTAACTCGTTTATAATGAAATTGCATAATTCTGACACTGCCTGTTCAGCTGATTTGCCCGCTCTGAAGCCATATTGGTTTGGTGATAGAATATTATATTTTTCCAGATATGCCTTCAGGCGTTTGTTGATTACTTTTTCTAATATTTTTGAAATTGCTGGTAATATGGAAATCGGTCTATAATTTTCTATTCTGTCTCTGCTACCACTCTTGTAAATAGGGGTAATAATGGAGGTTTTAAAGACTGAAGGAAATTTCCCTGATGACATACTTAGGTTGCAGATATAAGTTATAATAGGTACTAGTACCTGAGAAGATTGTTTTATTACTTTTATAGAAACACCGTCAAAGCCAGCTGCGCAGTCATTTTTGAAGTTATTTATTATATCTAGAACCTCTTTTTCGTCAGTTTCTATTAGTCCCATTGAGTTTATTTGGGATGAGTGATTAACTATTGCATTGTGTAAATTATGCTGCAAAATACGGTTATCTATAGTAAAAGCAAGAGTTTTTCCTACGCTGGAAAAATAACCATTTACGAAATTAACAGAATCGCCAGGACTACCCTTTAATTTTAATAGATGTTCATTAGTACTTTTTTGTTTCTCTGTATAAGTAATTGTTTTGATAGTCTGCCACGTTTTTTTTATATTATTTTTATTTTTTTCTAGCTGTTCTCTTTGGTAGTTTGTTTTCAGTTTTTTTAGTAAGTTTGTACAAAAGTTTCTATAGCGGGAGTAAGTTAATTTGAGGGTTTCATTATTAGGCATTTCTTTAAGGCGCGTGTGCATTTTGTCTCTTGTATGAATGCATCGTAGAATTCCGGGAGTAATCCAGGGCTTAATTATCCGCTGATTATGTGGAACTTTAAATGTCTTGGTGTTCATTTTAATGATTTCTACTAATTTATTCATGAAAAATTCCGTTGCCTTATTAACATCAATAGACTGAAATATATCGCCAAAATTAAGAGATTTTATTTGGTTCTGAATAGAAAGAAAATCTGTTTTTATTACAGATTTTTTTGGAAGAGGTGTATTTAATTTATGCGTTTGAATACTTAATAGACCTGGATAGTGGTCTGTCACAGAAGTTTCTAACACGACCGAAGTGCATTTATGCTTAGTTTTTAGCATTATATGGTCTAAACATCGGTGACCCCTAGTCACCATTGTATAACTGGCAAGAATACCGTGGCTAGCCAATAGTTCTAGATAGGTAGCAGAGTGCTTATCCAGGCTGTCTGGGTGGATGCCAATGCTAACGTCACCAATTACTGAGATAGTAGAGTATTTTTTATACGAAATTAAAACACTGTCCAAAGAGTGAAGAAAAGAATCAGTTGTCGTAAATGAGGGAGAACGGTACAGTGCAATAATTACGATATTGTGGCTCAGTTTGGCTATTAGGCAGTTTGCATCTTCAAAATTAGGCTCTTCAACATGAAGACTCAAATGAAGTTTTGAATAAATTATTATACCGCCATTTTGGTTAATGCATTTTTTGGTGTATGCAGACTTATAGTTAGTTAGTCCAGGAAAAGGTTTGTCATTTTCTATCCAACATTCTGTTAAAATTATAATGTCACAGTCAAAATCAAGCCTCATTAATAGTAGTTCCAAGCCGTTGAAATTCATATTGACGCTTCTGATGTTCAAAGAGAGTATATTTAGAGATTTATTATTAGTAAAAATTAACTTTTTACAGTCCTCTGGTTGACAGAACTTAGATCGAGCTATAGACAGATCGTCTATCATATGGCACAAGTCATTTTGTTTGTTTTTATCCATAATTATGCAAGTTAAAAAGGTGGTTTCCAGAGATTACTGCTCCTAAACTCATTAATGAGTCGTGCTTTATGATTTGTTTTTTGTAATGCTGTGCTCTAATATAGGTGTTTTGTGTGAGCTGTGAGATTGATCGTTCAGTGTGTATGTCAGTGAATGTTTTTGATGTATTCATACTGAACCTATGTTTTTGAGTGAGAAGGCTTGTGTGTAATGTTTGTAGTTTATAAATATATATGGTGAACAAGTAAACATTAATAAATAAATTCATGTGATAAGATAAAGTAATCCGTAAAACTATAAACTGTATGAGGTCACTATTGAAACCAGTTAGTTTTTTTGTTTCAAGTTCTCAAGTTGTTCTTCGCCAGAGATGACAATCGGGGGCAAGCCTTCCTTTTTTCTTAACAGTATTCTTCCGTTTGAAGACCAGCAAAAATCATAACCACAAGTTTTTGATATTTCACGTGCTAGAAAATAAAGCCGCTTTGCTTTCGGCGTTAGAAATTCTGATATAAACACTGGGTTCTTAACACCTTCAATTCCCAACGCATTGGTATTCAACCTATCTGTGGTGTTGGATGAATTATATTTTTTCACTGCGTGCAAAGCCCTGACCTTATATACGTTTGTGGCGTAGTCGACAACAATCGGCCTATCTCCAATGGTTTTGCCTTTAATACGGTATATGTCTTTAATTGCGTTGGGGTGTAAATCCACTCTCACCTTAGAGTGCAACTTTTCTATGGTGTTCAGTAAGTCTTGCTTTGTTTCGCTTGGCCTAGATGGTACACCCCGTATTTCCAAGCATGTACTTCTAGCATTCCTCTCCAACTCATCAAGTCTAGATTCCAATTTAATAATCTGCGTATCTCTAATTAATTTTTCACTCTCAAGAGCCGAGACTCTAGCGTTTACCTCATCGTAGTTTTTTTATATAGAACTCTAGAGTTTTTTGCAAATCAGCAGTAGTCTCCTGCATTTCCGTGTTTGTTTTACGCACTTCTTTTACCTCGGAAAGAACTTTGGCCAACATCGCCATAATTGCGCTACTATACGGAACAGTGCGCTCTAATTAATTAGAGCGCACTGTTCCGCAGTCTAAAAGCATTGTCATTGACAATACTCGCACACCCACAATACCGATAGAACATAATATATTGTATGAACTAAATGGGATGCTTTCCGTTCTTCTTCCCTTTTTTCTTTATGATAACGAAATTTAATACAAGTAATTAAGAAAATATCTGTGATAAGATAAGTGTACTTCTAACCGCCCAGGTTGGGTTAGTTAGAAGTACACATATATCACAGATATTCTCCTCCATAAATGACAATTGGTTATTCTGTCGCCTCTGCGGCGGCGGCGGCGGCGGGTGGCGGCCGGGCCGGGACCGTGACGTGCGGTAAAGGCTGCCTCTGTACTCGCGGCGCCATTGTCTCGCGAGTGCTTGCCGAGATTCTATTTGCATACATTTCTCCTCTTTGTGTGAGGCGCCATTGTTTACTCCGACTCCATCCCGCGCCGACCGACCGCCGACTGCCGAGTGGGCTCGTGCCCGCTACGTTACTGTTGTACATACACTTGTATACCTGCAGAGATGTTCAACGGTTTCTCATAAATCCACGGACGTCAAATATAATTATTGATAATAATTGAATTTCATTTCTAAATGCGTGAATTCAGGTGTGTCCGATGCAATTATTCACTTTGACGATGTGACTCGAGCAGGTCAGCAGAATTCGAGGTAAGACGAGAGTAATAAAAAAATACGTAACCCTACTTCAAACACTAAAAAGTTAGAACCTATTTGTGAAAGTCTGAGCTACCATTTTTAAATCGACTTCTAAATAAGGTTCTCAGTTCGACGCTTTATTAAAGTTGTTTATCTTTACTTTTATTTATTTTATTTAATCAATTTCTTTATTTAACATAATAATTATATAAGTAGTACAATTCTAGTGTATTTTTAATCCTAGAACGACAACATTATGTACAATTAACTCTGCTTTTCAAGTTGAACACTTATACAAAACTTATTGCTTATATATACTTCAGGTTATTCAGATATATTGTCATAATTGCATTATTACTTTACTTGAACATAGATTATGTAAACTTTAGTAGGTAACAGTTTAACATTTTTATCTTCTTACTAATAATAACTTAACAAGATACCACCATTTTTTTTTTTAGGCGGTAGACACAAAATGCTCTCGCAGAGCGCCGGGCGTACGCAGTTGACAACAAAGTCAAGTGAACATATATATAGAGAACGTAGCATTCTGCCTAGTGAATTTCACACACACTCAAACGCTTCTTAAAATAATGTATGTGCAATACTGGAGCGCAAAGCAATACGGGTTAATATGGCACGCGCGGTTGCGTTCAGTCCTCAGGGCGATCCTGCCTCGTGCATCGACTACATTCGACGTCATCGCAGCTGAGAAATAAGTGATGGGGTAACTTGTATGTTTTATCGACATAATCTAAATGGTGTTTTCGAGTTTTGCATATGTTCTGAATAATACTATTTTTATTAAATGGATTAGTGTATAAATAAAATTTCTTGGATAATTTGTAGATATATGCATATATTGTAGGTAAGCCAATTTTAGTATGAAATTTATTGAGATTTGTGTATAATGGGGTATTAAATGAATATTTAAGGGCCTTATTTTGGATTACTTGTAACTTCTTAATATTTGTGGGGCAAGTACTGCTCCACACAGGACACGCGTAAGTTATACATGGACGTACCAGGGTACAATATATATTAAGTTTTGTTTGGCAACCTAAGCTAGCTCTTCTATTAAGTATCGGACTTAGTGCATTTAGTGATTTTATACCTTTGAGTCGTAGATTGTTAGTATTCTGTGTCCAATTAAGTTTATTATCTAAAATTAGTCCTAAGTACTTAACAGATTTACTCCATTGAATATTATAGCCTTCAATGTATAAGCTACGTGTGGGGAGAGAACGTTGCCGAGTGAAAAGTATAGCTTCAGTTTTGGAAGCATTAATTTTAAGCTTCCATTTTTTAAAATATGACTGAAGCATATCAAGGGATAGCTGAAGCCTACTTATGATCAGGTCGATGTCTTTGGATGATGTGAAGGATGCAGTGTCGTCAGCAAAACAAGCGATACTTGTGCTCCTCTGAATTGGTATATCGTTCAAATATATTAAGAAAAGGTAAGGTCCTAAAATTGAGCCTTGGGGCACTCCAGCCGGGACTGATTTGGAGGAAGAATACGAATTGCAAATATGCACCTGAAATGAGCGATCCGACAAGTATGATTTTATCATTTTTACAAGAGACATTGGTGTGTTAATACTGATGAGTTTGTGCAAAAGGGCATCATGCCATACAGTATCAAATGCTTTTTCTATGTCCAGCAGGAACATGCCCGTCGATTGCCCTTGGTTTAGATTGTGGGAAACCGCTTCAGCCACTCTGGCCAGCTGTTGAATGGTCGAGTGGCTAGAGCGGAATCCAAACTGCTCATCTAGTATATATTTTTCTGAAGGTCTAAGCAGCCGAGAATATATGATTTTTTCAAATATTTTGCCTAAGCAAGAAAGGAGGCTAATAGGACGATAAGATGCTGGATCAGACGTATCCTTACCAGGCTTGTGTATGGAAATCACTTTAGCTGTCTTCCAGATGGAAGGAAAGTAATTCAGCAGTAGGCAAGCATTCATTATTTTAACTAGTAATACAATGCATTTCTGTGGGATATTTTTGATAAGCAGATTTGAGATTTGATCCGCTCCTGGAGCTTTGCGAGGTTTGAGTTTGTGAATAATTTTATTTATTTCTCTAGGGCGGACTAAACTTTCAGAATATTTTTCGGGTGGGTAATTATTACTACGCAGTTAGTGAACAGTCCACTGTTGGGAGCTCTTCACTAACATTGTCATGTGTCAGTAGCATGTTGTTCAAAAAGGTATCTGCAAGTAAATCGCACTGTTCCTGCTGGCTAGAAGTTAAAGTAGCATCAGACTTTTTGAGCATAGGTATGGGAGGAGATGCGTTGGGCCGTAGACTCTTTACAACGCGCCATATATCAGTATTGGAACTTTCCACTCTTTGTAATTTTTTCTCTATGTTTTTGTCGTTGTGACATTTTAATGCACATTTAATTTCAAGTTGTAATTTATGGACATTTTTATTTATAATTTTACGCACTGCTTTAGAAGGTTCAGCTGCTGCATATCGGCGCAGTTGGTTTTTCCGCTGAATGAGCCTCTTAATTCTTCTCGGTATTTTAGGATTTCCGGGTTCAAAGGACACTTTAGGAATACTTGAGTCTCTAGCTTTAATTATATTATTCTGAAAGCTTAATATAATGGAATCAATTTCCTTTGTAGATTTATAAACTTGATGTGACAATGAGACATGATTATTGAGTGATTGTTTGAATTTGACCCAGTCGGCTTTGGCGTAGTTATATCTTGTGATTGACTGGGTATTGAGTTTTAGTTTAAAATCAGCAAAAACAGGGAAGTGATTGGAAGATAAGGCTGGTATTGTAACTATGTTATTAATGAATTCGAAATTTTTTGTAAGCAAGATATCTGGTATAGATGGTTTAAATTCGGAGGAATAATGCACAAGAGTCGAATCTTGGGGACTATGTATAATGAAGTCATTATTTAGCATATGGTTATATAGGCGAGTGCCGTGACTGTTGGTAGCTCCGGGAGACCAGTGGGGATGTTTGGCATTTAAATCACCCATGATTATTACTCGAGTTCCTTTAGCCATGAGAGTATCAATGTCACTAGTATAAAAAGTCTTATTTGGTGACTGATAAACGGAGAAAATAAGGACTGAACCATGGGTAAACTTCAAAGAAATTCCTATTGACTCAAGGTTTATGCAAGTTGGTGCTGCCAACTGATCATGTTCTAAATCAGTACGTACCAGGATTGCTACCCCCTGCCCAGTGCCATTAGGTCGTTTGTCTTTACGGTAACAAGTATAACCCGAAATACTAAACGTTAAGCGATTGGTGAGTTTGGTTTCACATATTGCAATAACATCAACATTAAGTTCTCTTACCGCTAGGTCTGCGAGTTCATGTTGCTTACTGCGTACGCCATCAGCGTTCCAATAAATTACTCGGAGTCCATTTCTACTAAACATATTGACCTAAATGAGTTATAATCAGAATCACTTTATCCATAAAAGTTTTGCATTTTGTAAATTCTTGTTTGAGAGACTTAATAGTATTTAAGATTTCTAACATTTCAGCCGTTGCTAAATCATGTGGGTGCATCTTCTTCATTTGTAATGCTTCAGTGGTGTTTTCCTCAGGTTTACTTAAATCTGCAGTGACTGGCACGAGATTCAAGTCATCTTTTTGTGCAAAAACCGAATGTTTTGGATCTTGGTCCGACACTTTTAATGGTCTGGAAGTTTGAAGACGACAAGTGCTGGCTACAGTGACTTGGGCCCAAGTATCTTTTCCTGGTTGATGTCTCGGCAACGGTGCCTCTTCAACCTTAGGGTTCATCACAGAGCGAACTATTTCTCGCTTAGACTGCATTCGCTGTAGGTATTTCAAGCGTTCTGTGCACTTCCCGTAGTTAGCCGGATGATCTTGTTGACAATTGCAACAACATGCCGGTTTTTCTCTGTCTTTTTTCTCGCACTCCCATGTAGGGTGATCTTGGGCACATTTAACACATCTGGCAGGCCTATTACAGTTTCTTGACGCGTGTCCAAAAGCTTGACACCTAAAACACTGAGTACCTGTTTTGTTGCTCGGTTTATATTTTTGCACATCTACAACGCAGTTGGAAATATATTTTATTAATTTAAACTTGCTCATATCGGTACCACTTGGCAGCTGCACAAGTACAGGAGGACATTCAGAAGGGTACATGGTTTTTATTTGCGAAATAGTTACTCCAGGAAAACCGATTGACGCCAGTTCCGCAGCTATATTTGACTGTAGGAATTTTGGTAAACCTTTGATGACAGCCTTAGGAAACTTTTCATCCTTACGTGAAAACGTGTGGAAGGCTACGTTTTCTTTCAGTAAACCATCCTTGACTTGTTGATGGCCTTTAGAGGTGTAACATTGCACTTTTACTCTGTTACGCCCTTTGTATTGCATATGAAAGTTTTTTTCATATTTCTCGATGATGCATTTGATATTTTGATGAGTACAATCACCCAACAATTCAATTAAAATGGGTGGTATTTGACTGTTAACTATCTTTTTTGTGGCCTTTTTAAACGTTTCCGTCGCTAAATCATCCACAGGGAGACTGCTGAATCTGTTATTCGTAACGGTTCTTGCCTGATTTCTGGGGTCTTCTTTAGACGATGCAAATTTCTTTGGCAACTGCCACTGCTCAGGTGTTGCTGCTGCTTCATCTCTGGGTCTTTTGTTAACCAGGTTAGGGGTAGAAGGTGACCTCCTTAGGAATTTCTCCATTATATCGATAAACTTATCGATACACTTGTCAACACATCACTAGTACCGATGCAGAACAAGTACGGCGCAGATATGATAATGCGTGCGGTCGCAGAGGCAGCGCGACGCTCACTAAAACTACTTCAAACACTAAAAAGTTAGAACCTATTTGTGAAAGTCTGAGCTACCATTTTTAAATCGACTTCTAAATAAGGTTCTCAGTTCGACGCTTTATTAAAGTTGTTTATCTTTACTGGCTTTGATGTTACAAGCGGAGAATAAGTATTTCAAAAATAAAAAAATTAAAATCGATTTAGAAGTTTTTAAGTATCCGTTACCTGAAAGTTGTATATTTGCGTATCTAGGTGTTATGATGTTAATTGCAACTCTTTTCGATGTTGAAAAGTATTTTAGATGAGAGATAATTATCTTGTTATCAGCATGCATCACTAAAAATATTAAAAAAACGGAAACTCTTCTATCTTCTTATCTCGGATAACGGATCTTAGCCGTTCTTAACCAATTAGCTAAGTTAAGGACTGTCCGCCGCAGTCATGACTTGGATGGGTGACCGCTTGTGACATTACCTGAGCGTGCACGTACTTCGGAAGGTACAAGCCGTCGGCCCCGGTTGTTTTTTTAGGATGGCAGTATGATGCTATAGCATTTTGCAAATGCCCGCCTAGCTCGCTACCACTCTAAAGTAGAAAATCTATCAGCAAGAACTTAACGGTGTGTTCCGGCAACAGACCTTTAAAACCAATAAATCTAGGCTAGATTAAACAACATCTCCGACCACATCATCACGGAGACAACATCTGGTTAGATAGTAGTCTCTGGGCAGGAGCTTCCCAGTACCAGCTTCTTCCATTTGACCGCATCAAACGCAGATAAATCGTCGACGATCAAGTTCTCTCCGGTCGTCTCGACCCTTTCGCACTGCGTAGAGATGTTGGATCACACTGATTTATTTACCGTAGCTGAATGTTGTCAAAGCATGATGTTTCACGTTAGTTGCAGTTGTTCTGAAGGCACTGCTGCCCTTCTTCTGGTATTTTTCCCTTCGTTGCATCCTACAACTCCCACAGAATGATATCGTATATATACTACCAAATATAAAATCGATATGGATTTTTTTATCAATAACGATTATATCCTTATGTTGTTAGAAACACGTTATACAGACCCGAAATGAGTGAGATAGGGGTAAGAAGAGAACAAAAATAGCAATTGAACAATAACAATAGGTATCAATTATGACTTTTTTAAAGATTTGTGTTAATTCTACGTGTGTTGCGTTCCTAAAATATTAGCACTTGCCTCCGCGTGACGCGATCATTACCCGCGCCGCCGCCGCCGCCGCCCGGGCTCGCTCCGCGGCCGCCGCGTCGTGCCGCGCGCCGCTGCCTAATAAAATGGTGCGTAATAATCTACTGTTTATAACGATTCAGCGGTATACAACGAGAGTGATTAATGAATAAATAACACGATGAACGTGTCAACTGGATGCGCAGATCAGCTATATCATGAGTAGGATAATGTTTTATGAAACAACGTTCTCAAAAATGGCACTTGCTGTATTAATGATATTATGTTTCTATGCTTCGTTTTGATCGCGAGACGGTATCCTGATAACAACACTTTTTACCAAAAAACAAAGTACTCAAAGCAGTCAAAGTCAAAATCATTCATTAGATTTTGGCGTTTATTACATGTAAACAACAAAATTTTAGTACTTATAAAATATTCTACCTGGTACTGTCAATAAAAAGGATAAAGAGCCGAAGGAGATATTTTATTTTATTTGAGGGTTATTGATAGTACTGTTTGTGTGGAGTTCGTCCGGGGAAGACGCTACGGCATCTATTTCTACCGCCAGGAAATTAAAGGCACATGAGACTTAACAATTTTATGTGTTAGAGTGATGATCGCATTGAGGTTCGTCACTTCCGTTAAGGGCAGAGATGATCGGTTCACACCAGCCGATCCTCGCGCTTGCTTTCGCAATCATATTTAACTTCGAAAAGAAACTCGGGCCATTAATTTTATATATTTTTAGTCTGTGAGACTTTGCGAAAAATGTTCTATTTGGGGTTGTTAATTACCCAGGCGACATTTACTAATACCCTGCCATCTACCACCAGTCTGATAATTCTGGTGGTCGCCATGTACCTGTCTTATATAAGTTCAAATTAATAAAAGCATTGCTCCACAACAGATGTTAAATATGTCTTGCTAGTAAACATGTAAAAACGTTCGGATCGTATAGCGGTAAGACGTACTTTCGAAAACGCCAAAGAGAATGTTAATTACAGAAAAAAATATGTTAAGAATAACACTTTCCTTTGTCTTTTCACCAACAGGTAGAAGAATCATCCATTTAATGAATGAATTCTTATACAAACTCAGTCGTCACTCCATCAGCCATACTAAATATAGCTCTTACGACAATATTCATAAGAAGTTAATTAAACGAACAATACATCCATCAATGCCATTTCAGCAAAAAATACGAGTAAATATAAACAAGTAACAATGATTGTGGAGAGCTATTCAATTAAAACATTTAAGAAACAAGCCGCCGTCGTCGCTTCGAGAACCATCGTTCCTTAATTTGCTGAATGAATAATGAATACTTAATTGCCGGACAATGGCCACAGAGAAACGTCATAAAGAAGGTTTTTTATGCTAAATATAATTGAAGATATTTCACACAAGAAAATTTACAATAGATAAAGTATTGTAAGCTCTATTGGTAGGTACTGTACAAACCTACACTAAAATATTGTTATTGCATTGTTTAAGCGGGAGCAGAAAATTGTAAACATTAGCAAATACAAATAATCACTTAATGCAAACGTTGGTATTTGCATTAATGCTAACATCGGGTAAATGTCTTCGTCATATTATATTAAATAGCAAATGTTTAAGCTCGATGTATTGTTCCATGCATTACCTTGAGCCTATATTATCTATATTGATTATAACTTAACAGTGTTCCGTTATATTATTATCTAATTGCACCCGCTCATGTGCACGCTCAGTAGTAATGCCACCAGAGCGGTCACCCATCCAAGTCATGACCACAGACGTACAAAATATTTTAAGAAAACATTAAATTATTATTGTAATAAAACACTTAAAGATAATAAAATATCTATTCAGGTACAATTCCGCCTACTTTTCCTGCTAAGCCGACGCGCGACGTGACGTCACAAACGCCACGCAGTCAAACTGGAAGATTTTTCGACGCGTTCGTTCCGACACGAAGCATCCTCAGGAGATCTTGACTCATCGAGAGCACGATTGATCATCTTTCTCGATCGTGCGCTGGATGAGTCAAGACCAAAAATATTTTTTATCATTATATTATGTGTATTGCAAGTTTCATGTGTACACTTACTTACGAAGCGATGAAATATATGTGGCAGTGTCCCGAGTGATGGCTGTTTCCTCTTGTAATTAGGAACTTGGACGAGAGGGGTGCCGTAAGGGCGGGGAAGTGGGGGGTGGGGTGGTCTCACGAGACGCACGTTCCATGTAGATATACTAGCGTTACATTAGAAGCTATTCATCCACCAACAGAAAGACAAACTGGTGAAAAGCTGCCTTAAAAACACTAATTGCGACATTTTCCTTTTAAAATCTACTACTAATCAGGATTTGACGTGACGTCATAAACATAAGCCTTAGCCGTTTTCGATTCAACTTTATCTCCCTACCCTTGTAGTAGTTTCTATGGGATGTACGGACACGTGGGGTGTCGCACTAAAATGTACCCCCCATTGCTACCTGTGGTCCTTTTAACTCTGTTATTGTGGGTGCGGTAAAAGGCGACTAAAGGTAAAATACCGGAAATTGCTCAGCAGCGCCTTCTGATATCATAAACAGCGATCCCCAAAGTGCCTGCCAAGAGTGGGGATTATGAGAAACACCTCCTAAATGCGGGAGGCTGTGTTCAGCAGTGGACAATGCGGCCGATACAGTACAGTACCGACACGATATTGTGTTACAAAGGATGCGACGTAAGATCAGTAAGCTGTTGTCAACCGATCAGCAAAGTTAAGCAACGTCGCGCGCGGTCATGAGTTGGATGGGTGACCGCTAGTGACATTACTACTGAGCGTGCATGTGCTTCGGAGGGCACGTTAAGCAGTCGGTCCCGGTTGTTGTCTTAGGGTGGCAGTCGTTATAGCATGGTGGTAGGGCATTTTGCGAATGCCCGCCTGGCTAGCTACCACCCTCAAGTAGAAAATCTGTCGCCAAGCACCTAACGGTGTGTTCCGGCAGCTGTCCTTGGGAGCCACAACAACATCTTCGACCACATCATCACTTACCATCAGGTGAGATAGTGGTCCAAGGCTAACCTATCAGGCATAAAAAAAAAAAAAAACAACAGTAATGCAACTATGTCTTGTCTATTGTGCCGGCCGTCCACGTCTGTCCGTAGGCAGAGGCTAGTGCGATTATAATGAGGTAATCACAACAATCTCATAAAAAACAGAATTGAAGTTCATAAAGATCTTTTTATTTGCTAAGAAATACAAACACACTAAGCGGCATTGTTCACATAGTGATGTTTCCAAACCAAAACAATATTTACCTTTATGAATTTTACCTGCCTACATATACTGTCTACGTTCACAAACTCAACGACCTACAAATTCAAGCATTATCGTATTTATGAAGTAGCTTTAGCTTATAAATTGGCATTAGGTTGAGCAAGCCAAAGTAACGGCACTTCTCAAATAAGCGTTCCTGAGTAAATAAATCTCGTGTAATCCATTTATCGGAGGCTTGCCCTCGGGAGCAGTAATCCAGTTAGTGGGAGTGCTCTACCTACCAACTCTACCTCTCCGCTGTGCATTATACATACTCTCATTTAGCTCTACCTACTGTCTAGTCGCGCTACGGGTCTATACATCTAGTGGCTGGACTTTACGTTAATAAATAATTCAGTTAAAGACTTTATTTAAGTAAACGAATTCGTTGTGTGAATGAAACAACGGGTGACTGCAGACTGGTTTTTATTTTATCCATCTTTACTGGCGGCAGTCACGAATTGATCGTAATACAAACCTAATTAACAAGTTGTTTTACAGATATAAGCAATATAACAAAAGCTTAATTGAAATATGAATCCATTACTGATGATGACTCCAACTCAAATGACCTCTGGGGTGCCACAAGGTTCTCATTTGGGACCTTTACTATTTATTATTTTCATCAACGATCTCATAGAGCAGTTTTCTTGTGAGTGTTTGTTTTACGCTGATGATTTAAAAATATTTACAACTATTTCCTCCCTACATGACTGCTATCTCTTGCAAAGAGACTTAAACACTGTTTCTAACTGGTGGCGAATTACATGTTTCTCAATACTAGCAAATGCTTTGTAATAACATTTTCTAACAAACGTCATTAAATTGTTCAAAATTATATTATTGAAGACCATGTTCTTGCAAGAACTAATATTGCTAAGGACTTAGGCGTTCTATTTGAAGACAAACTTTCATTTCGTGCACATTATTAACATATTACAACGAAAGCCTATCAGCTTCTTGGATTCATCTTCAGATCCACTAAAGGTTTTAAAAACCCTAGTTCTCTTCTCTATTTGTTTTTTACTCTTGCCAGAAGCATCTTAGAATATGCTAGCCCTGTTTGGTCACCACACTACAAAGTGCATAGCAACGAATTAGAAAAGGTACAGAAAAAATGTTTAAGGGTGTTATGCTATCGTCAGCTGATCGGTCGTCCTAAACTAAGCTATGAAACAAGATTGGCAAGATATAAAATGCAAAAGTTAGAAACACGTCGAAAATATTTCGATTTCATTTATCTTTATAAAATAATTCACTCCATTTCGGATACCCCACAGCTACTATCTCAAATAAACTTTAATATTAAATATTATATAGAGCACGAAGGTCCAATCAAACAAATCTTTTTGCTCTACAGACTTACAAAAATAACACTTCCTTCTATAATCCGCTAGTAAGAATGGCTCGTCAGTATAATGAATTTATTGGTGATAACATAGAGATTGATATATTTACTCCAAAATTGTCATTACATATTAGAACGGTCAAAGATATTCTCTTTACTAAACCCCTTATATCAGCCTCAACCTCTGGGTTGAGTCTGGTTGCTCCAAGTCCAAACACAGGTTTAGGATTGCCTATGCATGCCGCGCGTGCATTTTAGCGGCGAAATTTATCGCGGCTGTGCATAGGCTGCAAGGTTTTGCATTGTGTTATACAATTATTTAATATTTACCTCAACGTCCCCACAAATCGTTTTTTCCTTGTGTACACATGTTTTGGATTATAATCTAGTTCTGAACCTTAAGTATTTATTTATGTATTTTGTTATAATTGTGATTTGTGTTGTGTATGAAATAAATAAATAAATAAAATAAATGTTTATCGGCTTCGATCCAACAGGATCGGAGCACTATGTGCGTCAGCCATCTTGAATCGGCATTTAGGACTTTGCTGTCTAACTGCAGCTGTCTTTCGACTGCTCTCCCAATTCCCTATAATATTTATTAAAATATCCGATAAACATGGAATCATATAGTTCCCCAGAGCGGTTGGCAGAAGCCTGAAGACACCTTCGCTCTGCTAGAAGTATTTTAGTTCCCATGTAATAATTTAGTGGTGGCGTGCATATTACTCTCTACTGGGCACAGTTCCAGAAACTGGACAATACATAAAAAATACAGCAAAACCCGATGGCTTGTACGATCCGGAGATTGAACCCACCGAATCCGAAACAGCACTTTTGCACACACGCCAACTAGGCAACTATTATTTGTATAAATAGTAGCAAATTGTAATTTGCTACTATTGGCTATTTGAAGGAACATTGAATAAAATGTCCGCCAAGGTCTCAGGCGAGACTTGGACAAATTTACTTGCCAAATTTGTTAATTTGGCAAATTTATCATAAGCTCAAGTGGCGACCCATTTGTTTTTGCCGGAACACTCATATGCTTTCCCTGCTTGTTAATATTGTTTAATCCCTCATCTCCTCATTATCTCAAGGACCGCTTTCTATTTCTTCAACAACAACATTCCTTATCGTTGAGATCATTATAAACATTTATGACAAAACAACCCTCACACTTCTCGTGTTATGCGATGCGTCGTTCACTGTGCAAGCTGTACGTCTTTGGAATAGTTTGCCAATCTCTATACTGCAGTCTCTATCACTAATAAATTTCATAGTAAATCGGAGCTATACCTAATCAAAATTAACGTTCCTATAACTGTGTGTACCAAACATGTATATACTTAATATAAAATATGTTTTATAGCACTTTATTGAGTACAATTCATAAATGTATTATTAAATTTATTTTTAATATATATATCATAGTAATTTGAATGTTATTTATTAGGTACCTATACCTAATCTTATAAGGTATGCTATTACTACTCACTGAAATGTGAAAAAAAACCCCAAAGATTGTCTGAAAGAAATTGTTTTAAGCGATAAAGCCGCCTTTTGTACACAGCATTTACGGTTAAGGATTAAGATTTATATTTTTAATTTTATTCTTTGTAACTATTACGGTGTCAAATAAAGAGTTTTCTATTAAAATTTGCTGTCGAATTTATTATGTTAGGTAACTTAACTATTAGGACTCCCGTTAAAGATCTTGAATTGAAAAAATAAAACGCTTTTAGGGTAGATTTCGTAATAGTATGGAACCCTCAGTGTGCGAGTCCAACCCGCACTTGGCCGGCTTTATTGTAAACTTTGAATGTTGCTAAGCCATCTGAAACTGTGTTTCACTGTCATGATCTCATTACTAAAACCTTTCGTCCTCAAATCGTGCGGCCCCAAATAGTGTGGTGCCTTTACTTGAAGAAAAACTTAGGACTAACAAATTACATGGCCCGCTACTGCCACCACTTTATACCGATGTTACCAATCCCCAAACAATTTAACCCTAAATCAGAAACTTCAGTCAATAAGCGACAGGTAGATTAAACCCAGAATGAAATCAAACTGATACCCCCCGCCCCGTCCCACCTCTCCTCCCTTACAGATCCCACGTGACCCTACCGGCACGCTGCGACTTAACTAATTAATGATGGACATTAAGTGCAGGTGACCCCTCTCTCCCCTTTACCGACTCCCGTGAGCACTCTCCAGAGATGTTCGACCAAACTTTACTGAGCCCTCTGAAATTAAATGCTTTGCCATAGATTACATAGCAGTTGTATTACGTTGCTGTCTATTTTACATAACAACTTAATTTTATCTGTGTCTCGGCATCGTTTTCAGACGGTTCAATGAGAGCTTGGTTAGAGAGACGCGGGTGCACGTTTAGCTTTTTGTTCAAAAGCACAAGTTTCAGCAAAGGATGTTAATTATATAAGGTTGTACATTACACAGAACATACATCCTGTAATAATGAGCCACTCGGACCTTATCCAGTATATGCTGAACATTAAATTGTTTTACTGTTGAAATTACGTGAATTTAAGAAATCTAAGAGCGGACAGAACGCTATACTCGTATAAGCGTTCTGTCAGTATACTAATTGAATTTATTTAAATATACATTAATTATCGTACTACAGACTCGTGGTCCGTACTCTTTTTAGATTTATTTTTATTTTATTATATTAAATAGTTTTACAATAACATTGGGGAATGTTATTGTAAAACTATAACATCAATTACCTACTATTTACACTTAGATGGTGGTTAGTGTAAGGTGTTATATCTTAAAAACTAAGTGAGTCCATATATATATACACTTTTTATTATTATGTGTGTTTTTGCTAACAAAACTGTTTTTATCTCTTATTATTATATTATTAGTTTAGTTGCTTAGTTCAAAACATGCTTAATCCTAATTGATTCTTAAATTAACCCAAAAGAAATTTTATTTAAAATTTGTCTTAAACTAAATATTTAAAATATTCTCATCCTGTACCAGATGGACCTGCCACTGACTCCGGGATCCTTTTTCTGTTTGCCAATTTCTCCACGACTTCTTCATTTCGATCTTTCAAAGCCATTTTCAGATTATGGTCTGTAATGTCCGCCTCCGTCGCTTTCACCGCCCGCCGCACAAAACCCCCGATGTCGTCTGAGCTGTCATCGCTGTAGTATGTGCAGCTTGTCCTGTGTCGCGACAATGCCACCGCCGTCCATCAGCTTGGTCACTTTCTCTCTCCTCTGGATGACAATGACAGACTCGTATGTCAGTCCCTGTGCTTCATGCACTGTCAGAGTGCGAGACCCCGGGCCACACCCATACCCTTCACTGATCAGGGTGGATTTCTCCTCCTGAGTCAGCGTCAAGTATAGGGTGCTTGGGAGGTCTTTGGGTATTAAGGCACCCGTGTACCGTTGAAGCTTCAGGGAGTGGAAAAATGGTTCATGTGAGCTTCGTCTATGAAAAGACGACTTTCTCTACGCTCCATAAACCCATTCGCCAATACGGAGGCCAAGGTGCGCACTTTGGATTTTACTCCATCGCCTATGCGGTGCGCTACCTTGTCTCTAAGGTCTTTAGCTGCTTCCGTTGTGGTGGTTACCATGATGTCCTTGTCAGTATCGAAGTTGCCAACTATCCAAGTTGTTTTGCCGCATCATTATACATTATACAATATACATTAGTTAGAATGTATGATTCTGAAAACTTGCTGAAAATTAGTGGAAATAGTTTGACAAAATAATAACTTATCTTTGGCAGATGTACTATTACAACGCGTTACATAATATAATGAATATGTAGGTGATTTTTTTAAAATAATTTATTTATTGAGCAAAAAAACGATAAACATTTACCTCACAATAAAGTTATAAATTACAAATTACGGGGAAGGTAGATAATCGCAGGTACCTTCAAAATTATAAGATTTAAAACAATAATATCTTTGAGTACTGTTTCCAAAATCATCATTATCATCATGCAACATCAACCGGAACCTCTACCGTCAAACGAGGTCCCCCATTGGAGTGATTTTCCATACTCCCCACGCTTGGCAGGCGTCTTGGGGATTGCAGTAGAAGTTGTCAGTTCTTCCCATAGTCGCCCTCTTACGCCAAACTTTGTATGATTATGGTACAAAGTTCAAATTAAACTAATAATAAATACCGGCTAAGAGTAGGAGAGGCTCACGCTACGCTAAAAATCTCTATCTCAATAAAAGAAATAATAGTTATTTTTGTTAAACAAAAACAACAACAAACATTTACGTATTGAATCATTGGCTTGAGCTTCATCACCTCACCGAAGTGCATTTTGCGAATGATCACAATGCTAGCTGCCACCCTCAAATAGAATAATCTGTGGCTAAACACTGAACACTGTATTAAGGTTCCAATCAGTGGGAGCCATTAAATCTAGGTTCGCGTGAACAACAAATTTGATCAAATCATTACTTACCTACAGGTAAGATAGTGGTATGCAACCAGCAATAAAAAGAATTACCTTGGGTGTGCGATTCCAACTTGCAGTTGGCCCGTTTTTACTCTGCCTTCACAAAGCTAAAGCTTGTGTTTGTATCCATACAAGCAATGATCGAGCCGCGCAAGCCGCGTGGGAAGGACAATGTGACTCTTATCATATAGAAAGTTAAATATGTTCCGCGTACACAAGTTGTATGAATGTCTTTTATTCACGTTGTATACTCGGTTGTATACTTGACTCGGTGCAGATCAAATGTTTCATATTTGGAATTACTTTTGGTCAGTGGCTAGTGCTTGGACACGACTATTCTGTTCTTGCCTCATGCAACGAAGGACCTTTTTTCTTTCGTTTAGATATGAAACAGTACCTGATCCAACACGTCGAGTGCACGCATACGGTTATTTACCAGATGGTAATTCAAACAAGATTCCGTTTTGGTGTGAACCACCGCAGTGTCAGATGATTTGCCTCGAAGCTGTAGTGTGTAGTCACTACTGTGTGTAGGCATGAAGGGCATTTGAAATTACTGTGGATAAGAGATATAAGAAGTAACGTCACTAGTGACGAACGCAATACATTATCATGCAGACCTACAACGTTGACACTGAACATATAATGGACACCTCTCTCACCATTAGACGGACAACTTATATGTCTTACAATTTCATTACATCGAAAGATGAAAAAACAGTATGACAGTCACACTGGTGACGTTACGTATATTCAAATGGATTTACTGAAGTCTGCTTAATAGAAGAAGAAAAGAACATTACAATAATTACAAAACAATGAACGAAATATATCAAAATAAACAGAGTAGTAAATTTTGGAAAGGACGTTCATAACTTCATTTGATCAGTTTCTATTTACGCAGAATAACGTAACAATTGTAATTGTATTGGGTTCACGACAGTCTATAGAAGATGTTACATGGTGCCAACCCTCGCCATCGTGCGCAAAACGTGTTGTAAACACGGTACGTTTACATTACAAATATACTAAGTTAAGTATTGTGTGGGCATCTGACTAACAAGCGTAGACGAGGTTGACGAATAGCACTTGGTTACTTGAATGTATGTTCTGTGAGTTGGTTGTATGACGCGGCCGGCGAGTGTCGCCCAGGGTTGTGGGATTAGTTTGGGCGCGAGCACGCCGCAAGGCAATCATGTTCGGTATCATATGTTTATATAATTTCAAAGAATATGATAGATGTTATGATAGATTTCATGGCTGATATATTTGATCTGTTTTTATTGCATTTTAGTGATTATCAAGTTTTTTTTCGCTAAAGCAATCTGTCCCCGTTTAAAACTAGTGAGCTGTTAAAGTCATTACGAAGTTTTGTAGTTAGATAAGTTGTATGTAGCAGAGAACGTTATGTCGTATAAAGTCGCGTCACGTGTGTTGCCGCAGGTACTGAGAGCTAACGAACTTATGGAACTGTAGACGCGTCCGTTTGTACACCGCCACCTCTGTTCTTAACTACACTATGTTTTCACGTATACTGAAATGCACTGCAATTTCTTTAAATTATTTTGTTAGTGCATGCTTTTGAGGGGCTAATAGCGGAGTTTTTGCGCGTGGACATTAGTTACCTCTTTTTTACAAGTACTGTATATGAACGTTGCTTATAAACTTGCCGTTGTTTGCACATCCCCTTAAAATTATAAGAGCAGCAACACAAGCTAATTGATACATTAACCAGTGCCATGTAAAGTCAGGTCACGTGTCCATGCGGCTAGGAAGAGATAACGTAGTTATTAAATTGGATATAAATTCGTTTGTACATCCGCGTCCGTTACAGCTTAGAGCTACACACAAACTTTAATAATCGTATATAAAACAATTATGTTGCAATAGATAATTATGCAATAAAATAATATGAGCAATAATTATACAGAACTTCATAGCGATGAAACATAATAATCACCTACGTATATTGTTTCTAATTTTATTCTATGACTAGCTGTGCCTGCGACTTCGTCCGCGATTGCGTACCTGCAGACTAATTATTCACATTTGAATACTGTTTATCTCACAAACAACGCCGTGGTCTACGGTAAAGCACTCTTAGTAAAGCATAAATAGATAGATAGATAGATATACATACAGATACATAGGATATATAGGAGCATTTTTCTTTTGGGTTTGTATTTTTTAGAAGACAGTAATTAAGTAACTCAGAGAGTTCCTTCGCGGTTCACACAATAAATGTTGAAGCAAAGTTTTTAGTCCGTTTCTTTGGAATTTCGATTTAAAAACGGCGTTTTTTTGGCGAGTTTCTCCTTTTTTGGCGGTTGAACGAAAATATATTAGATTGTGCACTTTGATAGATAGTTAAAAAATGTGATTATGGCGAATGTTCCAGATTTTAGAGTTTTACCTTAGCAAGCTTGCAAAACTGAATAAGAGTGCCGGGCTTTCAGTGGGATGTCGAGCTGCACATGGGGTGCCGGGCCGCCCGTGGGGTGCCGGGCTGTCCCTGGGGTCCGTCACTATTCTAACAAAAAAAAATATGATTGAAATTAGACTACGCGTTAGTAAATTACAACTAAGTGTACATTTTGACTTTAATCCCCTTTCCTGAGGGAACCGTACTGAATTTCAGGACAAAAGTATACAATGTCCTTCTTCGAAGTATGAACTCAAGTCGTGTTCAGTTTCATTGAAGCCTTCAATGTCAGCTACAGAGTGCTCTTAATTATTTTTTTTCAAAATATTTCTCATATACAGAAACTGTTACAGTTTTATTATAAGTATAGATTTATGTCGATGCTTTTTAATAACCTTAAACAATATAAATCCTACAAAGGGTGGTTGCACTGCGCCCGTCACCCTGAGAAAATCAAATGTTAAGTCTCATCATGTACCTGTAATTTTTGCAACCAAGCTGAAGGGCTGCTGCCGGCACACACGGTTAGTTGCTTGGTGATAGGTATTCTACTTGAAGGTGGTAGCTAGCCAGGCGGCCAATCACCGATGGACAGTCTACCGACTGTGGTGAAACTTGTCTTATGAGTTGTTTGAGATATTATTTGTATTTACCGCCTAAGTTTTTATACAATCATAACATTCCTTATGCACGCAGCATTCGCTCACAGAATCCTGAACTCTTTCAGTATTGTGTCGCCCTCGGGACTTATGTGATGCTTGTGTAATACTTCACCGAATCTAAGGATTCAGTCCCAGTCCTTATATTGTTGGATCATCATGAAGCTTAGCAAATGTGAATAAAATATAATGGTAAAATCGGGCTGAACTATTAATACTCGTAGAACCGGAACGTTATAGCCACTGAAAATCTATAACGGAATTATCTGACCGGTTGGTCCTTGCCTGACGTTCACAAGTTAATTTGATAATTGTGTTTACAAGATTGTTCGCTAAATCATAATAATATCTTGTGTTGTCCATTGTCATAGTAGAACTTTCTACTATGCCATTGTGTTGTAAGACATGACATTTTGAAAGACACGTGTATAGAACCATCTGTATAATATATACAACTGTTTAAGTTACGGGTTTATACCCGTAAATAAATATTTAATCATCTTTGCAACACGAGTACAATAAGGGCAAAATATGTGGAGGTGAGCAATACTTATTGTAACGTTTTGCTATTATAATACATTTAGCGCCAAATTTAAAAAGTGAAAACCACTAGTGTACAGTAAATCCATCAGCCCTCCCCCTCCCTCTCCCCCCACTGACAGCTTGGCTCGATCAATCTTCACAGATAAAGGCACCTACAGCTTCTTCAGACGTGCCGACCTAAAATATCTCCACGTGGCGCAATAGAGATATCCATAGCTTGACTTTAGCGATATTTCATTCAAAATCGATTTTGATTAACGTAGTAATAAAATTTTGGGTGTACCAAAAAAGTTATACTAGAAATCAAAATGTAGGTACATAAAATTTGCTGATGAATTCATAAAAGGAATTGTAGAACTCCAAACGTATTATTAAATGTTAATTAATTGGGTATTTTGTAACAATATTTAATGCGCGAAAGACATTTCAATGGTGTTAAATTAATCGTCATATTAACAAAATTCATGTTCTTGATTTACTTAACATTTTACTAAAATCACGCAAATACGAGAATTTTTTATCATTATGACCTTATCACATTTATCTACGGGTCACGTCACTATAATTAATATCTTCTACAACAATTCAAAAAAGTAAAAAATTACGATTACGCTAAATATTTTTTGTGTTACAAGGTTACAATTTAATATTTTGTTATTCGAGGGAATTATTTTGTATTCAGAGCGAAGCGAAGGATTCTGATTCTGAGTATAGCGACGAATTCAATATAAGCCATCCGAATAACAGTTACTTCTTACGCAGGCCTGCTAAGTTTTTATTTGGCACGAGTAGTTTTATTGAAACCAAAAGGAAGAAAATGATTCTAGAATTGAACCTAGCGCTGAAAATATAGAATCCGGAACGTACCAAAGGTTTCAGTTGAGATGCAAGGCACTGCCAAGGGCGCCACACAATTTTTCGCCTGGTTCCAGCGAGGAAATAATTTTTCAGGAACTTTCAAAGAGTCTCGAATTTTACATACCATTTCCTGGCTAGCGGATAAAAAGTACTTTTCCATGCAGACTTTGAATGATAAAAAACAGTTTCCGAAAATGTAAGGTGAAAAAAATATGTTAGCCCAGAATGATACTTATTAAGTACTTATATTATTATTTTTCCTCAGTAATTACAAGAAAGAGAGATGTCATCAATAATATTAAGTATATAACATATTATTTTAATAAGTATTTTATATACCAAATGCATAAATGTGGACCAATAAGAACAGAGAAACATAAAACTCCCATAGGAACAATTTTAAATTTTGCTCCCGTTGTTTGCTTAGAAACAAATGTCTTTTTTTTAATAGGTGTGATGGAAAATATGTTTTAGCTTACAATATTCAGGAAAAACACTACAATATAATAATGTAATTGTAAAAAGTTTTGACTTCCATTTTTATTGTAATTTTTTTTAAGAGAACATTCAATTAATAATAAAAAAACACATATAAAAACAATATCTAGTAAAAACTCTGTAACAATATTTGTATGCCAACGTGATCTCATAAACAACACGTCATAAGAACCATAATCGGAGAAGTTTCAACGCGTTCAGATTCTACACGAAGCATCAACAAGAGGTCTTGGTTTTGCGAGCGCACGATCGTGTTTATATATGGGTATATAGACTCATCATATACACATCTCTGTCCACTTCTTCGGGTACTAGAGTCGTCACGATATGTCGTATTTATGAATTTTAATGATCGATTCTAGGTAATAATGAATCGATATGAGCCATCTCTACGCAGTGCAATCTCTATGAAGAGCTTTCCGTAGATAGAGGCATCACGTACTTGATTGTGAGGGAACGCTCGCCTTCAATAGCGGCCGGTTCGGATGTTCGGACGTTTCACGATCAATGGGACGCCCATTCAGGGATCTATTATGCTCCATTAGGAAATTTTGATAGAAATTGGAAGGAAGATTCTAGACGTATTTGGATTCTGGAGAAATAAGTGAAGATTAAACTGATCTAAAAATGAATTTGTAAAAATTGACACGTCAGGCGGAGAGAAGCTTTTTTATCACACTACTACTGTAAGCTGTTTCCTTATGTTTATTTTATTTGTGATCCGCTTTACTATCTATGTCTCTCGGCAAACATCCGTCCGAGTAGGTATATGCTGGAAAACAGCGCAGCGCACGTTAGTACTTAACGTATGCGCTGCACAATGCTGAGCATACTCCTTTTGCCTTTTGTTTTATTTATTTTTTAATTGTTTGTCAATTCTCTTATGTTTGTAATTTTTTTTTCTGTGTATGAAGGCAATAAATGGCTATTATATTTATTTATTTATTTTATTAAGCTAAGATTATTTTTTTGTTATAATAGATAGAGAAACTTGTATATTAGAACAAAATATGTTTAGATGTTTATAAATAATATCTGGAATTAAAAAAAATACTAACATAAATATTAGCTATAAAATAAAATATATTATGTTTTTCCACAATTTTGTCAGTTTCGCGCTTGTTATATTATAAATTTCAGTTCTAATGTAAGATAAGATATTTTACAAATGGATAATTACCACCCTCAAGTAAGAAATCTGTCGCCAAGCACGTAATGGTGTGTTCTGGTAGCTAAACTTGAAAATCTTGTTTACATTCTAAGTGAAGTTTGATTACCACATTTTCATTTACCACCAGTTGAGATTCCATGTAGTCCAAGGGTAGTCCAACGGATATAAAAAAGCTGTTTCTTACAAAATTCTTGATCGTGTCATATCATTTATCGATCGTCGAAAAATGAAGACCTTTTGATGATGCTTTCTATTAAATGGAAGCTCAAAAAAGTACAAAACTCGGTAAGGCTTCATGGCGCGAGGAATTTTAGGCGGAATTGTCCCTAATTATATTTTCAAATATTTTTCCTAGATTTTAAATTATGAAAAACGGTTGTTTGTTACTTATATTATTAACTATATTTTATAAAATAGAATCAAAAAATTACGACATCTACTATTGCTGTAAAAATTATGTGACTTAAATGATATAAAATTTAAATATTGTTATGTTTGCAATAACGCCTGCTATGCGGATTACACATATACCTATTTGTAATTTTGTAATAAAATGAAAAGTCTTGGTTGATTACGGCTAATGAAAATAATTAACCAATAAAAAAATACACAATGATCATAAAACATGGCTCTGCAACTTCCATTCAAGCTACCTCAATAAGTATTCCGTGGAATCCACATGTGTATTTGGGTTCTGAAATTGGCTGAAGACATATATGTTAACATCAGTGACAAAAAAAGTAAATGTTTTATGACATTTCTGCCGTAGTTTGAACTAATTAATACGACGAAAAACATTCTACGTTTTAGTTCGTAAGGATTAATTTTGCATTTGAGGAAGCGTGGGGATTGTGTCTAATCCCTCCAATGGGACCTTATTCAACGGTGGACATTCCGGTTGATGTGATGATGATGACGAAGATGAAAACTATGATAAAAACTAAATTTTATAACAGCTGCACTTGCATTTTTTTTTAACTCAGCGATCAAATAGTAATGAAAAAATCTACAGCCAAAACTTTGTAACCGAAACGTCCGTTCATAACATAATATTTTTCGGATACAAAATAAGATTCTCTGAGGAAGAGTTCACCTTCAAAATAATTGGATCAGTAATTTGCCACTTAAGCCCTGTACCTACAATCACATAATCACTTACCACTAGCTGAGATTTTAGTCAAAGCTTATCAGCAATAAAAGAAACATAGAACTTTGCTTCCCGCTTTAATAAACTTAATCATGTAGGTATATACCGCGACATTATTTGGGATTGTCATATTAACCTGCCACTTCACGCCGTCGTTCAAAATACCCTTAAAGGTAAAGAGGCTTAGCAAATGAACCGTAAAGTAAACACAAACCAGACAGGGCGACAACATGGCGTCGCGTCGCGTCGCCTTTAGCTATTTAACGCTTCACTCGTCGAACGTGAACAACACAGATTTACTTTTAAATATTGTGTATTTTAATTTAAGTGTTGTGCGTCTTTATTGGTGCTGTATAACAATTTCACTATACAAGAGGTAGGAATCAAAAAGCAATGTGTTATTTTCTAGAATTATTAATTAAAATACTAAACATTTGTTTATTGTTGCCAATATGCATCTAAGATTTCTCTAAATAATTAACTGATGCAACGAAGCTGAACACTCAACGTGTAGAAACTATAGATAAAAAAAGTCTAAATTTAAACAGCCCGCGTATAGGAACAGCTCGTACATTTCCGCTAACGTTTCCCACAGGGCGCGCCACTGTGCGGATGCAGGAGATACAACACACAGGTCACGTGATACGCGTGATTTAAAGTTTCTCTACAAGTTGTACTCATAGTATATTACTTCATTGTGTTATTACCATTTAACATAATATTTTTCTTTCCGTGAGGTACAAGGCAGAATTAAACCCTCATATATTCCTGTGGATGTCATAAGAGACGTCAAAGGGAAAAATACCAGTAAGTGGATTATTTTTGAAATCGTGGATAAACTTGTTCATTCTACACAAACATACCTTCAATCATTGGTTAAATTTAAAAACAAATGACACTGGCCTCTTTATATATTAAGAAACTCGTCACTTCCAATCTGCTTATTCCTAAAGCTGAATTTTTAATTTTCCATTCAGTTTTTAGTGAAAAGTTTCAATACTTAGATTGTTGTTGGTATTGGCTCCAGTTCCATTTCTTAGCTTTGGAAAATACTCGAGCGGAAAAGCGCAGCTACGTTCCGCATATTTACGCTGACGCTGAGTGTACGGTCGCGTTTACGAACTTATAACTCGTACTAAGATGCTGTTGAATAAAGATTCTAGAAAATTTGTTCCATCAATTTGCAATCACTTGAGAAGAAAATATTTATAAATTGGGACAAAAGGTCAAGTTGACGGTTACAAATTTCGTTAATGTGTTTGTTCTTGATAAGGTGTCTTAATTTTTTTTTATTTTACTGTACTATTTCAACACTGTGGAATAATAAATATGCTGTCAATAAACGCACTGCATGGTTGGTCCAGTGGAATGAACGTAACGTCTTAACCACGAGTTTGTGAACTCCAAACCCGGATCGGACAATATTGTTTGTACTAAGATTAAAATATAAATGATAGCCTTAGGGCTGTAGATTGCCACGCGTGGAGTCTATGATGCAAATCCAATCACAGATTTGTACAACACCAGGGGACCAACTCCAACCTTTTACCAAACCATATTAGAAAGGAGCGTTGTGTTTCATGATTAAAATAATAATTCGATACACAAACTATCAACGACTCACAACAGCGTCAAGCAATAATGGTTTGATTATACTTAAAGAACGAATAATATATGTGTATCACGGATGTGCTGTGAAGATATAAGATGTTTATAATACAGCGCTATCCCACTCGCACTGTTCCGAACTACAATGATCTATGGAAAGCTCTTACCATAGTTTTCCGTTATTTTGTTGTATGCTACACAACAGCTGTCTGTAACATATTTTAGTTTCATTTTGTTGGATTTATTTTTAAGAATAATAGAAAAAACTTAGTCCTTAATTGACACATCTTACAAGTTTAAATCCGTAACTTTTATATGATGGATAAAAATGTCAGATTTGTCGTTGGAACATTATCAATTCGTATCAAATGTCATGTCAGAGTACGCTACTACAGTGGAAAATCTGTTGTGATGTCATCAAAACGCCGAGCGATTCCATTACCGATTATAAGCTTTCTCAAATTATATAAGGGTATAGTATTTAAAAGTAAGATTTAAAATAAGATTAAGTTATTACTATTATAAGAGGTGAGAGTTGCCCCCAGCACGGCTTTTTCCGAATCCTCGCATGGCTTCTTACTCTGAAGAAGAAAGTCTTCTGCCTAGTATCTCGTATGTTCCCGCAGTGTTCCTTAAGTTCCAGTTCCTATTTCATTTAAAAACATTTTCATACACATCATTAAGTACTAATGAACAGGTCAAAATGTAATCTGCCAGCTTTACATACATAGTGTCCCATAGGTGGTGATTAAAGTGATACCCTCTTATAATAAAAACAACTCATATATACCTCATCTTACATCATCATCTCTCCCACCGATGACAGAATATCTGTCTACTTTGTGTGCGAGGCCTATCTGATACTGAGCGGTAACGTCTGCCTATAACAAATTCATTTCGTCACATGTGTCGAACAGAACTGCACTGCGCCTGTCACCCTGAGACCCACAGTTGTAAAGTCTCATGCAAAATGCCCTTCCACCATGCGGTGAAGCTCAAGGTGGCGGTTGCGATCAAACTATGCACCTGCAGCACGGAAGTACGTAGCTAATACCGCTCGGCTATATTTTTTTCAAATCATCTATAATGAGTTAAGTATAAAGTATTTTAATTGTAAGAATACTTCTTATTTATATCGCTGATATTATTTATTTAGCATTCGTAAACGCAGCTCTGAACCAGCCCCAAAAGAGAGGCATGCCAAAATCATTTGGCATCGATACTTGGCCACCACTCTCCATTACGGAGATAAAGAACTTTTCTCAAATGTTTTAGTCTCTCACTGAGACATGTGACAAGTGGCTTATTACGTGATACGTTTTTTTCATCTCATTATCACGCAAAGGTTTTTCACGGTTACGCACACGGTTACTACGTTGTAAATTTAAGTGTTCCATTTATTTTTTAAATATAGTGTTTTAGCTACTATCGCACCTGCTGGTAAGTGATGATGCGGTCAATGGCTTTGTAAGGCGTTGTTCAGACCAAACTAGAATTATTGGCTCTCATGGACAGCTGCCCTTAGGTTCTCATAGACAGATCTTCTACTTAAAGCCGCCTCTCCGCCTGGCTAGCAGGCGGACTACGAGTATATAAGCAAACTACGCTACGAACGTTAAATTAATTAATGAACTGCTATTTCCGCATGAGAAGTGATCCTATCAATAAACCTAGGCTACTTGTCCTTCCATCGGGTTTCCACGTAGCGATCTGCGTGCAAACATATTTTTGTCATAACTCAATGCATGCAAATTTCAACATTCAGTATGAGTTGAAATTTGTAGTGTAATGTCCTTGAGTTTAATATATTAGGTCCTTACATATGAAATTGGCGTTTTGTATGGGAGGAACAAAAAGTCGAATATTTTTTAATATAATATATTTAATTAATCAAAGTATGAACCATTATTTTCTATGCACTTTTGCCATCTCATAGGTAGTTCATTGATCCCTTTACTAAAAAAACCAGTCGGACGGGAATCAATAAAATCTTTGAAGGCGATTTGGACTGCCCCATCGGAGTTGAATTTTTTCCCTTGCTAGAAGTTATCCAAATTTCGAAAAAAATGGTAATCTGTTGGAGCAAGGTCCGGGGAGTACGGAGGATGTCTTAGACTTTCCAATTGAAGCTCTTCTAATTTAGTAGCCGTCTGTAGCGCAGTGTGTGGTCTAGCGTTGTCGTGAAGCAGCAGTGGCGTGGAGCGATTGACCAGCCTAGGTTGTTTAGCCGCTAGCTTTTCCATCATGGTTTGCAATTCCTGACAATAGACATCAGCCGTAATAGTCTGGCCAGATTTGAAAAAACTGTAATGAACAATACCGGCACTAGTCCACCAAACGCTTACAAGTAACTTTTTTGGGGTTAATTTTCGCTTGGGGCAGGATTTGGCTGGCTGGCCAGGATCTAACCATTGCGCTGAGCGCTTCCGATTATCGTAAAGAACCCATTTTTCATCACAGGTAATGATTCGGTTTAAAATACCTTCATTATTGTGCCGGTTTAGTAATGTAACGCAGCAGTCGACGCGCGTTTGCCGGTTTGTTTCAGTCAATTCGTGAGGTACCCACCTTTCAAGCTTTTTAATCTTCCCAATTTGCTTCAAGTGAATTAAAACAGTTTTATCACTAACATCGCAGCCTGCAGCTAACTCGGACGTGGTTTGCGATGGATCCGCTTCCACAATAGCCTTCAACTCTTCATTATCAACTTGAGTCTCAGGCCGTCCACGGGGCTTGTTCTGCAGGTCGAAATTTCCAGAACGAAAACGTTGGAACCAAAAACGAACTGTGTTTTCTTTTGCAACACGACCGCCATACACATCATTCACCCTTCGAGTTGTTTCCGCAGCACTAGTGCCACGGCGGAACTCGTACTCGTAAATAATGCGATATTTAAGGTTTTCCATTTTGTAAAATGAGTGACGCAAACAGAAAAAAACAGAAGAAAAAAAACAAATGAATGACGATCATCGAAGCACAAATACATGAGTCTATAGCTGTACAAATTTGAATTTGGAATTCCTTACCAAAGAGGAGAAATTCGTGATTAAAGTGGCCAGTACGAAAAACGCCAATTTCATATGTAAGGACCTAATATATGCTACTGGTTTTCCAGTATTTTGTTTTATTATTTATTTTATCTCCATGATAATAAGATTTTTAATTAACGGTAAATATTTTTTTCTAATATAATTGATAAACCTCATTTTTCGGAGAACTAGCACACCAGAAGCAGAATATTCCATTACAGGCCATGAATGCAATATAACAAATACACATACAAATATACACGTATACACCGTGTCCCAAAATTCAACGATAAGCCGGCATCGGTGCATGGACCTACTCATGACTACTCGGGAAAAAATAAAAAAAAAATTATAACTCTTTTTTTTTTTAATTACAGAGACTTTTATAAAGTTGCGCCAACTTTTAATAAAACTTGCCATGGTAGTGTCCATACTTTTTTTTTTAACCCAGACTATAGAAAGTGCATAGAATGTTAAAATCTATGAAAATTATAAGAAAAAATTTTTTTTTTACTGATTTTTGTAAAATAACTACAGACTTTCTGTAATTTTAAAGGATTGTGGTAGATAGCCGTCCTTCTTAGGTTGCTAATGCACAAAAAATATCAAAAATATGTCAAAAATTGTGGTCATGGTAGTTGAAAATAGCATAATGGGTATCGAATATCGATGAAATTTATAAAAGTCTCTGTAATTAATAAAAAAAAAACAGTTATAATTTTTATTTTATTTTTTTCCGAGGAGTCATGAGTAGGTCCATGCTCCGATGCCGGCTTATCGTTGAATTTTGGGACACGCTGTATATAAAAACTTAACAGCTTTCTTTCTACGTTTTAAGGTTCCGTACCTGTTGGGCTAAAGAGAGTTATATTATATATATCCGTTTGATCTATAGCTCGCTAGTAAACAGGCAAAAAATTTTTACCTAAATATATTTTTTATAACAGTTGTAGTGCGCGATGCAACTTATAACTTGTACCGCACACAATTCACACACCGGTTATGTTAGTATACCTATACGGCACTCGCAAAGGTAGAATTCATGCTGTGAATATTATTATTATGTTTAGATTAAAAAAAGCCTACAAAGATGCGTGAACAGATCCGTATCTGCCTCTTCTACTTGTGACCTATAACTAATATTGTTACTAAAAGTATAATACATTTTATTAAATATTTTTAAAAAAGATGATTTCAGTAGGAATGGCCCCGAGTTGCTTGTTATCTGCTATCAGTGGCTTTAATACTTTTTTTTGCTGAACGTGGCTATAAAATTTAATCTTTTAATGTTGTTTTTGTAATTACATTCACAAATGTGTAATAGATTCATACATTGTTGCATGCAGAGATGGTTTTGACATTGTATAATGTCATCTATTTAACAAGCAAGTACTAAAATACACAAAACGCGGTTATTAAATTAGACTGTTTTAACATATAATTAAATTATACGTCCTAATGTTGGATAATCAAAAATTACTGGCGCTCAAGGACAGCTGCCCGAACACACCTTTAGGTGCTTGGCGACAGATTTTCTACTTGAGGGTGGTAGCTAGACAGGCGGGCATTCGCAAAATGTCCTAACACCATGCTATAACGACTGCCATCATAAGACAACAACCGGAACTGACGGCTTGACGTCCTCTCCGAAGCAGATGCACGCTCAGTAGTAATGTCACTAGCGGTCACCCATCTAACTCATGACCGCGGCGGACGTTGCTTAGCTTTGCTGATCGGCTAAGAACAGCTAAGTAAACTTTGCTACAAGCGCTTCAGAATTATACCTATAGGTTAATCTAAGACCTAAACTACCAACACATATTTTCAAGTTTCATCATATTTGGTTTAGCTGTTTCAGCGTGAAGGAGTAATACAGTTAACACACACTTATATACCCAGGCATTTATTCAAACACTTTTGCATTTAAAATTTTATTTTATTATATATTATATATATTATTCTATTCCAGGAACAAGCAGTCATATAAAGTAACAGAATATGCATAAAATTTAACTAAAGCTAGATTACAAAATCACGGAAAAAAAGCTAATTATAATATTAAAGCTAGATTTTAAAATCTCTAATTAGGAAAAAAGTATAGTTATACTGAAAAAGTTTAAAAATAGAGATAATTAAAACACCATATATAATAAATACAAAGGCTAATTATATATGGAAATACATTTATTCCTTAGACTTCTAAATGTTAAATGAAATATGTTTAATTCACGAGATTATATAAATCACAGGCACATTTAACATAACTTATTTACTTACATAACAAGTTTTACTTCTTGCAATTACAAAAACATGTTTACAACGGCAAGTTCAATATTAAATTGGTAATTAAATTCTGTACCTTTTTATAAGAAAGAGAGTACATCTCGTCGTTGTCGACACGTCACATCCTGTCTTCCAGACATCTCATTAGGTGCTCGTGCTGAGAAACTGCCGTAACACTCCTTAAGATGGCCTTAGGATGGTTGACAATAAAACTTTTCCAATTTGGCACTGGATCCGCCGCCGAACTTATACCGAACAAGTTAAATACGTCATTAATTTTCCATCGTTCGATTTCAAGTTCCGAGTCATTAACGTTTAGTTTGTAAACTACAATGGAAGGCGCACACGTGGTCGCGTGCGACAGTTGCGAGTCGCGACGTGTTGTCGCGCGACTCTCGTCCAACTGTCGTTAGTGTCGGCCTCGCTAATATGTCGAGAATGGGACTTGTTTTGGGGATTTATTGCGATTTGATCTTTACAAGTTGTGTTGTTTACGGCACCGCGGCGCGGTCCGACGGCGCGCCGCGGGGATCGATACCCGCATGGAAGTTTATCTCGGGTCACGTCTTGCGACGGATAGGTACAAGCGGGAGTTACAGATTTGCTAAAAGTAAAGAACCTCGATGCGGTTAAATAAGTGCTTCTTTGAATATACATTATACTGCAGTTTGCTATTGATACACTTTTTATATATTACTATATTGGCAATTTCTCTTATTGCGAAATTTACAAACTCAATATTTAATTGTGCACAGTGCAATTCGTGACTTGTGACGAAATGGATCTGTTATAGGCAGAGGTTAGTCCGCTTAACAACAGGTGGGCCTCGAAATTGTTCCGTCACAATAACATAAAAAAATAAAAAAAGTATTATATATTCTAAAACCTTGTCAAGTGTAACTACGAGTGAAAACTGTAACGTTTCTTATCTGTAGTTAACACGTTGCTCTATGCCCGAGGTACCCGAGGGGAGGAGGGGTGGAGGGGCGGCGAGGGGGGGGGGAGTATAACGAGAGGGTGTACCTCCGCTCCATCCCGTTCCGCGATCCCGCTACATTTAGCTACACGACCTCCTTCCGCAGCTCCAAAAGGCTAAATGTCATGCCTTGTTGCGCTTCTGACTTTTAAATTAAATTGTTTAAATCACATTACTAAATTAGATTTTGCATGGTGGTAGGGCATTTTGCAAATGCCCGCCTGGCTATCTATGACCCTCAAGAGAAAATCTGTCGACAAACATCTAAACAGTGTGTTCCAACAGCTCATAGGTCATTGACCATATATTATTGACACCATTTTAGGCTATACTTTGAACAACACCTTCGACCACACCATCACTTACTCGTACCGTCAGAAGATATAGTGTTTGACCACTATATCTTAGCTAAAAAACGGTTTCTAATGAGATATTTGTAACGAAAAGGCATTATTAAATATTACATAAGGTGAAAGTTTGTGAGTGTGTTTTATGTGTGTTACTTCTTCACGCTCAAACGACTGGATCAGTTTTGATGAAATTTGGTTATGAAGGTAGATGACGCACTGGAATAATACATAAGATATGATTTTATGTATTATTCCAGTTTTCATATTTTTATCATCATCATCATCCATCAACACGCGGGTGAAACACGCTGGTGTAACCAGTATTTAATAATTAAAAATTATTTAAGATAACATTCAGTTAAGTCTTTTACAAAACATTTAAAATTATAAGAGCATGTTTAGTGAAAATACTTCGACGCCATTCAATGATAATCGAAATAGGCGTTATTATCTCTAGATACATTTTAAACTTTTAGACAAAATGAAAATTGTTATCTAATGTCAGTTCCGTCTAATTAAATTGTTAATTGAGCCACTAGACGCTTGCCCCAAGAAGCATGGGAATCGTGACCATTGGTCACCAAGCCATATTAATAGGGGACGCTATGTTCAGCAGTGGACAGTCCGGATAATACGGTAAATTATAAATTAATTAGGTACAATTGTCAGTTTTTATCTACGAATAAATATGAAAGGAAATGTAAGTCAAACTCAAAAATAGCAGAACGCAAACATGACCTCGCCCGCCGTGGTCATGTATTTTAACAAGTATACCATGAGCGCAACAACATAACTTGGACGCGACTAATCGGATGCGATCATTTCTAAGTGCCAAAACAAGCAATACAATTGAATTTGGAAGATAGTGTGTATATTATGTTAATTGTGAACTTGATGAGTCCAAAGTCAAACCGGTAACTGTATGAGAGTTACACTTCTATAAATATCTTTAAAACCCATAAATATTATTTGGCTTTTACGGGTTGTTGCAATTGGGGTCATTTGAAAAGCAAGGCCTGATAGACATGAACAGTTTAATTTTATACATTATTATATTTTAGCACATAATTAAACCAACCAAATTATCTCCATTAAATCCATTCCACCACCGTGAATAATCGCGAAAGTTTATCACAATTAGAATAGATAGACTACGATGGCAAACACGATAAACCTAAAACAGGAATAAGAATAAGCATAAGAATAATTTATTTGCTCAAAACACGAGTATACATACATAATATGACTAACACATGTGCATATTAAAATCAGGTAAAAAGAGAAAAGGCTTTCAGGCTTTGTATCCCTTGGATAGCTTTCGGATTTCAATCTCTTCGTTGTAGTTTTAAGGATGAATATAAAATTCGGAACACACTATATTTGGTGACAAAATTTAAACTTCAGCTACACTAAGAAAAAAATAGTCAACCATGTAGTATTTTTTGCTTTATTGACTAAATTCTGGTTGTAATGTTAGATAAATCAACTTCCATAGAAAACTTGGATCAAATAACGTATAAAATTTGGTTATACATGTTTTAGTAGAACAAAGAAGTTATCCTCTAGAAATAATAGCAATTTTCGTTAACTTAACCGAAGTAATAATCAACCGAAAGCTTAAAAACAACCAAAAAGAATGTACTTCCATTGTTCATTGGAGTAATTACTGTTCACAAGATTTACGCACTATGCAGCCATCTTGCGCGTTTATTAGCCAAAGTGTATAATTTTCTAACATATGCTAGATCAAACAAGCGATGGGCTAGATCGCGCGGACGAGTATCTCAAGCTCTAAATGACATCATTCTCTCCTCAAAGTTTGTGTTTCTTGGTTTGAAGTATCGTAAGATAAAATCCATGGTTCGGCCTACATAGAAAGGCAGTTAAAATAGCGAACAAAATTGTTTAAACATAACCAAGTTGACGTGGTTAAGGAAGACGGAGAGCTTGGTTCGCTCGTATTTAACAAAGGTATTTGGTTTATTGACCTGCGTTTTGTCAGTTTAACGATATACTTTTATTATATTCTATTATATAACGATATATTTTTATACAGTGTACACATTAAAACAAATCATTGCTTATATCATAAAGAAAATAAAATGAAGTTTTCTAATAATTATCCTAGTTAAAAATATCCGATAAGTTTCATTGAAATAGGTATCCTAAAAGTAAAGTCTAAGAATCATCCTAACCTCTGTGTGTGATACCCAAATTGGACAGTTTTCTAATATTTTAAACAACAAATTCTTGTAATGTGACCGATAAAGGACAATTCACTTGTATATGACACACGATTAAACGTGTACAAGGTGCAATGTAGGTTTCAAAACACCTCTGCCAACTCGTTTTGGTATTACAGTTCACATAAATAATTATATGATAAGTATGTAAGTTATCCATATGTATGTATTTATGTACTGTTGGAATATTATATACAGTGTAGTAAACAAATCCGTCTCATTTAAAAATATTTTAAATTCAATTGTAAATAAAGTGAGCTTTTATAAAAATATAAGTACGTTTGGGAAGTTCCCACAACAGTACAACAGTGAGCAAGTTATAAAGTTGTTGGTACCGGCGGCGGCGCGCGGCGACGACGACGCGGGCGAAACTTCTCGTAGCCGATTGTTTATGCAAACTCGCTGCAGACATTTTTACCTTACATTAACTTGAAGCCAACTAATAATTTCATTTCAGAATATTCTCTCTAAGAAATATTTCAAAGGATACTATTGGAACAAATTAATTGAATTGCAAAGACAGAGATAAAAAATCTGATTTCATTACGCGGGGGAATTCAATTGAAAGGCACTCGACGTGATTCCACTCGTGAAATGAAATCATGAAGCGAACATTTGAAGCAAGTACGTGGGACGGTCCGCGTCTCGGTACGATTCTAAAAGAAAACAGAATAACTAGATAACTCCATGGCCTTAGGTTTGTCACTACTGTACAATAAATACAACTATACTATAGTACTTAGTGATTTGTAGCTCTATTACTTTTGTTTCTAATAATCTGAGAGCAGTTTGTGGTTTATTATCAAATAACTATTACGAAACGCAAATAATGCTTACCATGGATTGTGGCAGTTTGACAGTGGCTATGTAGGGCTATGTATAGTGACAATGGTTTCAGTAGGTCGAGTGGACAGTCCGTAGTTGGAATACCACCACAGGTCGAGCTACACTGAGCTTACTAATTTTTTTTATCAATTATGCAGGTTTGGTAATATATTTTGCTAATGTCTGCTACCACCTTCGGACACAAAATCAGTTGCTAAGCATTTAGTGGCAGGTTCCAGCAGCTGACCTGGGATGTAAGTACTCTAAGTTTAGCATGTTAACACATTCGACTACATTATCACTTACCATCAGGAGAGATTGTGTCAAAGACGAACCCTTCAGCAATTAAAATAACTAAGTGTTCTAGTTTTTATAATCCTAGAGAAAGTGAAATCACAGTAAGCACTACTCAAATAATATTTTACTCAAACACAGAAAATTATATTCATAACTTTATTTTATATTAAAGGCAACGTGAAAATGATACAAAGATAAATGATACCACGACAGCCAGCAATAATACCATAGCTTATATTTTTGAATTTATCTATGTATATTATAATTTATTTATCATCGTGGTACACGCTCTAGATCAACACTTGTTCCACGTTCGAAATCTCAATACGAATATAGCAAACAAATATAAAACAAAAAAATTACCAATGGTTAAACAACCTTAGAAGAACAAAATTAATCCATGTTTTCATATGTTATCACAGAAAATTATAGCAAACAAGGCTGATAATATAACGATTTTCAATAAGACGTGACGCTCACTCGAGTCTTACCGCTAATTAAGTACGTAGGTATTTCAGCTTCTATCAATTTTCCGTCAATAAACTCAAAGCTTATTAAAATACGCACGCCGCTTTGATCAAAGACTTTCTATACAGAGAAACATATAGAATGGATGCGATGTAGGTACGCATGTGGTGAGTACAGCTGTGTGTGTACACGTGGAGCGTGTGCATGTGTGTGTGTACGCGGGACGAAGAAAGGAGGATTATTAGCAATTGTAATTTCCGCATGTCGTCCGCACGCCGCCGACGTCGGTCTCGGCTTCCGCGTTTTACAAAAACGATTTACGATATACGATGTGAGGCTCACGTTCCCACGGAGATTGAACACTCATACATATTCTCTGTCTGTAGTACTTTTCCATGCTCGTTATTACCATAAAGCGAATATTGTCTGCGTAAGCTGCAGAAAATCCAACACGAGTAATTTATTAAAGGCTTAACATGTTAATCTTCGCAAAATGTAACGAAGCAGTTGATTGGTCGTAAACAAAGGCGATTTAATTTACAATTGAAACAAAGGGTCTCTGCTAACAAAATCATTAGCAAAACGACGTAAATTTGACTATCTGACGTCATTGTAGTCTTTAATTAACTGAGTTTAGTCACCGCTCGTCGTTTTGTTTTTTTGGGAATACATTGCCGGGTGGGTTCGAAAAGGTGAGTATAGGTTTGTGTGGAACCGGTATTGTACAACATTTAGGTCAGACGAGCGAGAGGTAGCGAGGGTTTCTTGTTGAGCCCCAATCATCGCAATTGTCTACCCTCTTCTCAGAGCCTTCTAAATATTCAAAGGCGGTCATTAAGACGCGAAGTTTGGACAAGCGATGCGAAAAATTAGTGGAGTTTTGTTAGAATTGCAATGTGAGAACAAGACTTTTTCGATAATTGGCTTTCATTATCTATCGATGTACATCGAATGACGATTTTTGTGTCTTTTATTAATGTAAATTAGGTTTCAAAGAATATCGTGTGATTCTTACTGAACAATGATAATTAAGACCCAACATAGCGGGTTCAAAATAAAAAAAAAGCTATGTATAATGTATCTATAATGTATAAATAAAAGATAAATTATACATAGATATTTGTATCCCCGTGGAATGCTTGGATAGAATTGAATAGAAGTCATAGGAAGCGACCAAGGGTCGCTCGTCTGGTATTTTTATACCAGAAGACGGGCAGCAGCGTCTTCTGAACAATTGCTTTTGCAGAATTGCATTTTTGCCATTGCCATTAAGATCCACAAGACGCCTGCCAAGTTTGGAAATTATAAAATTCCTACTCAAACGAGTTGTTTGTAATTTTAGTGGTGGACGTTATGGCTGTAAATGATAATGATGACGTATCTGCACAACTGCTTTCCCCAAAATGATAGTATCTAAATGCTCACGTATCGCCAGACATGTTATGATTCCATGTTATAGAAGACGAACCTATTACCAACTGCTGGGCAAAGTTCCAGACTCTGGACTGTTACTAAAAGTTTAGTTAACACCCACAAATAATTATTGAGCAATAATTAAACCATAGAACGTATTGAACGGTTCCTATCAAATTCGTTTCATTGTGAAATATTTTGTTTATGAATAAACTCAATTTACGCAGAACACGAGTAATTCAATAATAGAAATGTGGAATTAATTCTCCTACCAACCAACAAATAGACTGAGGGCAGGGGTTAAAGCTGTGAAAACTGCGGACTAAGTTAGATAATTTATTTGAGGATGTAAAAAAATCAAATGGGTACAATCATATAATATATAGATATTTTATATATTTTCATATTTTTGATTTTATATAGTTTGATTTTATATAGTTTGATAGTCTTAGCATATACAATATTATGTTTCTAATATAAGCACCTTGAAATATTGTTTTTGAAGGATTTATGTTTACCACCAAATGTCACGATTTCCAGAAGATCACTTGAATATTACATTGCCTGTCCATTGTGTTGTGTGTTGGCTACGCGTTTTCCTAGTGGAACCACTTCACTTACCTATCAAACAAATGAACGAACAAATCAATAACGACTACACATCTTGTTATAAATTAATCAATAAATAGTTTACTAACAATACTTTGGATTGGTGTTAAATATAAGCAAAAAGCTTTACCTTAAGTACTATATATATTATAGTTTCAAACGTCTTTAGAAAGCCAAGACTCAATTACTGAAACTCAAACCTAATGAATTGAACAAGTGAGTTTCCTTCGCCTCTGATTCGACATCCTCTGCCGCTACTGGATCTATAATCTAGTTTATTCTCCAACCGGACTTGTATTGAAAAATTACATTTCGCCAATAAACCGACCGCTGCCGGCTCTCTCGTGTTTCCTGCAAGCTTCAACACACACTATGATTACAAAATATATTATAGATGTGTTATACGCGTATATAACGGAGTTATATGCTAAACTGATGTAATAATACGTCTAAATCAACATGACTTTTCTAATGACGTTTGAAATTTTAAGAGGTATGAGTAGCGTAGCGTAATTTGTGTCCAACAATCTCTTGGGGTTCGGTAGGCCGGTACATGTGTGCGCATTTTATTTACATTTTGACGCTGTATTCGTTATGTTTAATACTAGAGATCTAGTACAACATAAATAATCGAGATTAATCGATTATTTTATACCTCATTTCACAATCTCATCCATTAAAAAAGCGTTAAAAATTTTATTAGTTCTTCTGGCTATGGAGTATAACGTATCTACTTTATAAAATGATCCATGGACGGGGCGGTATATTGACTTGTAAAGTATTAAGCTACCTGGTCAAGGAGATATTTCCAAAGTAAAAGCAACCTTATCGTGATGTATCAAGGTATAGTTTTCAGCAGTGTAGGTTGTGGAGAGTAGGGTTTTGTAGTTTTATTTTGATTAGTAGAGGAGCGGGCCGCTTTGACTTGATCCACCTGAGGCTCCGTAATGATGAGTCGGTGCCGGCGAGTTCAAAGGCGACGGGAAACGGGGGAGAGATGAAGGAAACGAAAATTACTTCGTTCGTATCGATGGTTATGTATAGTATCGAACGGTTACAGAAGGTAACAATCATAAAATACCTGTTACTTTTAACATAAATTTGTAACCTTTTATGATTTGGTTTCAACAATGTCTCATTTTTAATGTACTATGGCTTTAATAGCTTATAACCGTAATCTGGTACGTGACAATGCTGTTGAACACTGTGCACAGGTGACGAAACAGAAAACGAAGGGGTTAGCCGTTAGATGGTAGATTTTCTACTTAAGATGGATTGCTCACAGATAGAGGGATTCAAACAAACAGCGTTGCAATCTAATTGGAGCGCTCGTAGCGTAGTTTGCTCAGACGTTATAACTTGGATGGGTGACCGCTAGTGGCCTTACTTTTTTTTTTTTTTTTTTTTTTATACTTAACTGGGTAGCACTTGACCACTATCTCACCTGATGTTAAGTGATGATGCGATCGATGATGGAGCGCGCTTACCCAGAAGATACCTATTCACTCGCGTTTTGAAGACCCCCATATCGTACTTAACCGGAAACACAGACTCAGGCAGGGTGTTCCATTCCCTGGCGGTTCGTATGATAAACGAAGAAGTAAATCGCTTCGTTCGGGTAAATGGAATATCCACCATAAAGCGATGGCGCTTCTGAGTATCCCTGGAAGTCCGATACTACTGAGCGTGCACGTGCTTAGGAGGTTCTTGTCTTATAATTGTAGGTTAGCTTGAACAACTTTGTCGTTTAAGCCAAGTTTATATACATTTATAACCATAAAAAAATAACATAAACAATTTTGTATTCATTGGATAGAATGTTATTGTACAACTAATTGTTAAAATCACTGCAACAGAACTATACTTAAATATATCGTAGTTAATGTACTTAATACTAAATGACACCACTAGAATCAGGTTGTATAATAAACGCGAGCCCTCACAAAGCTCATCGTTGTCCTAGTCATTAACAATGGACGTCAAATTTAACTAAGCCAACCCTATAAATATTTTGAAAATATTTTGAATACCTCTAAACTTAGTTGATATTATATAATTAGCTCATATCACGCAGTCTCTCTTACAATACCTGTGGAAGTACTTTCTAAAGTAGATGAAAGCATTTCGCGCACAGCTGGTCCGTGTACTCGCGTCTCACAACACTCCATAAAATTAAAACTTGTATAGGCCGTGTTTTCGCTCCGACAATACATAATTAATTCCTGCTTTATTCCTAAACACGGCCGCTGCGCGGCTGCGAAAGGCCAAGTACCAAGTACAGCCCGTCACGTTAAAAATCGACTTTATTGCGTGGGGTTAGTGGTCATAAGGGCCGTCACGTTAAATATGCAAGTGGTTATGAAATTTTGAAGAGTCTCGTCGCCGTGACGCTGTATTAAGGTCTGTACACACTGTGTCGGATTCGATCTGCTAATATGTTCCTTAATTTTGAAGCAGTGATGGCTCAGTGGCATGGCTTTGGACTGCCGCGCAGCAGGTCCATGGTTTGATTCCGCCGCGGACTTGAGCTTCACCGCATGGTGGCAGGGCATTTTACAGTTGCCCGCCTGGCTAGCGATCAAGTAGAAAATTTGTAGCCAAGCACCTAACGGTGTGTTCCGGCAGCTGTTCTTGAGAGCCAGTAATTCTAAGTTAAGCCTATTAACACCTTCGACCACATCATCACTTACAATCAGGTGAGATTGTAGTCATTCCGACCGACCGAACGATTTTTTGCCCAGTATACATATGAACTCTAAGCCTCGGCGTGGAAATAAGTCAAAGACACACTGCGACACGGATGAGCTGGCCACCTACGGATAAGAAAAAAACTCGTAGGCTACGAATAAATATGAAAAGAAATGTAATTCAAGCTCAAAAACAACCGAACGCAAACTATACCGCAGCGGGCGTGGCTTAAAAAGTGTACCGCGCGGTGCTGTCAGTTCGCCGCGTGGGTTCGAGTCATACTGTTGTACCGCGGGAATAATCAACTGAATTTTTCAATGTTCTTCTACGTTGTTTAATTCTGAAAAAATACCATACTGTGTAGTAAAATGGTAGAGAAGCCAAACGGATATAAAAAAATCGGAAATAACTTCTATAAACGAGTAAATAACAATATTTTGGAAACCCATACTTGACTACCCTGGATAGTTTTATGCAACATGAATTTTACATGAAGTCAAAAATAACTTCGGAACATTGTTAGTCCGAGAACATTTTATCTGAAAACGATTCCCAATATATTTTTCTCGTGTGCTTAATTTTTTATGTCAAACATGTACTACAAATGTCATAAAAAAACTTTGATAAAGTTCCTCAATTCTAATATAGCATTTATGCTTCTAATGACATAAAAATATCCTAGGAGTAGGGCTTTGATCTGACAACTGTCAAAGTGTCAATTGATGTTGTTTTTCTCAGAATTGGTGTAATTTTTGGGATACAAACGAAATAAAAATTACAAATAAATTGATCTTAGGTATTATAGCTGTCATACTTAAGAATAATTTTTACGTAATTGTTATGTAATTTTAATCCAAAATATGAATTAGAAACGGAAAAATATGATAATAAATAAACAATATAACATTAACTGTCACTTTGACTGCTGTCATGCTTGAGATCTATTTCTAGATAACTATAATGACATTTGTACCTAAAACATAAAATTAAAACATATAAATACTACATCAACTGCAGCGTTGATAGTTGTCACACCCAGGGCTGCGGTATTGTTAGTTCCAATAGGTATATATAATCCTTCTACTTAATTTGGTACAATGGAATACTAGAATAATAGTTCTGGGCATGCTGGGCACGCTGACAACTTGTAGAGAGCTGGAGTGTTTAGACTGCCTGCAAGCCTGAAATGGCAGCTAGGTTGACTAAATGCTTTCGTTGTAGTAGCTAAAAGTATTTATTACATTTTGTAACATTTTGTTTAAATATATACCGCCAATAAGACATTTTTAAAATCTAATTTAATTCTAAGTTATATCCTACTATCAATATTAACTTGGATAAAAAAAATTACTTGAAATCCATTTCATTTTTTCAGCGCATTATATATACCGACTATTATATCATATTATATCCAAGAAAGTAATTCCAATCTACTGAAATAAATTGCATTAAAAACCTAAAATATTTGATTGGAAAAATCTGGAAAAATGAATACGTAAACAAGCTAACATAATGTGGCATAACGCCATCCACGCGTATCTAAAGCTGGGAACGCACTACAGAGTTGCGTCGCGATGCGGTATATAGAAAAAGTCGGCTCAGCCGACTTCATCGTTCACAATAGCAATACGGCGTAGCAGAACGGTTCTTCTAGCTAATGGCAAAAATTCGAAATGGATGAAGTTGTCGAAGTAAAATAATCGTGGTGTCTTGCAAAGAGGCCGATATAGCTAAAAAATAATAAGTGTTATATTTGGGTGGAAGATATAACAAAATTCTCGTTCGAAAAAACTCTTTTTCACAACTCTAGCATTGCAAATGGCACGGTGGACTGTTCTGAGCTCCTCGAGCTGATAGGATTACGCATTCATGCAGCTGTATTGAGAAAACCCAAAACTTTATTTGTTCCGTTATTTAAGACAAATTATAGGCAAAATGTATTCATTATGCGTGCAAGTGCTTCGTTTAACAACTTGACAGATACAGATATTGATTTATACAATACCTACCAAACTGAAACGTTTACTTCAATACGTTTAAACGTTTAATGAAACATTCTTATGTACTAGTTAATTTGAACCTTAAGTATTGTATTGTATTGTTTATTTCCTTTCATAAGAACTCAAAACATTTTGTTTTATAATTTTTTTAACCTATAAGTGGAAACTTGTATTTGGCCATCAGCATTACATGTGTTTTTCATGTAGTATATAAATGAATTAGTAAATGTTATTTGTTAATATATTTTCTATTATTATAATAAGTTTTCTGTATATTCTAAAATAAAATAAAATAACTCTTCAGAGATAATATTCGATTTCACACAGATTTAAGAACGTAAAATAAAGTCTTATGAATTGTTGAAACCTGAAATGAATGGATAATTTTACTGCACCGCGTCTCTCCAGTGCCGAAAGGCATGGCGCAGGCATGACGCAGAGTTGCCTTCGGAGACATCTCTGTAGCACTGCGCCGTGCCTCTCCGAAGCCACATCACTATAGTACGGTTTATGCCATTTATAAATCCAAACAAATTAATATTTCCTGAGCCGCACCGTTTCGCTGCCGCGCTGTGCCGCAGTAGTGCGGTTTGGCCTTAGGTAATGACGGCGGTGACAACATCACTTTGACGCGACCAATCAGATGCGATCATTTCAAAGCGCCAAATCAATTGACCAATCCAATTGAATTTGGAAAATTGTGCGTGTTTTGTTACTTGTGAACTTGATGAGGCCGAAATCAAAGCGGTCACTGTATCAGAGTTATACTTCTTTACTTTATTTATTCGTAGCTCGTAGGTCATATTTTACAATTAAATTATATCCGGCCAATGTTCCAAAAATAAAAACTATTTTTAGCAAAACTTTCTGAGTGGCTTAGTTACTAGATCGTATCGCTCTTAGTGGGTCACAATGGATCGGGGCTTTAGGTAAATGTTCTCAGGTCGCGAAGCGTGGGCGGGCGGGATCGCGGGGCGGGATCGCGGGGCGGAGTTGTACTCTTAGTAACAAATACTAATACCGTGGTCGTACTCCATTTAAAGCAGTTTTCAGAAATGATAGCTTGAGATGACTCACTTTGCGGAAATAGAAATTTTGGATCTCGTTGTGACAAAAAGGAATTATGAACCGGTAAAGCTCATAAGATGAAGACATCACATTCCATTTTTCTTTGCAAGTGACAAGAAGACGCTTTTGAAGTAAATCTATTCTATATATACTTATAATAAAACTGTAACTGATCCAATCCTGTACATGGCAGATATTTTGAATTCTTTTAAACATCTCTTAACAATGTGTTACATACTTACTAGATAATAAAGTTATTACAATATATGTTTTAATTATGTAAGTGATAGACGATACCTTGGCAGAGGCGGAATTGAGAAACTGTGTAGTAGGATTATTTTAATTAATACTATTTTTAATCAATATGTTTTTCGCGTGCAACTTTAAATTCCCTTCTGTGAACGTTGTAATATGTTTGGGAACTTTATTATAAAACCGTACACAATTACCTAAGAAGGACTTTTTATTTGTCTTTACTAATTTAAAACCTGGCACCGCTATTTTATCTTTATTCCTAGTATTGTAATCGTGACTGTCACTGTTTAATTTAAATTTACTAATTTTTTTACGAACTTACATAATATTTTCAAATATATATACACCACAGGCAGCCCGGCACCTCACGGGCATCCCAGCACACCACGGGCAGCTCGGCACCCTTATTTAGTTTCGCAAACTTGCTATCAGTTTTTCTATCTTTTGCCGGATACATTTTGGAGACTGCGCAATGGAAGTGCACAATCTAATATATATTCGTTCTACCGCCAAGCAATGAGAACCTCAGCAAAAAGACACTTCCACAATTACATCTAGACAATTCCAAAGAAATGCACAAAGTACTTTGCTTCAACATATATGTGACTTATGGAAATGAAAGAAGATATTCGGGTCGACGCATATATTCTTATACATTACATTTACTACTAATTACTTTTTATTTTATCATCAAATCTTGAAATTTATTTTATTGGTATAATTTTTTCTCGTTTCAATTTCATCACTTTCGATTGGGTCGTTATCTAGCTACACTAAGTTAATTGAATAAGTATTTATTTATTTATTATCAAACTTACAGCTATCATTACAGGTACTCAACCCAATGCGACAGTGTAGCGATTTATACATTATATATATATACATTTTCAAATATGTACCTAATTATATTCATATATACCCATTATAGTTTTTGTAGCGTGAAAGTTGGATTATGATAATGTGAGCGTGTATTGAATAGGTATGATAACGACAGTGGTTAGTGTAGCTTCTGTTTTTTATTAATATTTTTTATATCCTTATCCCACAATAAGTGGGGTCACCATGACATGTATTTTACCTCTACTCTCTTCATTGCCGGTGAACTCTCTATTCTTACATTACGCACAAATCAAATCATATATTTGTAAACATGTGTAGGTATACATGTGTAGGTATACATACTAAGTTAGCATGCAGGGTCTTATTAGCACACGTATCCTTGTTTATTTTTATTTTATTTATTTTCCTTTATTACAAAATCCAGAGATCTTAAAAAAACATAGATTTGCTTATTAACTATATCTTACATCTAATAACGGATTTACTTTATTTACATTATATACTTATAGAGAGCAGATATATATTTTTATATAATTGTGTGATTGCGTGTAAGAAGGTGTACGTGTGTGCGTGTAGGTGTCTGCATGTGTGTGTATGTAACCTATTTATCTGCAATTAAACAATTAATTTATTAGTCACAAGTTTTTTTTTTTAACGCATTTGTTAAAGCAGTCCATTTATATCATATTTGTATCTCTACATTCTATTTATTTTTTACTTAACATTCTCAATACAAAAGTATGTACGGATGTTGTAGCGGCTAATATAAACTAAATGTGTCTGTGTATCACCCGTTACCACGATCACTGCAGTATTTGAAACATTGTGATAAAAAAATGCTATTTATTCCGTTTAAATAACAATATATTCTATTGTTTTATTTATTTCCGACGTTTAGAAGTTAATTGCCATGTAAAATAATAGTGAACAATTACTTCCTTAGGTTAACACAAATAAATTTCACTTTGCACGAGATAGTGCTCGTAATCATAATATTTAGAAATATATTATGTAATCTTCGTTGTAGGTACATATTACACATGCCATTTCTCGTGGTATGGCTAAAATCTTAACCCGTAAACAATTATTATCTTATGAGATTACAAATTATTATAATTAAGTGTTATGTTTTAGATATATTATAATACTAGCTGCGCCTCGCGGTTACACAAGCGTGGTGATAGATAATGATGGAAAAAGTATCATATGTGTCAATCCAGCGCCTCATCTACCTCCATACCAAATTTCATCAAAATTGGTCCAGTAATTTGAGCGTGAAAAAGTAAATGTATCGTTACTGCCCGACTCCTGCAAAAATATGGGTGAAGTGGAAGAAAAACCTCATCTATATGAGAAAGGCCGCAAATGGGGCGTTAGTAGTTCGCGATAAGCGAAGCTTAGAAACTAGAATTTACTATGTACTCACTCATGATTACTGATGCCGCTGTAAAGGTGGTCAAGTACACGAATAACTCCCTTATAATACTGCCCAAGACTATCGATAGCTAAATCGTGGACTCACCCAACTAGCAGAAGCCCTCCGTGTTGTGTTTCTTCTCGGGGCAGTGACACTAAGTCATATATACTCGGCCATACACGGCGGCTTCACTAGCCGGTCACATAGCGAGAATATTCAATTATCATTCTCACTTACACACTATTTCAGGTGTTCATTTATTTATTACAATTTTTTAGATTCAAATCACGCAAAAAACTAAGAGCACAAACCAAATTATTTTTTACAAGTCATTCACAAGATAGTTCAAAGATTATTTATTTCGACAACTTCACAAAAGTGACAGCGAGGTGCCAAGTTATTTTGAGGGGTAAATAAGGCAAACGCTAGCCTGGCAATCAGTTTGAAACAAATAATAAACATACAAACACACTCACAAACATTTGCCTTTATAATATTAGTTTGATAAGGATCAATTTGTTAATACCAAATATGCATTAGAAATAAATTAGAAATATACTATACATGCTGTCGCGGGACGAAGAAGATAGATATATGCTGTTTTTTTATGGCAATTTAGGATAAATATATCCTTAATATATTATGAGATATCATCGATCTTATCGTGTCCAATCTGGCGTCAATAAAGAAGCAACTTAGCAATACCTTTTTTTCACACAATTGATTTAACGATATCGATTAACATATAGATTAACATAGCTGTTAGTGCGGTATCTACTTTTTTCCATATTTTTATATATGTTTACCTTTGTATTAATTTATATATTGATTATCTCCTTAATTTCTATTACTAGGACGTTCTTATGTAAGCTATTTTGGTTCTACCTGTGGAGACTTATAAATGAATCTTATCATTATATATGTTTGTTAACTAGGTTAAGTTATTAGTCGATAGTCTTCCTAATATGTAATAAATAAATAAAAATGTACGAGTACGTGTGATACTAAAGGTTTTTTCAATGCCCTTGCTTGTAAAGTGAGCTTTATTATATCGTTCTTACGGCCATAAACCGAAATATAACACCCTCGTGCATAATAATATTATACACTAGTGCGTAATAGAATTATCCCTACAAAGTTAAGTTAGTACCTAACTGCAAATTATATGCGAGTAAACAGAGCATTTTCAATATAACCGGGTAATACAGATTTGTAACATCAAAGAGGTTTATAATATGTAATGAACTATCATAATTTGCCGCGCGCAAAAAAAGAAAACTTGCGCGCTATTTTCCATAATTTACGTATGTTGTTTGTATCGCATTTGTGTAATATATTTTTTTTTTCCTCGCAAGGGTGTTGAAAAAGTGCGTATGAAACTCGTGAGCAACTCAGCTCACTTGTATCATAATCTACTATTGCAGCGCACGCCAGAATAGGCCGCATATGGCAGTTTATTTTTCTATTTACTTAACACTAATCATTATATTTTAGACAATTTACACAATACCTTTAATAATTATTTGTGTGTAAGATATATTATTGTAAAGTTTCAATAAATTCAGTAGTAAGAGTAACAAACATCCATACATCTTAAAAACTTTCGCGTTTATAATATAAGTAAGGATAAATACATATCATAGTCATACCCATACTGCACATAATATACTACAAGGTTGACACAATATTATGTTTTCTCTTACATCACAGTAGACGACAAAAGAACATATTTAAAAAAAAAATTGACTTAATTGTAAGACCAACCTATTTATAATTCTAATCCCCCTTAGTTCTTGATATTTTATACTATACCCTCTACTTATATTAGCTTATTAGGACGTTAACATTAATGAACATATTAGAGCTCTGTTGTGCGCCTAATGTAAAGCAACACATTACCCACATTAAAGTGAGGAGTGGCTAGCGGGTGCGTCTGGTTTATTTTCCCCGAGTTTAAAGCGCTCGTATCGTTACTTGCTTAGTAGTACTTAAATGTTCAATGCCTGCTGCGGTCATGACATGGAGGAGTGACTGCTAGTAGCATTACTATACTAAATGCTTCCGTGCTTAAATGTGCATGTTTTACCGTCGGTACCGGTTGTTGTCTTAGAATGCCAGTCGTTATAGCATAGTTGTAGGACATTTTGCAAATGCCTGCTATATACCACTCTCAAGCAGGAAAACTGTCGCTTAGCACTTAACGGTGTGTTTTTTGCTGTCCTTCAGTAAGTTGTTCTATGTTATAAAGAACAATATGTTGGAACATATCTAGTAGTATTCATAGACTAGCTATAAATAATTACAATTGCGTTTCGCGTTAACCAATAGGATACGATTTGAACATTCCATTTTTTTTTCATAAACCGAAAGCTGCAAGTTCTTTTAAATCAAAGTTAAGTAACATAATAGGTACAAAAAACCGCGTTCATTAAATAAGTACTTCTTTTAAAAAATCGGTGAAGCATGTTAAGGACTCCTCCCCTCCCCCGCACCGCACCTCGCCCTCCCCTCTCGCTGGTGTAGCCACAGATTGGACATAGTTGGTATTTACCGGGCGAAAGCAGTAATTGCAAACGAATTGTGGTCACTCGAGCCGCCCAACCTATTAAACAGTTAATTTTATTGTTTCCATTTACAATTATGAAAATGTTTGTTGTTTCTGCGTTGGTGGAACAGCTGGCGATGGCAGCATCGGTGTCACGATCGTCACGTCGGAGATGTTTTAGGGAATCATTTTGATTATTATTGAAAATGCTTTACTTTACTAAGACATCCATTTTATGCGTATGTAAAAAATATGACTTATTTTATTTGAAAGGGAAACAAAGCGCTGTAATGACTAGTTGTGTGATACCATTCCGGCTCAACAAAGTAAAATGCTAGCTAAGTAAATAGCTTCTGATTGAGTCCAACGACAACAAATATCTAGATGCTATGCAGCACACTAGGCCGGGACCTTTTTTTCCAAAACTTACCAGAGCGCTTCAATACGACGCTTGTAAAAAATGCTGGCACTGATTTGACATATATGTTAATTTTCAAAAAAGACCGTTCCACCCTCGTTTTGAATGATAAACAGCGCCTTTCCAAGGTTGTGAGGTGAATATAATATTGTGAAGGTAATAATAGATACTTTCAGCAAGTTGTGCGTGTTCCTGGCCAAGACCTGGTTCACAAGACGCTCCATTGTTCTCCGTCTACAAATATACATGGATTATATATTAATATAACTTTCGGTTTCTCAAAAGCAATATATTGTTATTTTGCGACCTTTAAACACGTTAGAGAAACAAGGGCAGTAGTAACTTTGCTAACGAATTTATTTAACCTAACAAACGAGAAATAATAATAAATAACATCATCCCAACCTTTCGAATTCGAAAGAGTACATCGCGTGCGGGCCATTATCTACGTCACACATTCCTCACGGTTTTGGATTTATTTTAATTTCATTTACCTTCTGAAACGTGTACCTCAAGTTGTCTCAAGCGAGAAGAAGCGATCGAACCTACGTTGACCCATTCTGCGCCGGGTGTCTCAATCTTAAATTATATCTGAGCACAAGATTCGACTTACTCGATCATGTTTCGATAGCCGAGTGATCGAGGCACATTGCGCAAATTTGGGAACGCGGGTTCGATTCTTGCTAGGGACAATATTATGTGTAGAATTAGTAAATGTGAATTTTGCTTAGCACGCGATAGTGCTTATTGATAAGGTAATATACATTTATAAGTCGTTTTTTAACTGTTATCAGTTTAACATAGAGACATGCTTATGAGATCGAATTTCACTCACCCACAATGATGGTCTCCATTGACGGAGTTATAAATACTATGTCATCTATGTATAGACTTATTGACATTAAAAGGAGTTAACTTGGAGATATACTCTATCGAAGAAGCGGATCATAGAGATTTCTTGATCCGCTAAAAAATATGTGTGGTACAAAAAATAAAATACAGGAGTTGATTTTCACAAAATTGGAGGAAGGTTGAGAAGCTTAATTAAATAAGGATAATTAAGGTTATATAATAATTATTTATTTAACCTTAATTGTTAATCATTCACCTCATTTGACTGGAGTAAGGGTATATAGTTATTAGTTATTAATAGTATATAAGAATTCGAATTTTATAAACTTGTTTTAAATTATGTAAGGGCATTTTGCTAATTCCCGCCTGGCTACCACCCTCAACTAGAAAGTCTGTCGCCAAGCACCTAACGGTGTGTTCCGGCAGCTGTCTTTGAGAGCCAGTAATTCTAGGTTAACCTGAACAATATCTTCGACCATATTATTACACATAAACCATCAGGTGAAATATTGGTAAAAGGCTAGCCTATCAACAAAAAAAAGTTAAAAAAAAAGGAAATAAGTAAGCATTACAGTTCAAATGGAAAAAAAATAACTCAGAAAAATATATGTAAGTATTTGTACCTATTACGTCAATTATTTTATTGATTTATTATGCAGGTTAAGGGAAGGTTAATTGAAGGGATAAATCATATTATGTTAAAAAAGGCGTCTACGTTTCAAAAGTTAATACAATACGACAACAGTTTACAACAAAAATTCTAGCCTTCTGGTAGCAGGCATCAACCAACAACTAAATTCAACAATAACTACTAAGTACTTTTTTGTAATAGCTAATTGTCCCAGCCTTTGACCACAATCTCATCCGATGGTAAATGATGATTCGAATATAATAATATAGTATGGTCGAGGATGTTGATCGAGCTAACCATGAAAGCCACCATCAAGTCAGCTTCCGAAATACACCATTGGGTGCTTGGCGACAGATATTCCATTTGAGAGTTATAGCTAGCCTGGGTGGTTTTGACAAAACACCCCACCACCATGCTATAACGACTGGCATCTTGAGACAACAACCAGAACTAACAGCCTAACGTTTTTTTTTTTCTATGTTATTGTGACGGGACAAGCTCGAAGCCCACTTGATGTTAAGCGTACCTCTGCCTATAACAGATGCATTTCATCACAAGTCATGAATTGCACTGTGCCCGTCACTTTGAGACATAGTTGTTGAGTCTCATGTGCCTGTAATTTCACTGGCTCTCAAGGACAGCTGCCCTCCGAAGCGTGTAAGTGTTCACCTTACCAAGTCATGACCGCAGTGGACGTTGCTGCTTAACTTCAATAATGTCAAGTTAATTAGTTAAGAACAAAAAGCAGTTAGCTATGCTATGAGCACTCCAAATTATACTTCAGGGGTCTAAGTCTAAGAAAATCTGGCATTGAAACTGACTCTAGTGCTCTGGCTATTCAAAAGACATGTTGGCATCTCATGCGCAGTATTCATGAGGTGCATTGCACCAAAGGACATTAAGCGCTCTGTTTGTTGTTTACAGATGTAGTTAGTCCCATTTGTGCAACGATTCAATTTCCATTTGTCCCATTCCTGTCATAGTTACGATCGCATCGTATAATATATGAACTTTGATGTACATTGCGCGTCGTGCAGAGCTCCGTATCTTACTGCTACGATAAAACGATCAACCGGTGCCGGTTGTTTCGTATAGTATTTTGTAAGTACTCTTATAGTACTCGTGTAGTATGTTTCTCTCGATCCAGTTTTGTTTTGCGTTGATAGATGTTTTGTTCATAATTTTTCATCATTCATCATTATTTTGTTTATAAATCTGCATTATTACGACCCTGTCCGTTGTAGTGTTTGTCTGAGTTTTCACAGACCGTAGGACAGAGGAAAAAAGATATAAATCTTTGCGGCCAAAATAAATTGGCATAATTGTATATAGAGCATCTTACGAATGCTCACCAATCTGCTCAAGTAGAAAATCTGTCGCCAAGCACTGTATCCCACATGCAACGGGAGCGGTATTTGCTGATATTGCAGTAGTTGCTTTATGCGTTAAGTTGCCGCACCGCGTTCGTACCGAGTGTCCATATTTCAGCCATTAGTGTAACCTTTATGTACATATGTAAATCTGACGGACAATAATTAATGGTGATCACCGAAACGTAGTACTTTAATTTACACAAACAACGCATATGGAATTATTAAAGCGCACATATGAACATTAATTGTAGTATTATCTGTCTCGGTCATCAAATTAATAATGCTTGTTTGAATTATTTATTACAAATGAGAATGTAAAGTTTTGTTTACATCAGTCTGTTATGTTATTGTATATATATTTATATATATATATATATATGTATATAGTATATATATTTGTAATTATATATTATATGTAGTGTGTGTATTTATTTTATTATATGTAATATATTTATATATTTTATGAGTTTGTGAGTAGGAACATTTTTACTTACTTATATTATTTAATCGCACCACCGTAAATAAAAGTATGTTAACTCCTCTCCATCCAAAGGTTGTCTGGAAGAGATCGCTTCTAAGCGATAAGACCGCCCATTGTACAACATTATATTTAAGCTAATATTAAGCCCATGTTTTTCTTACTTTTGGTGTACAATAAAGTGTTATCTATCTATCTATCTATCTATTAATAGGTGAGGTGCACCACGATAGCAGACTCATAAAACCCTACAATCACCTTGTGGTTTGGTTCAGCAGCTAACCTTGAGAGCCAGTCGTTCAATATTAGCTTGAACAACATCCTCGACCACATCATCACATACGATATGGTGAGACAGTGGCCCAAGTCCAGCATATCAGCAATAAAAAAGTGTTGCTGCATGTTAAATGCACAACAAATTAAATAACACACATCCACACACACACAGACACACACCCTCCCGCGTACATTACACATACACGCATTCACTTATGGTTTTCTTCTTGTACTCAGAATCTTACGAGACTAGTAATTATCAAGAGAAGTCCCATGTACACTACACACACACATATGAGCCTCTCTAGTACCTAGGCTCGGCTACTTGTGACCGGTGCGCGGTGTTATTAAAGTAAGCACACTCACACATCTACAAACACATGCCTGTGTGTGTGCTGCGCCGGTGGCTGCGCTTACACGCCACAACCTCGTGCACTCACTTATAATGTATTAAACATGAACAACTAATAGTAGATTATGATACAAGTGAGCTAAGTTGCTCATTATACACGAGGCTGTGTGTTGCAGCCCGAGCCGTAGGCGAGGGCGTAAATCAGCCGAGAGAATAGAATAATATTTATTTGCATAAAGTGTTGGTATTTGCATAAATGGTTGGTGGTTATACATGGATTATATATTTACTGTGGTATAGTTCCTAGTACATTTTGCCGCATAGCGGCGTGCAAACTATTGATTTATATAGGGAAATTGATTTTTATATAATACAATTAAAATGTCATGAATCTTTAGTATCTAATTAATTTTAATTTGGTAATTCTGAGACTGAGTAAAATGACCTCTCTATCAGCCATAATTTTAACTTACTTAGGAATCTACGGGTTGGTAATTGTGTTATTGCTTTAGGTATAGCGTTGTAGATACGTATACACATAACGTAACAATTGTTTTTATATAATGCTCTTGGAACGTTTGGTAAAACAAGTCTGTCTGAATTCCAAGTGTTCCTGGGAAACATTTCTTTAGCTGTAATAAATAGCTCTGGATGCATTTTTACAAATTTGGCCGCCTCCAGAATATACATACAGGGTACAGTCAGTATACCAAACTCTTTGAAAAGTGGCTTACAAGATTGCCACGGATGTATGCCAGCAATATCTCTGACACATTTTTTTCTGTACCAGGAGCACTTTGTGTACCTCTGTTGAGTTACCCCACAATACGAGTAGAAGGCCGTAAATAAGTACAGACGATACATATCCATGATACACTGTTAGTACGGTTTGTCGAGTAGATGTTTTCTGTAATTTGTAAAGTACATAAGAAAATCAATTCACTTTATTGCAAACTTTGGATAGGTACATGAGCTTTCCAATTTCAATATTTATCTAAAGTAATACCTAAAAAATTGATTTCATCTACTTCTGCAATTTGCTGACCGTCATAATAAATGGTTAATTCTTTATGTGTAGGTACTATTATAGGTACGTATTCTAGATGACATTAGTTTTGGTCAGATTAACACTAAGATTGTTATCGTCAAGCCATTCGATTATCGATTTTATGGAAACGTTTATGTCATAATTACAAATATATATCAATGTTTTTTTTACATGTCATAAGCTGTCATTATTGGCTGTCAGTTCAGAAGTTATGACTTATTGTTTATCTTACAAGAGCTTGGATTTGGTGGATTTCGTTAATGATTAATTAAATAAAAATAAATAAATTAACAGAACATTAGCCGAAATGTAGCCTGTATACTTTTTTTATGGCCGGTAACGCATCCTCGATACCTCTGGTGTTGCGGATGTTCGTGGGCGACGGTGATCACTTACCACCAGGTGAGCCGCCTGCTCGTTTACCCATCTATCTCATTAAAAAAAAATACTACGCATTATCGAGGAGGGTTGGCGTCAGAAGCCGGCTGGTCATAGAAGCGTAGCCAAAACTTTCTAACGATATGTCTTGTTTCTAAATATGATTACTCACAAGCAACTTCGCATGCCAAGCGGGAACCACACTCATACTCGAGTGCCTTAACTCCCACTGTTTTTACAGTTCCCATATGCGTGCAATCAGAGTAGAAGCTGCTGATGACTATTCATACCTGATTTATTCTCAAACAAGAGCACGTACATATTTATATTGACATAGTCGAGAATAAACCTCGTAGCGCGAGATGAGAGTGTCGTGACCAATGAAGTGTCCCGGACCGCTTCACTGCGTCCGTTCTACTTCGTCCCGTTTCGGCTCACCTCGTCCCACTTCGTCCCGGACTGAGTTGGACGCAAATATTGGATCGTCCTTCGTTACTCGTTACCTGCCTATGACAACATGCGGAGTGACTGCGCGCGCGTAAATATTTCGAGAATACGGAAATCATTTCTGAACACTGTTTTATAAGGCAATCAAATATGTGGAGAAACATGGCAGCAAAATTGAGAATATTATTTCTAATTATTATCAAGCAACCACTTGATGAAGTAATTAAAGGAGTTTAAGTTTAAAAATCTTACTTCTATATATATGATTTTATTTATATTTCGTAGTTCTGTTTGTCTCACTCGCATAAAAAAGAGGAATTAATCAAATTAAATAATTTATATACTATGTTGTATAAAGCACAGCTGGTGGCAAATTAATTAACTGGTTCAAACATTCTAGCATTACAATGGTGTGTAAATATTATCATGAATTTTCAAAATATCCTTTATAAATAATTAATGTATTCCAATGTTATAATGTATAAAACTAATTAACCGAAATTTAATGTCAATATCATTTGTTTATAACGTCAATTCAATTGAAGAAAAATATAAATTTAAATGTCAAAATTAAACAATTATATAAATTTTGTTATTTAATAATCAGATCCATAAATTATTTCGTTATTTATTTGTATATGTCATAAATTCCTTTAAGTTATAATAACAATTTTTCAGTAACCAACCAACCCACCAAGGTCTAAGAATATCCTCAACGTAATTTTCAGCGCTCATGTTTCCATTTGCAAAAACGAGCTTAGTTCGCCTGTTCTTCATAATACCCGAACAAACCATAACTGTTGAGCCGCTGTATAGATGAAATTCCTTAGATACGTACGTTCAGGAGATGCTTTCTTGCTCTGAACCTTTCAGTATGTCCGGTCCGACGGTACACTCTCACCCTTCTTGTATCAGGCCTAAACCCGAATAGCGACTCATCGGAAAACATAATTTTATCCCATTGCTCCTGGGTCCATGTTCTGCGTTCTCTACACGATTCAAATCGACAAGCGCGATTCCCACAGGAAGCGAGCTCGTAGGCCGTACTCGATTCAGCATAGTCGATTTAGCACAGTTCGGGGACTTACAACACCACCACTTGAATTATGTAGCCTCAAACTTACCTCTCGAGCGGTTAACATCGGCTGGCGTCTTGCAGTCAGTTGTATGTACCGGTCTTGCCGAGTGGTTGTACTCCTTCGCCTGGATGCTGTTCAGTGGGGTCTCCTGTATTATTGTAGCGCTGCCAAAGACGACAAATAACGCTTCTATGAATACCAAAATGCCGAGATACCTGAGATTGATTTCTTCCCGCTTGCAACATCCCTACAGCTCTTTGCATTTGATCTGCCGTCAAATGATGACGCTTCATGATGTAAAGAATGTCTCACAATCCAATTTTGCGATAACTTTGTTCAAATTGTTGGTAAAAATATAAAATCAAGACTAAACGCAGCAATAAAAACGCATTTAAATTCAAACAAATTCGCATTCGTTTCAATTTTATGAAAAAACAAAACATAATCGAAAAGTTTTTTTAACAACCAGCCAGTATGTCATCAAGAACAAAAAAGTTTACATACCTACGCACCTTGAGGGAGTAAAGACTTAAAAATGTATTAATATAATAGGTAAAATTTGTGATAAGAAGCATGTTGATTAGACTTTTTTGATGTGACGTGGTAAGGGGTGCCTATCAGAAAGGTGTATAATAAAAATATAAGGTAATATTTTAATTCCATACAATTGAACCCGATAGGCTAGCCTTTGACCACTATCTCACCTGATGTTAAGTAAGTGATGATGTGATCGAAGATTGTTTTTCTGGCAAACCAGAAATTACTGGATCTCAAGAACAGCTGCATGAACATACCGTTAGGCGCTCGGCGACCTATTTTCTACTTGAGGGTGGTACGAGTAGCTAGCCAGGCAGGTATTTACAAAATGTCCACCGCCATACTTTATTGACTGCCATCATAAGACATTAACCGGGACTGACGACTTAAAGTGCCCTCCGAAGCACGGAAGCGCTCAGTAATAATACCACTAGCGGTCACCCATCTAATTTACGGCCGCAGCGGACGTTGCAAAGCAAAATGATGTCTGTCTTTGAAATCCAGTTATTCAGGCATTCAGCTGGTTATACCAACGACCACTTAATGTCTTATTATCATGTTACATACATACCTAACAGTGGACCAAATTAAATCGTGATTAAAAACGCTGAGTCCACACGAACTCAGCGTTTTTCGGGAACACTCCCAAAGGAGTAGAACAGAAGGTCCAAGCATCCACGTTACTTCTATAAGGTAGCTTAACCACATTAATATAGTTTAAACATACTTTATCTGCTGGATTGTCCACTGCTGAACGCAGTACTCCATTAAGGGGGTTCAATGTGATAGATAATAGTTCCTAAGAAGGCGCAACTACCCATCTTACGGTATTTTGCCGTTAGTCGTCTCTTACACAATGAAAAGGATTTTAAGGGTGAAGTTTTAGCCTGGCACCCCTCGGGCTACTCTAAACACGTTTAATGAAAATTAGGTAATATTAAATGAGATTGTGTTTATTAAAAATTATAGCTTGCAATATTATGTTTCAAAATTATTTTCCACCTCACAACCTCGAAACAGACAATGTCATTTGAAATCTGCATAAAAAAATGCTTTCTATCCGCTAACGTGGAAAAGGTTCTCGAAAAAAATTAATAAAACCTGTCTAAAAGTTAAAAAAAATGAATTTACTTCATTAAAATATATCAAACAATATTGGCTGTGACAATTTTGATGTACTTACTTTTTTTTATATAATTATACTTTTTGCGCGCCATTTTTCATTCGCGTCATATTGTTAAAACCTTAGCTTTAAAAAAAGAAACTTGAAAACAAGTGAAAAACCTAAAATGATTGATTCTAGCGACAAAGAAGTTTATTTGACGACAACAGAATTTAATGAAACTGTTAATAATGCACAAATGAGGTTTCTCCCTCAACAATCACGAGAGAATTAGTTGAAACAGTTCGACATGTTTAGCACGTGGCGACTAGCTAAAGGAGTCCAAACTTTCTCAGATGACGTATTGCTGGCATATTTTATTGAATTATCCGAGCCCAAGAAATCAAGCACTCTATGGAGTACATATTCAATGCTAAAGGCACCTTTAAAGATAAAAAAGACATACATATTATCGACACAGATCCTAAATTAATGGCATGTAAAAAAAAGCCTATTCTGATTCAATTCTTTCCAAATTTTATTTTTTTTAAAGTTGACCTGTTACTTAACAACATTTCAGTACCCGACAAAAATAATACATTCAATGTAACTGTAGCAACGTTACTTTCCATTTTTCTTAATTATACCTAAGTATTATTTGTTATAATTTAAAGATAATTCTGTAGTACTTACCTATCATAATGCAGTAGTTAATAAATAACTAATCTGAAATAAAAACTTCTGATTTTAAATATTTTTTTTTTTGCTTTTAGGTATTTTCTCGCTGAGTTGGGATGAAAAGTTACGTGTTGCAGTCGAGTGCAAAGATTTTTCATCTCGTGCTCTCTGACAAAATAGAAGAAAAGACGGAGTCTCGTAAAATATCAAACTGAAGGCACACTTTTATACATGTGTGCGATAGAAGTGTTGCCATATGAAAGCAAAAATAATTTAATTGTAGGATTTATGGTAGAAAAAAATTATAGATATTAAATACACAGCAAAGTCTGTTCGGTAGAATACTTCGCAATAACATAATATTATTTATATTGCGCGTTATTATTATTATATTGCGCAATATTATTATCATATTGCGCAATAATATTATAATATTGCACAATCTTCACGATTATTGTTTAATATGTTTCGCAATTTTTTTAAGATATTCTAGATTTTACGTTCTCTAGGACAATTAAATAATTGACCAAAGGCGTGTTAGGTTACGTATATGGTATGGTTTTGTCGCAGGTCCCGTAGTTGAAAAGAAAACTACTCGCCACGTAGTTGGATGTATGTTACTATATATGTATGTTTGTCCACGTATTTCGCAGAAACTAGAAATTATATTGCTTAAATTCTTATTTCATTTAATAAAAGACTTACAACTTAGGAGTTACTGTCATTTTTATCGAAATCGATTCAGTAGTATTCAAGATATACTGTATCAGTCGGATCGTCCACTGCTGAACACAGCCTCCCCTATTTAGGTGGATGTGCCATAATCCCCACGCTTGGCAGGCGGCTTGGAGATCGCAGTGTAAGTTGGCAGTTCTTTAGAAAGCGCTGCTGCCCACCTTCCAGTATTTTTCCCTTAGTCGCCTCTTACGACACCCACGTGAAGATATGGGGAGGTGCAATTCTAACCCGGCAACCCACGGGATTTAACTGAGACTTAGATTTAGATTTTGTTATGTATAGGTCGCTTATATTAAAATGATCGGAACAAATCACGCTACTCTTTGATGGTTTCCACCCTTGATCATTGCGAGTATTCCTAACCGCGGATAGCCAATCACCAATATATATAAGCACTCCTTATTGGAGACCTGAAATAATTAACAACAATAACACAACAAGTATCATGGGAGTGTTTTAAAAAAACTGCTAATTAACTATTTTCGTGTGAAAGTTTTGGTAGCCTAGTCGATATTTCTAACTTTTAGACCTAGAATTTCATTATTTACCATAGATAGATAATACTAAAAATTTTGTGATAGTAAAATAACCGTTCCTATCATTTGAAGGACTTTTTCTTAAAATATTTTTGGTTTATAACTGTTAAAATTTGAGAAATTTTAAATAAAATAAAAAACCAACAATACCCGTTAAATAGTTTTCTATTTATCTACGGCATCTGTGACGGGAGCATATCATATGCGTGTCCTGACACGCTCTTGCTCGATTATTGTCTTCGTTAGTCATCAAAATGTAGGCTTTTGCCCAACTGTGGGACAATTATGTCATAACTTTTAACCTGCAAACTTTTATAAGAAGTATCAAATTTCTTGGTCGAACTATCTAACTACTATAGTTGCAGTGATAACAAAGATATTACACTATAACTATAATAAATTAAATTTAACTAAAACTACTACTAATCATTAGTTGCAAAACCCTTTACTGGTTATATCCACTATAAGATAAGATAATTCCTAGTTTTTCCTAGTAAACATACGCTTGTTTAGATATAAAGTATATAATGTTACAGCTACACGAACCGACTATTAAAAACTGCACACTTTTGGAAACAACCTAAAATGTATGTCTGGCAACACTTTTGTTTACATTTTTATTCGAAATTATAGCCTAAATTGCGTTGTATAATATTAAAGAAAGTACATTATATTTAATACTTACGTGTGTTTAATACTCAAGTCGGTTTTAGATTTATTAATTCCGTTATGTGTGACGTGTGTAATGTGCGACGGTATATCAGGAATGAGGACAAATTGGCCGAATTTGGATACGTTTGTGAGTGAGTGGTGTCTTACATAAAATTGGCCGAATTTGATGCTTCATTTTTGATTTTCATTAGACTCCCTCTTTCTTATTCATTTCTCTGAGCTCGTGCTCTATTGATTCCTTCGGTAACGCTCAAGATTCGACTTTTGAATCACTTGCTCGGTCATCGAAATTGAGCACGCTGTTGAAAAGCGACTTTGCACTCTTATAAAACAAATTACTATTATTCCTAATAAGTTCACAAATTGAAACATCCACTCTGATGATTTATTTCGCCATTCCAAAGTCCTTCAATGTTCTGGCAAAACCTGTTCCCTGAAGGTCATAAACAAAGTTTTTAATCTTTGAACAAATAAAATGGACTCATGTTACTCAAACTATACTGTCCCGGACATTCTGCCGCGCAGCTCTTACGAAAATGTCATGTCGATAAAATACGCTTACATAAACACTACACTCCGTTGTAAACAAAAATGTCCAGGGAGCAATCGCTGTTACATTTCCAAGGCCGCATCCGCCCGCGCCACGTTCTTAAAACACAATGTTGAACTTTTTATGGATGTTTGGGACACCTTATATTATATTTTTTTACATCTACGGCAGTAAAGGATTTGTGTCGGTGAATCGTTTGTGTTTGTATGTGGCTATAAAATAACAGGCCAATGAGATTTAAGAACGTCAATTATTTTGGTTCTTACCGGACAAACAGATTGTCATGTCAGATCCAAAATATTTGACTCAATAGTTTTAAGTTTTTAAATCTGATTGGTTTTTTATTTTACCGTCACTGTTACTGTTCCGGTTTAAAGGGTATGTTCATGCCTTTGAACAGGAACACAGTAGTGCGTAAATTACCTGTGGGCAGTAAAAATAGGTGAGTATGGTGGCATTACAGTACATATTTGGATGAATTGATTCACAAAGAGTTCTGTTGCTGTTGCATAGTGTTTCATTTGAAAAAATAAGGTTAAAAAAAAAACCAATTGATCGTAAACCCATTTTTAATGCACATCGTAATGAAGAAATCAGAAGAAACTTTACAATATTATTCTTATATATTTCGCGCAGATTTGATTTCGTTCATTGTGCCGAGACGCTTGAACTACTGTTACTTTGGCTGACGTTTTTCCAGATAGGTTTATAATACTAGTTGAATTTCAATACACTATTGCTCATGATGATAGAATACCTATAATAATAATGAAGAACTAATTCCTTATTTTTCTGCTGCCAGCTGCTTTTTGAACTAGACGTAAACACATCGAAGAAAGTTATAGTTATATAATGCATATATACAGCATGTAGCTAGCCAAAGATAATACAATATACTAATATAATATGATAGGATAATCTACACATAATATTTCCGATTATTTACAACGGAATTTTTGTGCTGTGTTGGACCAAAAATTATATTTATAATTACTTATCATAAAATACTATACTGAATTGTGCAGCCCTCCCATTCCCATACATTTATTACGTATACTATAAAATTAACTCTAACTATCAAATTTCATCTTCTCGGTATTGTAGTGTGCGACAACCTTGTCAGGCACTACTGACCTATCTCCAATGATATGAGATCGGTATCGGTGCACAGAGGTCCAACTCTGACACAATGTCTAGTCGGACTACCCGCAAAAGTTTCCTTTAGCTGCATTCGTTTTCACAGTACTATGCGCATCGTTTGGCCGCTCTTTTCTTCTCTTATTGAGATACTTAGGGTTGCAACTTGAAATAATATAAAATTGTAACGGTTAGTGAGGCAGCAGTTATTTTACTTTTTATTACGATGTAGCAAACCTTTTTTTAGATTGTGGTTACAGATTAAAACGTTTTAAAAGTGATAACGTTATAATAGAAACCATTAAAATGTGATAGGCTTTTGTTATCATAGAACGTCAAACTAATATAAAAAATATATATATAATAATAATAATAATATATAATAATAATATTTATTTCAACAACCATAATGTTACAATTCTTAAAACTAATTAATGTAGGTACATTATGCATTAAAAATAAATTAGCAAATAAAGTTACTTAATTAAATTTATATATAGGTGGTCCCTCGTCTCCACACTAGGATTCCCTGTATTGTGGAGATCAGTTTCTTATCTTATTGTTGTTAACAGGATTTGTTTATAACGTTACAGTTGTTCTATGATTGGAACTGTATTTACTTATCGAATAACATTACTTATAAACGTAACTGTGCAGTATAGTCTTAATACAATTCTTCAGTGATACACACATATATACCTAAATGGGTACATGTAGGTACATCAACACAAATATAAACACGACAAGCATTTCAGGAATGGCACTAGAAAATAAAAAGAGAAATTTAAAACCAAAAAAGAAAATACATATTGAACAAACACGATTATACACAAAATAATATTGTCAATATTAGATCAATGTTGACTTTATTGCGTTACTTTATTGTTACCTTTCTCATTTTCTTTTATTACTGTGATTTAATGACCACCAACGTGATTTCATAAACGCCAAATTATCCAGCCGCCATAGTTCTACAGGTCTCGAGGGCTCCAGCTAGATAGCGTGGCATTTCTGACGCCACTTTGAAGTACCTGTGCAGAATTTTCTGGCTGAACCATCTTTAGAATTTTTAAACATTGTTTTGTGTATAAAACTGACACCATTTAGATTACTTTTATAGTTTACTGAGAAAATATGTGTTTGCTATTTGATATTTTTTTTAATTAGTCTGGGTTTCTCACAGCATCTGAGCAATTACGGAACAGGAGAATAAGCTAAATTTATTTTCATCACTCGTACTTAAAAAGTAGGCCGTAAAACGTAGAGAATAACTTTGATCTCCGGTTAGTATAACTCTGAAAGTCACCCTAGGGAGGTAAGTATCTAAGTTATAAAATCGTATTTAACTACTTTCCATAGTTATAAGCAAAGTTACTCTCCTTCAAACCGAGAAACTGCTGCGAGTCGCTGATTGGTAGCTGCCAGTTGCCATGGAGATGACATCGACGTTTAGAGGAACCTTATTCGCACAATTTTGATCAAGGTCAGTGGCATATAACGGTGCGAAAATGTTCTTACTGAACATGTTCCTGCAAACCATTCGATCGTATAAAAATAGTGGTGAGCGTTAGTAAACCACGCACGTTTGGATATATCTATATCCAAACGTGCGTGACTCGTGTCCAAGGAATGCGACGGTGACGAGCGTATAAACCCAATCAATCTTAGCTAGCAGATGTGGTGTATTTTAGTCGTCGTACCTGTAATAGAAAGTAATTTTAATATCGGTTGTAAGTTATAGATTGCACCCTGGAACGTTCTTAAATATGTTAACTAGAACTGATAACATTCCTAACACTTCTGTTATTATTATGTTCTGGTTACACAAAATAATGTGCAACTAAGGAGTTTTTGTGAAGCGATTGGTGAGCGTTCCCCTCCGTTGTCAGTTGTCTCCCGTAACCTAGTGCACAAGTATATCAAAATGGTAAATTTATTATTATTATTTGTGCCGTTGGTCTATGCATTTTCGTGCGTGACGTCACCTGCCCTTTCCAACGGAAGACTTCTTTATTTTCCAAGTTTTTTATGTCTCAAATAAATATATGTCATGATTGATTTATTTGGGATTAGTAGTCACCTAACGTATAGAAAATAAAAGTTTAAATTGTAGATCATTACTTTTATCATAACTCGTAGTCGCGGGAAAAGCGAATATGATAATGATCATTTTTATTCAAAAACCAACAAACATTTAGTTTTATATTATTTTCTCGAAGCGATGTGACCCTACTGTTATCGCTCAGCAGGACACCGGAGTGCGGCACTAGTTTTGCGCGGCTGCAGTTTTCTGCACGTATCAGTAGAGCTCTAGCACAGCGCAGCGGTGTCTGAGTCTATCTGATCAACTTGGAATGAATGGTAAATTTAACTTGCGAAATGCCATTTTGATAAAAAGTAGAACCTAAACTATACCAGTCTATAATTTAGTTGCAATTTGCCCTCGTGAGCCCACTTGAAGAGTTACATTGCCCACTAATAAAATCTAAAAATATTTAGTCGTGAACAATAATTATTCCATACAAATGGTAATGTGCTATAAATTAGTACTTTAATGCACATTATCCCTTACTATTATAAAGGTATTATTACAATAATAATAAATGATCTGCCGTACAACCGTTGACCATTATCTCAACTGAGATATTGGTCAAGGACTACTAACAGTATTAAAGAAATAGATGCACATAGCGCGCTCATCTATTTTAAACTCACTAACATTTTTGCCAATGTTATTGCTTTTGTTTTAAACACTAACCTTATAAAATCACAAAGAAACAAATACATAACTTGAACCAATACTTGTTTTTCTTTAATACATTTAAATATTATACTAAAATTTAACGAAAACCATGGAGTAACTAGTATGTGCTTCCACATATTCTCCCATAGAAACTTCTCAAATCGGATCTTAGTTGATGTTTGAATTTTGAACTCACACGATATCTAAACTCAATCTCTTCAAGATTGAAACTTAATCTTACTAAACCTGATTACATTTCAGTTCATTTATAAGTGCAGGACTCGTTGGTGTGTATGTGTTTTGAATATAAACCATTAATATGTGATTTCCAGTTACAATTTATTACAAGTGTTTCTATTTTATTATTGTGGAATGGTAGTCGACGAAAACTAACTGAAAATGTATTTTATAGCATACTTACTACTAATAAGATAAAAATGTACCCATATATGACTTTTTTTGACTACTTGAAAATAAATTTGATAAACTTCTTGGTATAACATAAACAATAACCACCAGGTGAAATAGTGGTCAAAGGCTAACCAATCAGGCATAAAAAAATAAAAAAAAATTAAACCGTTGTAATAATATACATTTTCAAGGCGTGAAAATACTATATAGTAGCATTATCTTCAATATGCCATGCGCAAAACTGTTTCACTGTTTGAGTAAATTGTAAATAGCTGCATTCAAAGTGAAACAATATATAATACTACTCATAAATGCAGCAATAACTTTTGACATATTAAAGCCAGGTTAATGTTGTTATTGTATTGAGTGAGACGTGAACTGCGTAGCTCGTAACGCGGCTCTAAACGGACCGTTATTACCCCAAGAACACAACGGGAAGCCGTTACCGAAGAATTATGCTCTCCTGAACCATTTCAATATTTGATACTACGCTGTAGCTCCATACCTCGTAGCAACGTAGCCGCGTAGCACTCGTAGCAACCTCCCTCCTCAATTATTTACCGTCTCGATTTGTAGACGCTACGGTTAAAAGTGCGGGCAAATAGAACATTGGATTTATAGTTTGTGTGCAAACGGTGAGATAGTCTGCATTTAGTATAGTTGCTTTAAGTATAACTTTTGTAAAGAAATAAAAAGTTTTGTCATAAAAATGTTGAGAATATTAAAATCAAAAGATTTGTATTAATATTGAAATATATCTGCCCCATAAAATATATTTGTATTTCTCCTAGAATTAAACAAAAAATACCAGTGTACTTAAAATAATTTCCACAAATACTGAATTTGATAATCCAGATAAACGTGTTTATTAAATTTGTAATTTTTAAGAAGTGGTGGAGACGATTTGTACCATCAGCGGGTACCAATAATGGCACAATTGGCACTAATTCTCCTTACTGATTATGCTTACTCCGTATATGAGTACACGATTTTCTTCATTATAAAAGAGCTTTAATAGAATGTTATTGTTCGGAAATAATAAAACGAATGTAACGAAGCCGAGAACCGTTACATTTCACAAATAGAATATCAGCTCGAGTCGCGTCCGGTAAACGAATTTGAAATTTATTTTCGTACCTATCAGACAGGAAGCAATTTAATTCAAAGAGTTGGAACTGTATCAGCGAGTCATATTGCGCAACAGTACAATTTGTGGCATGATGATAAAAACGAATTCTTCTTATCTATGCAATGATAGCCGATTGATTACTGCTATGGACTCCCGTGGTCCATTGTTTGATCCCCACCGCCTTGACCTTGAGAGACATTCAAATTACAGGCACATAAGATTTAACAACAGTGCGTCTCAGGGTGACGGGTGCAGTGCAGTTCGTTACTTGGGAAGATTAGTACTGATATTTTGTCGTGATAAAACCCGATTATTATATTTTAAATATTGTTGTGTTTGCAATAACGCCTGCTTGGCGAATTACATTACAAATTTACGAAATTTTAAAAAAATATAGTCATTCGGGATTCGAATCCGCATCCATCCAACTTTAGCCGGGGTATGCTCTAACCAATTGAGCTAACATGACACAATGACTCATAACTGTAATTTTAGTTCTCGTTTCTTCAACCATCGTATTGGGATGGAGCGACAACTATAGTTCAACTTGAGTTGTACTACATACTCGTACAAGACCAATTTTGCAATCAGTTTTATGCTTGTAAATGATGACGCAACCTTATAATATACCGATTACCATATTTTTGGCGATCTGATCCTGGACACGGAGATAATAAATCAACGCACCAATTAACCTACGAGTTATATATACACTTACGATGGCGTAAAAAGTGAGATTGTAATTTAAATGTCATATCTGATATTGATTCATGACTATATACTATGTATATTAACTATATGAAATCCTTATTCTCATATATGTCATGTAAGCGAAAGCAATGCGTAAGTCGTAAGTTTTGAAGCGTAGCGTCGTTCTGAACCAATCAACTTGGTTAAGCAATGTGCGCTCGGCCACCCCATGGATGGGTGACCGCTTGTGACAATTACTACTGAGTGCTTCCGTGCTTCAGGAGGTATGCTCGCCGTCGATCCCGGTTGTTGTTTTAGGACGGCAGTCGTTATTGTATGGTGGTTGGACATTTTGCTTGGCGCTAGCTAATTAGAAAACCTGTCACCAAGCACCTAATGGTGTGCTCCTAATGGTAGCAGTTGTTCTTGAGAGCCAGTAATTCTATGTTAGCCAGAACAATATCTTTAACCACATCATCCCTTTCCGTCAGATGAGATAGATGTCCAATGTCTTAGCTATCTTCCATAAAAAACGTATTATTATCCTACACATTTTGTAGTAGGATGCTTCGTGTGGAAAATGTCCGGAGTAGTGTCATCGGCTTGTCTATAGATTCTACCACAAGCAATAGTTTATATGTCTGTGTTTTAAATTCACCAAAGAGTAATTGATAAACTTAGGCATGAGAAGTGTAATTGAGTTAATAATATAATTATTTTATATTAAAGTTGCTTGGACAATTCCGCCTCTGCTAAACTATCATGTAATCATATAATGTAATCATTTAATTTTTTAAAGTATGTAACACATTGTTACAAGACGTTTAAAAGAATGGCCCCGACTTTATTGCCCGTTCTTCTTGGGTCTATATATTTTTTTTGCTGAACATGGCAGTACGGTGTAGAATATTTCACTATTATAATTTGTAATTGGCCTTCATATAAGCGTCTAGCGAGCGCCTAAATTGAATAAATGATTTTAATTAAATAAAAAATTGCCGCATAGATTATTTAGGCGATCAAAATCAATCAATCAATCTGTATGGGCAAGGAAATTGTTAGTTAGTCGAACACCGTGCCGGTCACTAGCTTGCTCTGGTAATTATAGTGGTTGTTCCACTAGTCACTGAGACTACATTACTAGTATCAAGCGTTTCATTGATTACACTCTGCTATAATATAGTGTAGGTACGTGTTTGTAAGAACGTTCAATATGTTAGAAGATCGTCGCCCGTATAAAGATTGCTCGAGATATAAAGGATGACGTATACGGAAGCAATATAAACTTTTAATGTGGAACACATCAATCTTAGCCGCGTTCGCAGAAAACGCAAGTCACTCGCGCGTTATCACAAGGACTCGTTATAGCGCGCGGGTGGACTTGCAAACAGTATACTGCGGGTGGTTGCGGATTTCAGTTTTTGTAGAGATGATATAAAAGCATCTTATGAGAGCGGTAGTAAGTATAAAACCTTTAACATATTTACTAAACTTATTACCATCTTTGCATTTGCACATTGAAAGCAGTAGATAGTAACTTTAAGAATTTGGCGATTTGAAATCGTAATAGGGGCCTTTATCGCGATATGAAAAAGTTCACTATTTACCTAGACGTAATCTGATCGGTAAGCACAGAAGTGAAAACATCTACAGTTTTTAATGAAGGTAAAACGCGCTTATGCATTCCTTAGCACCGACTTCCATGAAGCAGCTAACTTAAAACTATCTTTTCCATTGAAATTATAATATTTCCTCATTTCAATCGCTTCTTGAACTATAGCCTAGAATGGTAATGACGTTCCACTGAGAGGATTAGCGCGTGGAGTTCAATCACTTAACTTATCTAAGTTAAATGCAGATTGTTTTTTTTTTTTTTTTTTGTTATATAAATCTACACTCCACAGACTCCAGGGTCCGTGCCTTTTTTTTAATTATGACCATATTTTATTTACAAACTAGATACTTACAATATATAGGAAACATGCAACATTCTAAAAGAGAACAGTGTTAAAAGAACATTTTTTTTTTCCGATAAATGTCATTACCACTTGCATCCAGAGTAGACCAGTGTCCTCTAGCAGCACCCGTTCACGAGTTGACGCATGTGCCAGCCATCGCCTTCCTCAACCATTTTTGAGGGAAGATGGCGACCCGACACAACACCGCCGCTAGACAACACCTTTATGTGAGCTTGACCGCTCTGGATACCCGTGCCAACGATTACAATTTGGGATTACTCTACTTTTTTGTGTCATTCCCCCACGTCACATTGTAACAGGGTCTCCATTACCACGCTGTTTCGATCTTTGATCGCAATTTTGAGGTTGTAATTATGGATGGTTTTTGGTGTCGCAACCATCGCCTTCCTGACGAACCGTCCTATGGCGTCTTCTTCGTCATCTGCGTAGTATGTGAAGGTTCCAGTATGCCGTGAAACTGCAACGACTGCGTGCGGGACGCTCTCGTGCAGCTTCATGCTGCTCTTGGTCTTGATGGCGATGACCGACTCGTATGTCAGTCCCTGAGCTTCGTGGATGGTAAGGGTGCGTGATCCCCTTCCCTCTCCGTAGCCCTGGCTTGTCAGGGTCTCCTTTTCTTCCTGGGTGTGAACCAGGAATAAGGTGTTGGGGAGAGACTTGAGAATTTTCGCACCCGTGTACCTTTCCAGCTTCAGGGACTTAATACTAATGTTTCGTTTCACCCTCTTCATATTGCTAAATGAATGTAGAATATTAGATTAAACACGTGTTTTTTCATATATTCCAAAGATCTCCTTTCAAGTTAAATAATATCAGCGCCGACGTCAGAATCCTCTTTGTATACGCGAAGACGTCGGGATTACGTATAGATATGTGAAGATGAGATAACGGGAAAGTTGCCATGTATTTATATTGTTCCGAATCGCTGTAGTGGCGCAAACAATGTAGCCTTTATTTACGTTCATATATTGTATTATAGCGATATAAAGATATGAGTAAGTGTATGCGTACAGCTACCACTGATATAAGCACGATAAGATATGGGGCGAGATAAGTAAAAAGTAGAAACTAGTTTTGGCTCCAGAAAATTCAAAACAATTTTATAGATTCAAGCGTTACGTTGTGGAAAACCATATATACTAATAACAAATACAAAAACAAATGTTTAAAACAGGTCTCCCCCGTTATTGGGAGAATTTATCATTATCCCCACGAATGGCAGGCGTATTGAGAATCGCATTAGAAGTTGCCAGCTCTTTAGAAGGCACTTTTCCCACATTCCAGTATATTTCTCTTAATCGCCTCTTACGACACCCACGCACGGGAGGAAAATAACGTGACGTCATAAACATAACTAAGCCCAACATGAAGAGTTTTTGCCAGGCTTTAATATTAATATATTTACATCGTTACAATATACATAATATCGAATACTCAAATAAATACGAATACTCGATTGGTCATCGATAATTAATAGTCTACATAATCTCTATACGGTAGAAGGTGCTTATAAGAATATAACAGTTTTTTTTCAGTATCCGCTAAAATTACAGGCTTTCAAGTACAGCTGCCGGAACACTCTTCTTAATAATATATTTTTTTTACTTGAATCGCAAAAGGCTTCACAATATACCCTAGGAACGTGCGGTGAACCTCAAGTCTGCAGTGGGTGTCAAACCATAGCCGTCTCTCACGCCCATGACCGTGAGACCCTCACGGAACGTTGTTAGTATATCTGGCTTTCATTACTTCCACTTTTTCAAAATAACCGAACATAATTATACCGGTGGAACAAATGTTCAAGTTGCGGAGTAGTGATAAAGCTCGCTACGCTCGACCTTATTAATAATTGCTTGATTATACATATTATTGCTTTGTTCAAATCGAGTAATTTGTATTTTCAATTTAATATAACTATGTACATTATTTAAGAAAGGCCTTTATTTTTATAATTTGCTATGTAAGTATATAGATTATTTTTAAAGCGCTCGTAGCGAAGTTTACTTAGCTGTTCTTTACCGATCAACAAACAAAGTTCAGCAACGTCGCCCGCGGTCATGATTTGGATGGGTGACCGCTTGTGACATTACTACTGAGCGTTTCCGTGCTTCGGAGGGCACGAAAAGCCGTCGGTACCGGTTGTTGTCTAAAGATGGCAATCGTTATAGCATGGTGGTAGGGCATTTTACGAATGCCCGCCTGGCTAGCTACCACCCTCGAGTAGAAAATCTGTCGCCAAGCACCTAAAGGTGTGTTCCGGCAGTGGTCCTGGAGAGCCAGTACTTCTAGGTTAGCCTGAACAACATCTTCGACCACATCATCACTTACCATCAGGTGAGATAGTGGTCAAATGCTAACCTATCGAGAATAAATATATATATATATATATATTTATATGATTAGATTATCATATCGCATAACATGTTAAATTTTCATACCTAAGATATTAATAATACACAACAAACCATTATTTGTCTGAAAACTAGGGGTACTCTAGGTACAGATTTGTGTTCCCAAGGTACAAAGGCAGACCCTAGTTTAGGGCGCGCCAATATTCGTACATACTGCAAGGTAAGAGTGATTATCGTATTCCGTGCCTACTTATTTGATATTGACGCATTACCTTATTGTAGTCGGGACGATGTATACTCTTAGTGTATACTCAACCCACATGGATGGCTAATTTTGGGTGCGCGGGAAGATATTCCACTTGATGTGAACTAATTTTAAATAGGAAATAAATTAATAATATATTAATACATAATTATAGAAGCCAGTTAATATAATTTTACTTCGATTAATAAAATTTGAACTGTTTTGAGTAACCACAAGGTAAGTTCTCTTATGTTACTTGTAATGGGTTCGGAAAGCAAAGTTCAAATGAAAAAGAATAGATAGGTGCCTATTACTTTTACTGAGGAAGTACTAGTAGTCATTTGTCGCAGACGTTATCATGGCTCCGAAGCTTTGGGGTGAGATAATACCTCATCGGTTTTTTATTTTTTATTTTTATGCCTGATAGGTTAGCCTTTGACCACTATCTCACCTGATGGTAAGTGATGATGTGGTCGAAGATGTTGTTCAGGCTAACCTAGAAGTACTGGCTCTCAGGAACAGCTGCCGGCACACACCGTTAGGTGCTTGGCGACAGATTTTCTACTTGAGGGTGGTAGCTAGCCAGGTGGGCATTCGCAAAATGCCCTACCACCATGCTATAACGACTGCCATCCTAAGACAACAACCGGGACCGACGGCTTAACGTGCACTCCGAAGCACGGAAACGCTCAGTAGTAATGTCACTAGCGGTCACCCATCCAACTCATGACCGCGCGCGACGTTGCTTAACTTTGCTGATCGCTTGAGAACAGCTAAGTAAACTTAGCTACGAGCGCTTCAAAAGTTTCGGGCTAACGAGCTTTCACAAGACAACTACGGTATTGCAGCAATTGTGTATTGCTCAAAAGTAGGCTTACAATGCCACCACTTTTTAACAACCTTAAATAATAACCATTATTTAACAACAGTAATTCTGGTCGAACATAATTATTTTCGATCCAATTAATATACAATTAGCTTACCCTAAATAAATTCCATTTAAAATGACGCATGTGTTTAAGTTTATAAACATAAACGTATTTTTATAAACTTAAAAACTTTTAGTTTGTAAACACACATATCGTTACGCCTGTTTACGAAACAGACGTATCTCAACTCAAGACATGTTTTAGTCCTATATAATATGGATGAGCCTGTTTTTATCTAATAGGCACAGATAATTTCTTTGACATTAAAAACACTATAACTTTCCAATTTATAAATTAATAAATAATGTGTGTATAGACACTTCCTTTAATATTATATCAGTGGACATACGAGAACTTTTTGCGGTTCGAGGGCACTTCAGAATCTACTTTGAGCAAAAGAAATGTTTTCTCTGTCGCGGATACAAACGGGAGAAATATTGTCGGAATGTGAGCGAGCTGCGCAGTGACGTCACGAGACTATCGAGTTACACACGGCCTTGTGGGTGTGTGCTTAGGGTTCCGTCTGCACTGCGGATCAACTACATCTATTAGCTTTAGATAAAATGTTTGATGGCGAAATTTGTTTAAGGCGTTAAATAAAATTATTCACATAATTTAGATTCTACACCAAACTAAGGCACGACCTTTAGTGATTTTAACTTAAAATCCAATCTAGGTAATTCAAATAATAGAAAAACGAACTGTTTTATGACTTGTGGGACTAGTAATTATTTATCTATTAGCGCCAAAACTTATTAATTTCAAGTTTGTTTGTTAAATAAAGATTTAGATAAAATTAAGATAAGAAAACTTTAACGTTTTACTATAAATATTCATAATAAAGACGAGTGGACACTTACACGAGAGCATAGTTTGACTTTAATAGGTTTTAACAGTTTGTCAATGTGACTACATTGAGTACTTATTAATAAAAGTATTATAAAAATACATTTTATATGAAGAGAGGTTATTATAATTAAAAAGTAACGAGGACAAAATTCTACATAGTATAAAATTTTATTTGTATATTACTTAGCACATTGTTTTCTAAGCAAATGTTTACGTACAAAGACAAGTCCGTCGTCATTAGGAGGCTAGTTATTTTGTATGAGTTAACATGTTTTATATCTGCGACAAATAGACGTAACCCACATTGCACTCCGTGGGACTCGTAATAAGCGACAAAATAAATGACACCAGAACGTGAGCAGCAGCGCCTACTGAATAACTGTAATTTTACAGTGCTATCCCCAAACCAAGAGAGCGGCTGTATGAATGATATGACGCGATGGTGGTATTCCACCCAAGTCTATCTCGCTATGAACTAATTTACGTTGGCGTATTTTATTTAATACAGACGATAATTTCTTAATTTATAAAATAAAACTGCAAATCAAACCATTCCATCTTTCAATGCTATAATCTTGCCTACTTTACCAAAATTACGAACTATTGACTAGATATTAGAGGCCGAACAAGTTAGCATAAACTTTCCAAACACGGTTAGTTTGCCGAGTTACAACTCCCATCGGACGTCCATTGCGCGCGAAGTAAATAAGCTCGTTAGCGCGACGGAGCGGGACCCGCCGTGTGTACGCATACATTATGTGCAATCAAGATCTATTCACTCTGCACACAAAAGCGGTGTATTGGGTTAGAATTTATTGTTAAAATGTTAGGTAAAATGCCGCGATGCTGCAAGCCACGCGCCTCTAGGATCATACCGGCAGTCGATACATACTACACATTGACGTTCACTATTTCATATTTGGTTATCTCCAGTTCAGTTCAAATACTGTTCCAGTATCATTGTGTTGTACAGAAGAAACAAACAATACTTTATTAACTTAATTTCGATGTGAATGGGATGATGCTGCACATTGGCGGCTCTACATGGCTCCTAACCTGACCATTTTATATTAATGTCCTAATTTCATCAACACTTTGAAGCGCTTGTAACGTGGCTTGCTTAGTCGTTCTTAACCGATCAACATATTAAGCAACGTCCGCTGGCTGCTGGCATTACATGGATAGGTGAACATTAGTGGCGTTACCTAACATTGTTAAACCACCATAATACAACCAAGAAGATTGATTTTAGGCCCGTAAGTGATTCAAATGTCTAATATAATCTGGATACGCAGGATCGTTCTTATATCTGAGATATTTGGTAGATACTATTTTCATGAATAATTACATTCTCTTATATCCCCCACAGTATATAATAATCCTATCTAACTATTAAATTGAAGAAATGCTACTATGTTAGTAAATTTAATACACTGATGGTTTATTCCAAGTGCTCGGAGCCATACAAAATATATTTGACCAAAGCTATAATAATAATAATAAATACGTTTATTTTCCTTACAAATAAGTTTACAATTCATAACAAATATCATACAAGCAAGACTAATATTGTTGTAATGTAAACCCGCATTGCAAGGACTGCAGGTGCCTAAATAGACATAAATAGCTAACCTATTTATATCAGCTACAAGGCAAGAAACGCCTTGACTTAACAATGTCTAGAACGATAATTGTGGGTTTGCAGAATTGTTGAGACACACAAAGATTAAGTACTTAGTTTGTACGTTATGTTGTTATTTTTGGTTAATACCTTTATAAAAAAACTGAGTGGGTGCGGTGCAGCCAGCGGGCGGTACCGGTCAGTGCGGCGAGCGCGGCCGCGACGAGCGCTCTCTACCAACGTTGGACATTTGTCGTAGAGTGCATGCAGCGGTACGTGCCTACAGGCAACTACAACTCACGTTTTGTACCGCAGTATTACTACTAAGCGCTTCCGTGTTCTACCACCATCAAGTAGGAAATATGTCTCCAAGCATCTAACACTGTGTTCTAGCAATTGTCCATTAGAGCCAGTAATTGTAGTTAGCCTAAACAACACGTTCAAACACATTATCACTTACCATCAGATGACATAACGGTTAAAGGTTTACAGTTCATAACAAATATTCTGAATTATCTATACTTATGTGAAAATAATCTATACTAATATTATATAGAGGAAATATTTAAATATTATAAATTAAACCGGCAAAAAACACTCACGTTGAGGATCTGTGTGAAACTCACGAGAATTTCAATTCAAAAATATAGAGGAAAGATTTTAATTTTTGTATGCGACGAATAAACATAAAAAATACTGGACCGATTTGGATGAAAATTTGAATGAAAACAGTTTGAAACCCGGCGAAGGACATAGGATAGTTTTTATCCAAGTGCGCAAGAATAAAGAAGTTACAGTTTTGCGCGATAACTGATATACGCACGGGCGCAGCCGCGGCCGGATAGCTAGTACAATATAACCAAGGACGTATGATGCAGGTGGCGGGAACTACCATTGAAGCTTTTATTTTTTCACTTAGGAAACTATCGCAAGTTTTGTCCATTATAAATAAATAAGTACTACTATTTATTGTGTGTTGTCCGCACATATCACATTACAGGAATATTATTTTATTATTATTTACGATCTGTTATATCAAATACCCTTTAATATTAAATATAGAGCACGTACAGTTAAAGTCACAAATCTCTTTGCTCTTAAAGTCCATAAAAATAATACATCCTAATTTAATCCTATTGTAAGAATGGCTCGTCAATATAATGATCTGTTAAAAAATAATCAAGATTTAGACGTATTTAATCCTAGTCTTATCAGATATGTTATAACTATAAAAGATCTTCTCCAACCGAAACCAAGTAATTCGGACACAACAGCCATGTTGTGCCCGGATAATCTGTCTGATTGTTAGGTAATAATTATATATTGTGTCAGTGTCTGGGTACCAATCCGAAAATATCAGTTTGATTTGGGGATTGGTACTTTCTTTTACTTCGTCTCGGATCTCACTTCACTGTTCTGTATATACACTATGTATGTATATGTATATACAATATGTTGAATAACAATCCAGCTCAAAATTTGTATAACATGTATAATTATTGTTTATGAGAAATTGACTGTAATTTGTTTTGTGTATCTAAATAAATAAAAAAATCTAATACGAAAGTTTGTATTTGAGGTTGTGAGAATGTGAGAGAATGATGAAACTATTTGGATGAAACTGGGATATACTCGTATTAACAATATATAAATAATATTGTTCAGGTGCACAATTAACACAGTTAATTTTCTTCATCAGTGCTTTTGATGGATGTGTGAGTGGGTAAAACTACGGTACACCGCTAGTTCTCACATGTCACATCATATCAACCGGAACGTCCACCTTTGAACAAGGTCTGCCCCGTTGTTGGGGGCATTCACCATAACTCCCACGGTTGGCAGGAATTTTGAGGAACGCAGTAAAAGTTGTTAGTTCTTCAGAAGGCGCAATTCTTCCCGTAAGTGTCGTAAGAGGTGACTAAAAGAAAAATACCGGAAGTAAAGACCTTACTTCCGGTATTTTTCTTTTAGTCGCCTCTTACGACACTTACGGGAAGAAATGTGGGGTGAAATTGAAACGCAGCACCCAAAGCAAAAGGTAACAAGGTAACAAACATAAATAAAAATGTTATTGTGACGGAACAAACTCGAGGCCCACCTGATGTTAAGTGGACTAACCTCTGCCTATAACAGTTGCAATTCATGACAACTCACGAATTGCACTGCGCCCGTCACATTGAGACGTAGTTGTTAAGTCTCATTGTGCTTGTAATTTCACTGGCTCTAAAGGACTACTGCCGGAACACACCTTTCGGTGCTTGGCGACAGACTTTCTACTTGAGGGTGGTCGCTAGCCAGGCGGGCATCTGCAAAATGCCCTTCCACCATGCGGTGAAGCTCGAGCTCTGGGCGGGATTCGAACCATGGACCTGCTGCGCGGCAGTCCACAGCCAATGCCACTGAGCCATCACTGCTTCAAAGAGTACCTCCTCCTTTTTTGAAGGTGGTCAATTATAATTATACCAACCCAATTTGAGTGGGAAAATGATAGCAAGATTATAACTTCTCTGTAATTTGGTAAAAGTAGAGTATTCCACTAACGAACGAGATAACTCCAAATGACTCCCTATGTTCTCATTGAACCCTATCTCTGTAGCGCGTCTGTTGCTCCTCAAGTACATAAAGCTCGTTAGCGCACATGATCACATGCCGTAGTGTATACGTACATATGAATATTTACAATCACGGGCCATTCGCTTCGTACTCAGAAGCGTTATATAAGCATGTCAATTTAATTCGTAGTCGTTATCGACAAAATTGGTAACAAATTTGAATAATGGTATCGATGGTTTTGTGAATTTTTAACGCCGCCATTGGTAGTTGAATGACCCCGTAACAATATGGTGTAAAGTATTTTTAGACAGCCGTAGTTTAATTTTTTTTAAGAAAATAAAACAAACTATTCGACTAGCTCTGGATTAAGACACAAGCTAGGGTAAAGTTTATTTTTATGTATGACTTAAATAATTCTTCAAAAATAATTGTATTAAATTATTAGTCCAATCTTCGGCAAACATTTAACATTAAATATCAAAATATCGCTTATATAACTTATGCAGTTTACCAGCAATTGACCCGGAATACACGGACGTACATACAGACAGCGGAATATATCGGAATCTCGTGAATAGGGTTCCGGATTATTTTGAGTACAAAACCACGAAAACATTTCCGAGAACGGTCCGTTTCTCCTCAAGTGAACTGAACCCAAAACTTATTACATTTATGTAATGTTGTGTGTTTTAGCGAAAACGTATTTAAAAATATGTACAGTTATTTATCGTATTATCTTAAAATGTTTCATGCTATCTGTTTTGCTCCTTCTGTTGTTTGATAAGACATATTGTATCAACCCCACACGAGTGGGACACGGGTAGGACAAATTTAAAAAAGAGCACCGAGCTGCAAGTGTCGCAGTCTTCACCTAGTACGTACTTAGGGCTACGTTCGTATGGGCGCTTTTTCAACTAATAAAGTGTATTAAAACTCTCATGCAAATAAAGCCTAAGCCTAACGATTGTAGGATCACAATTCTTATCAAACTATAAAGTGAACTTGAAAAGTTACGTTTTCTATGCAGGGGGGTCTATTTCTATGCAGATTTATTAAATGGTTTGAATCAATCTCGTATAGTTCCTCGAGTAGCGCAGAAAATATTATTTTGAAGCCTTTGCCACAATAAGCCGCAGATATAACTTTAAGTTGAAATTGATTCCATAATTTAATTGTATTTTGTAACGTTGCATTGTTGTCGTTCGTATTACAATAATAATAGTAGTCATATTGGCGTAAGTGCATTCATGCATTCATGGCTTGGATGGATGACTACTAGTGGCATATACTACTGATAGCATGGTGGTAGGTCATTTGTCGAATGTCGGCCTTGCTATCTACCGACTTGACATTGAAAATCTGCCGCCAAGCACATAACAGTATGTTCCCGCAGATGTCCTTAAAAGCCAGTGCCAATTTCATGTTGGCACCATTTATTTACCATCAGGTGAGATCCAAATTTAAAGGCTTAACTATGGACAGTAAAAAAAAGGATCTGGGTGTCTAGTCTACTAACTACATGTTCATATTCAGCATAGATTCAGTCCGGTTTGATTATACTAAGGATCGATAGTCTGCGAACCATAAGTACAGATTCATCATATATTATGATACATACGAATAAGATACTTTTCAGCAGGACTTGAACCCGCAAAGCTCAAGCAAAGTTCAATCATTTTAAAGATTAAAAAACTAGCTAAAGTCCTCCACAGTGGTATTATTACACTGATAATATTACCTTCAGGTCACTTACGGTGTCCACACCCTGCTCCTTCTCGCCTCACCACCGTTTATCGTCCCCGACCGACAAAGTTGTTACTGTAATATATTACTCCAATCGACCTAAAGCCTTCAATATTGCGCTCCTGACTGTACACATGTATAGATGATAAACTAACGAAGTAGCAATCAGAAGTTAGAAGAGCCAAGTGTGCAGAAAATGTCAATAAATATTTGTAAAAGTTTGGGAATCAATCAAGCGATAATCAAGGCGAAGAAAGACCTTTTTATTCAAAAAATATAGTTTCTTCGAGGTAGGTGCGAGAAAAATAAGTCGCTTTTTCCTTTGACTCTCTTAAAGTATAGTATTATAGTAGTAAGTTTTGAATTTTGAACATAAACAATGTTGCGGTGCTGCAAAATAGTAACGAGCCGGCGAGAAAGAATCAAATCAAATCATTTATTCACAAGAATGTTGTACAGATACAGCAGATGTATAGCTTTACAAAAATGTCCATAACATTCTACCATGACAATGGTGTGCAAGGAAGGCGGCTGGTTGTATGAAAATAATAAAAAGGTACGAATTACGTAAAACGAACTACGACGACGTTTCTACTTTATTATTATAATTCTGGGTATGAATCATTTACAACGCAGTTCTGCAAAAAGTTAAAGTATTACAATAACACCTGAAAGCATTACAGAGGAAGGAACATTTTGCATGGTGGTAGGGCATTTTGCTAATGCCCGCCCGGTTACTACCACCCTTAAGTAGAAAATCTGTCACCAAGCACGTAACGGTGTGTTCCGGCAGTTGTCTTTGAGAGCCAGTAATTCTATGTTAACATCTTCAACCACATCATCACTTACCATCAGCTGAGATAGTGGACAAAAGCTTAACCTATAAGCCATAAAAAAAGAAACATGATTATATGTATAGTCCAAAAAACCAGCAGTTTTTTTTCTTATATGGACTATTGCGATGAAAAACCAAACGAGTACTTTGTGCTCTATAAGGCAATATCATTGAAATAATATTCATTTTTATGGTAAATCATGTTTGTTAGAAAACTTTATTGAAATATGAGATCCTAGGATGTTTCTTGGTATTAAGGGCGGTTCCGTGTTAAATAAGTATTTGGTAAAGAAAAGTAGAATACAGCGTTCAATGCGAATCTTTCCAACGTTTTCAGCGTTCCGTGGCACCACCTGGTGTTGGGGGCGTAAAGAAATCATAGTGGCGTGAAGTGAGCCGCGCGCTCCGACGAAATGTGGGTCACAGTGAAACCAAATATATAAATATACTATTCTTAGGGATACATAAAATTGTACCATTTTTACCTATTATTTTATACACTTTGAGCTGAATTGGAGGTAGATATCAATTATAGTGATTAATTGTATTTTTTTTAATAAATAGTATACCAAATACTTATATACCACTGTTACCACTTTCTTATCATCAAATTGTTTCAAAATAAATTTTAACTGTGTGGCACATATCTCACTTTTATCTAAATTTCATTGAAAAGTTACGTCTTTTCGTATTCCAAACTAGACTTTAATACCGTCCGTTTGTTCGTCTGTCCTACCTTTAATATGATACGCGTCCTACATTTTCACTATTTAGTTGAAATCTTCACAAAATTTGTTATATTCATACTCGATTTTTCTGAAAACATTAAATTTAAAGCTGATGCAAGAAATAATAGGTTATTTTTTACTCATTTTGTTTTTGCTTTTTCGTTAAACCCGTAATAATTACCGTGTGGTATGTCGGGTAGCAATAAAAGAACCGTCGTACTCGATAGCTAGTGTATTACTGAGGAACAATCGTAGGTGTACCGCATATACAATTATAGCTTAAGATATACCTATCTAAGCATACAGTTCATCCCTCCATCATTAATTTGGGAACCTGTAACAATAACAAAACAATTCTCATACTAAATCGTTTGGATACAATTTAACTAAGTACTAAAAATATTTCTTATAATTAACAGGTTTTCTGAGTCTCTTAGACCGTCCTGGAGTAGAGTTTACACTACCCGGATTAACAACCTCTTGCGAATCAATGGGTGGTTGATTAGGTTGAACATCTTTTTCCAAAATCTCGCACACCTCCGTCCTCACTCCATTCCCCTGTTCACCTACAATATTGGTGCTGAGCATCACATCACTACCTAGAACATTAGTCTCGACCCCCTGCTCCCTCAGGGTGGACGTTGATATAATTGGTGGAGATGAGGGCGGCGGCGGCGTCGAGAAAGTCTGTTCAGTTAGTAGGCGAGGTTGCAAAGTTTCGGGTGATTGCGGTACAGGTGGTGGGTGCGTGGTTGACAAATTGTCGCTTATCGCCGAACTGTCATTGCTGGCTGTATCTTGATTTGTAACACCAACGTCACCATAGTTATGAACCGTGGTGTTCTTTTTTATTTGATCGATGTGTCGGTTACAAGTAGTTTTGTAATCATTAAAATAAATTTGAAACATTCTTTTACCAATAACTTTCTTAATAATACCAACACTCCAGATACTTTTCCTCGCAATAAACCATTTAGCCCATACAAAATCACCTACCTTGAAACATCTATTACATTTCAATGTAATTTGTTCGGTGTGCTTATCTACACTTTTATTTTCGGGTAGTATTAAATCTAACCTACATCTTAAATTACGACCTAACATTAGCATAGCTGGAGTGACACCTGTTGTACAATGCTTAGTATTCCTAAATTCAAACAAAAAACTTTGTAACTTGTCCTGAATATGCCTGTGACACGTATTATCGGCGTAAATACATTTTAACATTTTCTTACATGTTTTGACACAGTTTTCGGCTTGTCCGTTACTAGCCGGGTGGTAAATGGGCGAATTAATGTACTTGATACCATTAACTTGGCAAAATGTATGAAATTCTGCAGAGCTTATTTTCACATCATTATCCGATACAATTAAATTAGGCACACCGAACCTAGAAAACATATCCTTTAATTTCCGAATAAGCATATTTGTAGAAGTGCCACGGTCCATTGGAACACATTCCAGCCATTTGGAAAACGCATCTATGACAATGAGATACATCACCTGACCAATAGACATATAGTCTATATGTATGCGATACCACGGCCCGGGCGGACGCGGCCAGGGCGCGGGCGGCGCACGTGGCGGCGCGCTCTGCACACTGGCGCATGCGGCACAGGCCCCTACCCACCGCTCAATGGCGTCATCAATCCCCGGCCACCACATCCTACTACGGGCTGCGCTTTTAGTTTTGACAATCCCAAAATGTGCCGAATGTAATTCTTTTAGCATTCTATCTCTGTATTCAGATGGAATAATTATTTTATGCCCGCGAAACAAACAACCGTCGATTACTTCTAAGTCCATTTTGCATTTAAAGTATGGTGCTATAGATTTACATTGTATCTTCCGAGGCCAGCCATTATTCATATACTTCATGACCTGTTGCAGCACAATGTCGGCATTAGTTGCCCGCTTAATGTCCTCAAACAAAACAGGTACTGTGCTAGATTCTAAGAAAAGAAAATACTTTTCACTCCCTTTTTCTTGTTCATTATTATCACTGACCGATACCGACAACGGTGACCTAGAAAAGTAATCTGCAACCTGATTATTTTTGCCATCTATGTACTGTACCTTATAGTTATATGCCGCTAATGTTATTGCATATCTTTGTAGACGTAAGGCAGCCGTTACAGATATACCCTTTTCTTTGCCAAAAATAGATAACAAAGGCCTATGGTCCGTTTTCAGTATAAAAGGTTCCTGACGGCCATATAAATATTGGTGAAAACGTTTCACACCAAATATTATGGCTGTCGCCTCTTTCTGAATTTGGCTATAGTTTTTTTTCACTCGCCGTCAGGGACCGAGAGGCGAACGCAACAGGACGCTCGCGGCCGTCCGCGTCTCGATGCGCTAGAACGGCGCCGAGCCCGCACGGGCCCGCGTCCACAGTCAGCACGAGCGGCGCGTCCGGATCGAAATGCGCTAGTACCCGCTCGCTAGCCAGCTCACGCTTAACACTTTCGAATGCCACCTGGTGTCGCTGGCCCCACTGCCACCCAGCACCAGCGCGAAGCAGCTCATGTAACGGATTTAAAATCGATGATGCATTCTGTTAATTTAAATTGATTATAAGCATTACTTAAATCGATTTTTGAGTACGTTTCCCCCCCACCTATTTTAGAAAACACCTCTTCTATTCGTGGTAAAGGGTATTTATCCACCTTCAAGTCTTTATTTAACGTGCAAGAAAAATCACCAGCAATTTTTAACTTCCCATTGTCTTTAAACACTGGTACTATAGGTGTAGCATACTCGGAATAATTAACTGGCACTAAAATTCCTAAATTAACCAGCCTATCGAGTTCTAAGTTAACTTTTTCATTAAGTGCGAAAGGAACGGGCCGTGGCTTAAAAAACTTTGGTGTAGCATTGTCTTTTAATTGTAACTCAACTTCAAACTTATTAAAACATCCTAGTTCATCCTTCCATACATCTGGGTATTCCATTAATAACCGTTGCACTTCTTCAAAATTGTTATGCTTACTTAAAATGTTATTATTCGCTGTTGCAAAATAAATCTTGAATATTGTCATAAAATCACGACCAAGCAGAGGTGGTCCACCGTTTTTAATAACATATATTTTTATATTTCGCAATAAATTAACATAAGACATATTAGCGAAAAAAAAACCCAAAGGCGTGATTTTATGACCATTATATAAGCACATCTTAAGATCACTGGTTTTCAATTTACAATCAGAGAAATGTAGCAGATATAACGATTCCGAAATAACCGTAGTTCCTGATCCCGTATCTAGTTCCATAGTTAAATCTATATTATTCACACTAACAGTTATTTTAATCGGCTTATAGTCCACATACCTCATGTTATATAGCTCACATTCCTTGCAATCGCTGTCTTGTGAAGATTCCGTCGCCTCTGCCCCAATGTTATGAATGTTTGTTTTTTTAATAGCACACAACTTTTTTAAATTACCTTTTTGACCACACTTTAAACACTTATAGTTCTTAAATCTACACTGTACCGCATTGTGATTTTTTAAACCACATACTGAGCAGCGTGATTGACCATCACCCTTGAAACTATGGCCATCACCGCCGCTAGACCTGGCGGCGCTCGCGCCGCTCCCGCTTTCACCTGCAAAACGCACGTTGCGGCGGCCGCCACCAGCCACATAAAACATCTGCTCCTCCTTGATGATAACCTCAGCGCGCGCCTGTCGCGCACATGCCGCCTTTTGGGCGACTTCCAACGCCTGAGCAAACGTCAGGTTCTTTAAGTCACACTCAAAAAGTCGGTCACGTTCTGGTCCCATCTTAAAGCCAAGCACGAAACGATCAAGCATAAGCGTGTCCAGCTCCAAGCCAAAATCGCAATACACGGCCAGCCCTCGCAGCCGCGCAGCCCACTCCTCGATGCTTTCACCGTCGGATTTGGTCGCTTCATAAAATTTCGCCCTATCGGCGAACGTTGACCTTTTTGGCGTAAAATGCTTGTTGAGTACGTTCACTAGCTCCCTAAAAACGATTTCTTCGAGCTTATTCGGATGCACAAGATTCCGAACCAGACGGTATGATTCATCCGACAAATGTGTTAACAACACTGCACTATGGTTCACATCTGAGATATTATTTAATTTTATGAATTGCATTAATCTTCCGTAAAAAACGTCCCACTCGTGTATTTTATAATCGAAAACATTTAAGTTTCCAATGAAATTCGACATTTTTATTTAGTTACGCGGGTAGATCACGGCCTCGTCGCCAAATGGTATGTCGGGTAGCAATAAAAGAACCGTCGTACTCGATAGCTAGTGTATTACTGAGGAACAATCGTAGGTGTACCGCATATACAATTATAGCTTAAGATATACCTATCTAAGCATACAGTTCAGTTGCGATATAGTAGAAGCCATAGAGTAAAACAACATATTTTTGAATATTTATTTTATGAAGAAAACTACGTTTAGTGAATAACACAAATATATCGCGTGCGTTGACAAAGAAGCCATTGTATTCGACTTTAGCTTTATAGCCTCTGACTTGGACATGTATGTGGGATTGTAAAGTATGAATGATGCATAGAATGGAACGTATGAGGAAAGAGTGAGGGGATGGATGTATGTGCGAGCTAGACGTAAGGGAGATGGCGATTGAGAGTTGAGAAAACGAAAAGTGTTACTGTGTTATTCATAATTAAAATCAATTTAACGGAGTAGAAGGTATAATAAACGTTCAAAATCGTTGTAAGTGTTTCCATTGCCGCGCCTCCCCTACATGTATATATAACGATAAAGTCGTATATCCCGAGCTGTACTAAGTAAAAGCAGTGCTTAGATAACCGCTTCAGTATTGTATATGTGTGTTCTGATATCAGAGTGGGCAGAGTGTTCAACTCGCACTTTGTATCACAACATACCGTGTATACATACGCGCCTAAAATATACGCGAACGCGGTTAAATACAAACATCGATAAGTTATTATTATAATTTTAAATGTGTATTCAGTAGAGTTATTTATTGCATGTTGCATTTTACAATTGAATTGGACACGTGAAATGACACGCGGGCAGCAGTCGCAGTCCTGCGCCCTCCGACAGATATGCATGAATATATTAATTAGCTTTCCAAATTATACGCGCAATTTATTCATACTAAAGGTGACATACAAAGTGGTACCGTATGCACATTAAATAAGGTTATGTAATTATTTAGGTAGAGTATGTTCGTGACGTTTCATTGATATTAATTTCTATCAAATAATACAAATAAATATCAGTTAAACGTGGCCCGCGCTCGCCGCTGTGCACAATCGTGACTCTCAGATGAAGTACTCCGAATAAGTTAGAAAGAAATTTCCCGTTAATATAAGGCAAGTCCAAGCGGTTCGGCCACACTGTTCCCGTTTCCCACTGCACATTCAGTTTGCCTGCAGGAGTCAGACACGAAACGGAACACAAGCCGGTTGCTAAATAACAACTAATATCGTATGCAAATAATAAAACGATTCGAGTACTTGCACAAGTATAAACGTAAAACGCGTGAAGTGCCGATGCACTAATTAAAATGGTAATTGCATTGCGCCCAATGTGGGGTGGTTCTGGCATTGACATTCATTATGTAGATTGGTGCCCGTGGGGTGCCGGGCTAGAATATCAACCCCCCCATTGCTACCTGTAAGTGTCGTAAGAGGCGACTAAAAGTAAAATACCGGAAGGTGGGCAGCAGTGCCTTTTGAGGAACTGATATATTAAACTGCGATCCCCAAGACGCCTGCCAAGCATTGGGATTATGGCAAAACCCCTTTTTATGGGGGAGACCGTTTCACCAATTCTTGACGAATCATTGTTACCTTCTGACAAATTAAAAAAAATATATATTCTTGTAGCAGATTATTCCAAATTAACGATATGGATAAATTTTTCTATATCTCGAAGCAGTGACAGCTAAGGTATGCCGTGCCGCTAGTCCATGGTTCAATCCCCACCGCCACTGGCTTGAGTTTTACCGCCTGGTGGAAGGGCATTTTGCGAATGCCCGCCTGACTAGTGACAAAGGGACTACCCTCAGGAAGAATTTTAGGCCTAGTTGTTTACTATCTTTTGCCTTTTTGATCCGAAATTTACTTATTATTTCAGGTGTTGTCTATGTAAAAATACAGCGAACCTCTATTAAGTCAAGTACTTCGAAGCCAGTAATTTTAGGCCTAGTTGTTTACTATCTTTTGCCTTTTTGATCCGAAATTTACTTATTATTTCAGGTGTTGTCTATGTAAAAATACAGCGAACCTCTATTAAGTCAAGTTAGTAAGAGACAAGTTAGTGTCGGTTCTAAATGTTGAGATGGAGCTCGTGTGAGCTTGGGAGGCGTAGGAATACCCAAGATGTCTCTGGGTCGAATATCTGTTACCCTTTAGGTTGCTTAAATAGTTTTGTGTTCGTATTTGTTATGTCATATAATAGTTAGTAATGATTCGGTAATAAAGTCATACCGACAAAAAAATAATTTTTTTATAGAGTATAACTTTATTAAACAAATACTACAAACTACATACAACAGTACAGCTACTACAATACTACAGCTACTACAGTAAAAACATTTGGACTCATAGGGAGTCCAAATGCTCTAGCCCACTATCAGTTGGCAGCGTGCCCAGCATGCTGGCAGCATTGCCCCGTTGAATTGCAATGCTTATTCTTTGAGCCAAATAGGTGCCAGCATTTTGATCACGCGTCGCATCGACCAAGCGCTCTGATAGATTTTGGAAAACACGATGAGCTCCCGGTCCCCACGGCCCCAACGTCTCTACACCAAACGGCTCAAATATGTAACCCATACCGAGGTTAGCATATTTGCGCCGCTTGAGTTGCTCTGCCGAAGTAGCCGCGGCGCCCTCACGTGGGTTTCAGAAAGGTGTGACGGCGCTAAAGTGTCTACGCATGTAGCGTCCCACACTAAGGGCCGTCCTAACTTCCATGGAACCAGAGTCATGCCGTCAGGTCTTTTACCATCGTCACGCATCAGACCGTTCGGTTCGAGAACAGCTGGAACATTGGCGCTGGTAAAAGCCCGGCGAATGATATCGTTAAGGCTGGCGTGGCGGGAAATTCGACCAGCACTTCGAGAGCAGGAGAGGCCATGGTGACCGAGAAAAAATAATTGAAAAGATATAATATTAAAACTCTGCACTAATTTAGGCAGGCTGACTGACTTGAGATTCCCAGTACAAGCCAACAAACGCTCACGTTGCATGTGTCCATACAAATAGAGTGGCAATTAAGTTCTCATTTTCCTTTGAGTCGAATGTATATGCTAGGTAACATTTTTCAGCACTAAAAGATTATAATACATACCTTATATCATAGCTCATTCGCTTGATAGTACATCCAGATAGAATAGATAGACATCAGCGGTAACAGTTGGATGGTAATCGGTGAGCGCGCGCGACAACAAATTACTTCCCTATTTGCTTCATCCTTCTCTATGTTAATTTTAGATGGATGTTAGCACAAAATAAAATGATCTTTATCAATGTACAAAGCTGGCAAGATGTCCAGGTTTTAAAACGAAACAAAAATTAACCAAGAGCGTGTCAGGCCTCACTCTTTTAGGGTTCCGCATTGCAACAACCCGTAAAAGGAAAAAAAAGCTGGGTTTTGACACAGTTTCTATATGTAATTTCATAATAAGTAAATTTTGGGTTTGATATTCAATTTACAAGCCAGAGGCAGATCTGTGACATACGGACAGAGAAACTGACTGGCATCTCAGTCTGATTGGAGTCACATTAGTTTTTCCCTTTCGGTACGGATCTATAAAAACACACCTCCGATTTAAACAGTTGATTGATATCAACTGTTGAAATCGGAGGTGTGTTTTTATATATGTATACTGATGTATATTATTTAAGTATAGGCATTTTGGCACATGTTTTAGGTTTAATGTAATAAGACACGATCCTATTGTTTATCAAGCTCAGTTCCACAATCCAGATAATTAATTATATCTACTTATAGGCGTACAACAGCTGTTGTTTATTTAAACTTTTTCATTGTAGTATTGTACATTCTAGTCACTCCTAAAATTAACACAAAGGTATAATTGTACTAAGTACGCTTACTTGTAACAACGACGATGCCACTCGCGCTGCTCCAACGGTTTGACGTGATATTATTACTCATTTTGGTATTTGGCATTATGAATCATCGTATCACATTTTTTATTGCTATTACTTAACCACCACCTGGTAGAACCTAAGTGACTGTAGTAAAAATGTATAAAAATTATTATGTAGCGGGTATCTACGAGTATAAAGACTGTTTGGGATCCCAGTGTAAGTACGCAGTTGTTCAGATGGCGCTGGTGCCTTCTGACCTTTTGCTTTCGTCGCTTCTTACGACTCCCAGTTAGATATGTGGAGGAGTCTATTTGACCCGATACCCCACAGGGTATTTTTTACGTTTATAAAAAATAACTGACATTTAAAGCCAATTTATTAGTTTGTATATAAATAATAAGTTAACAATCGAATATATTATTTCCGCAAACAACGAAACAAACAATAGCATCTGTAAATTACAAGTTGTATGGAAGGAACCCTTTGGAACAAGTTTAAAAATAAATATGTATAAACGTTGAGAAACGCGAACGTGAGGACGCGCCTTTGAGAACAAGTTGTGTTCAATTAGTGTAAACTTTGTCGACATTAGCATTTAAATAAGCCGCCAGGAGCTCGCACCTCTGCCGTTATACTAACTTTACTCGTTATGCCAAAAGATTTAAATTTTCATAACATTCTTTTTAAGATAAGGCATTGTGTTATCATAAATACCTTGGTACATAATGTTTTAGTATTAAGAAGTATATATCAATAACTGGGTAGTACCTACCTCAATGAATTGGTTTACTTGTCTCTAAATATGATTACTGGAGAAAATCGAACCCACGAGGAACTGCGTGCTCCAAAACTTTGTAAATGTAATTTTTTTCTTGGCACGCGATAGTGCTTGTAATCGTATTTAGAAATATAGAATGTTAGCGGCATTATGACGCGAGTTAAATGTTTTATAGAGCTCTTCTTTCGACCACATGAAGTCTATTAGTCTGGTTGATGGCCGCGCACCGTCCAATATGACGGCTAAAATAATACAATTAGACCACAAAATGTCGGCTCCCTCGAACGATCATATACAGCCCAGTGATTAAAGGACCCAGTGCTTAAAATCATGGCACGTCCATGTGAGACATTTTACGCTCTAAGAAATTGTGTATTAGGTTCTTCAAAATCCATAGCAACAACTGAAATATTATTATTTATGGACCGATAATTAATTCCGTAACAAACCTGATTCAAGTCTTTGCCAGAGCACCTGCGAATAATTTTATTATTTTTATTTGTGCAATAACGCATGCTCTGCGGATTTTGTAACCAAAGAATAAATATGTAAAGAAATGTAACTCTCATACAGTTAGCGCTTTGATTTGGACTCATCAACTTTACAATTAACAAATTACACATAATCTACTGAATTCAATTGGATTATTTAATAGATTTGGTGCTTAGAAATTATCGCATCCGATTGTTGGCGTCGCAGTAATGTTGTTGAACCGCACGATACCGCACGGTACACTGTTTAAACCACGCCCACTGCGGTAAGGTTTGCGTTCCGCTATTTTTGAGCTTTACTTTCATTTCTTTACTATATTCGCAACTAAGCACATGTAATTTCTGCGCTGATGACTAACGAATAACTATTCAATACACGCAACCTGCAGTTTTCAGGATGTAGAGTGTTCAACGTCTTCCGTTAAAATAAGTCCCGCCTTGCATGATGATCGAACGTTTAGACCAACTGGAGACTAACCAGTATGTTAAAATTAGTTGCCATGCTTTATTCGCTTTTTCGGCTAATTTTCGCTGAGACTAACACCATTTTAAAACTTATTTTTCATAATGCGGAAACCAATTTACTTGCTAGATACAATAATCTCGAATCATCAATGGAATAAAGTTCTCGCGCAGCTCAGTTCCTTGTAAAAAAACAGATTACGTGAAAGTTAGCTTAGCAGTGCACAGCACAATGTAAACTAGTATATTTGAAATACTATTGTGAGCGAGGCAGGGTGCGAGGCGGCGCGCGGCGCGGCGCAGCCGGCGGCGGTTTACATTCTCGAGCACAATATTAGCGCGAGTTTCTTATCGTTCTAGCACCCGTAGTGCTTGCAGTCTCAATTGCAGTACAGAGGCATTGTAGATGCCTCATGTGAACAAACGAACTTGTGTAATAGGGCGTGGATTAAGTTTAGTTAAGAAACAAGCGTAGTTTTAATCTATGGTTCCTGTCTATTGCAACTACAGATAGCTTTGCATTCCATTGAGTTTGTTATTTAATCTTGTCTGTTTAAAACTATTTAAATACGATATTCAAGCACTATTGTATGCTAAACAATTATATAACATAATAACGCAAATTATAAAATAATGACTTCGGGCGCAGATCTAACCCACATCTTTTGACTGTACGCGCCGGATGCATTTCCATTTCTGCTATACTGAGGCCGCTATCTTAATTTTTGCACACATTTGAATTACAGGGTTTTGCAAATACTTAATTTTCATTCTATTTTTTCATCTTATTAATTTATGAATACGGTTCCATCATCATCGGATTCGACATTGTCCCTTGAAATAATAAATCGGGGGGGTTTGATTCCCGACTGATTCAACAATGTTGTTTTAACAGCTTGCGAGGCAAACTCTGCACGAACTAACATTTATATATCCAGGCTACTAATAAATACATATCATTAATCGAAGTTTCCAGGTAGTATGTCTCTTTCGCAAGGGTTTGTCTTGGTGGGGATGTAATTTTAATTGTTTTCTACATTCTTCCTTCTCTATCGATTAATATATGATAAAATAAAAATATACTTTTCTCTTCTCACACTCGTAAAGTTTTAGTTTATTCCCGGTGTAAGCTCACTTATACAGCTTTTTATGCTCTCGCACGAGAGCATAAAAAGCTGTATAAGTGAAGTATTCGACATTGTCCCTTGAAATAATAAATCGGGGGGGTTTGATTCCCGACTGATTCAACAATGTTGTTTTAACAGCTTGCGAGGCAAACTCTGCACGAACTAACATTGATATATCCAGGCTACTAATAAATACATATCATTAATCGAAGTTTCCAGGTAGTATGTCTCTTTCGCAAGGGTTTGTCTTGGTGGGGATGTAATTTTAATTGTTTTCTACATTCTTCCTTCTCTATCGATTAATATATGATAAAATAAAAATATACTTTTCTCTTCTCACACTCGTAGAGTTTTAGTTTATTCCCGGTGTAAGCTCACTTATACAGCTTTTTATGCTCTCGTGCACAAAAGCCTGTCTTTTCAAGCCTTCACCTTTGATTCAGCATGTTTAACATCTCATTTAATATGAAATGTAATTTATAAACTTAAAATGATTTGTTTTATACAATCTACCATTAATGTCTCATGATATGGGGGCGAAGAAACCGTGCGCTGATTAGTGATTGCCAATGCTCACGCACCAAACGCACGAGCGCCGGTTGATGTTTTCCATTGGTGAAGAGGCACGTAAGGTTGGTAAGGTTTTTATTAACAGTGTTATACGAGTAAAGTCTCCATTAGCTAAGTCATGTATGTTATACGACGGTGTCATCATGGAGGCTCGCGGAGCTTGCCGCTAATATCGATTGAACACTAACGAGTTGCTGACATCGCACTTGTATAACGGAATTGCTTGTTTATGCTCCCAACGATATTGCTGAGATATGACTATGACCTAGTTTGTATATACGGGTGAACATGGAAGATTAACTGTGTTGGTGTTATGCGAGCATTCACAAAATGCTTTTCCTGATGAAAGGGCTGCTGAAGGCATGCTGTGAAGCTCAAGCCGACGGTTGGCATCGTACTGTGAACCTGCGGCACGGCAGTCCCAAGCTATTACCGCTTCGCCATCATTAATTATATAACAATAATTGTTTAATTACAGTAGAACGCCGATTATCCGAATTAATTGGGACCGGGGTCAATTCGGATAATCAAAAATTCTGATAATTGGACATAGATTGGTAATAAAGAAAAACGGACTGTCTAACATAGAATAAACTTTATTAAGTTTTACAAGCACACCTTTTTTTTTTAAAAGATTGATTATTTCCACTTTTTCCCTTAGTGATAGGACAACATGTTTCCGCTTTGCACTAATTTTGGTAATTTGCTTATCATATAAGTTTAAAACAGCGATCCGCAGAATAAGAGAGGGAGGAGCTCACTGACAGTAATCCAATGTTATTGAGTTGAAATTAAAATAAACGTTCCAACGTTCCGTTTCACGGAAGTCACGCGCCGCAAAACATGCAGTGCCTTGCCTCTAGCTTTCAACCATAACAGTTGAAATATATCTGGACTCCAGCGAGTTCCAACTTGTTACAACAAAACAAAACAAAAAACTTTATTTTTATTTTTTTATGTTACGCTTAGGACCGATTAAGTTAATTGGCGATTCGCTTAATCGGCGTTCAGATAATCGCAGTTCTACTGTCATTATAATATATTACAAGATATTATACATAGTAGTCTAAACTTTTAGCAAAATGTTACTTAGTAAGTTCTCCCACGTGCGCGTCGTAAAGCCGAGGCACTTGTAAACCTTCGTAGATACCGAGGTATACAGGTGTCTTCTTGCCTTTGTTCCACGCTAATAGGGGTTGGTACAACTCTGTACTTTTCGTCGTCTGCGTTCTGTCATGTCCGTACTAACACTCTACATCTTTCTCTAAGTAGTTCATCAGTTGTGTAGCTTTTGTGTAGGGACCATCTTAATTTCACCAATGTTGGGATATACCATAAAACAAAGGTAATTGTCAAAGTATTCATGTGTTATGGCCCAGTGGGCCCATAGTTAGAATTGCACCTCTCATATCTTTCTAATGTCGTAAGAGGCGACGAAATGTGAAATACCACAGGGTAGGCAACAATCCCTTCTGAATAACTACCATCTTATACTTAAAATAAAAATTCTTTCCATTTACAACCATGATGAACCTATTTAAATATTATAAATGAAACCGGCATAGTCACTCACGTTGGGGATAGAATACGTTGACCCCGGGCACAGTGCCCGCCGGGAGCTCGCAGACGCAGCTGCGCACTCGCCCTGATGATGAGCATCTGATATGCTCGAAACCCGCGAGACGTATTCGATCCTCAACGTGACTGTTTATGCCAGTTTAATTAAATATGTGTGAAACTCATGATGAACCTTGCGACGAAAATATTTTTTTGGTACATGAGATGAAGTTCCGCAAGACATTAATGCTTTACGACTTTATTTATACATATCACTACAATCTCTAACGTGGAATAAGCGAAAACCACATTAAAAAAAATATATAGAAAAAAATCTCAGTTCAAATGGGGCCCCGAACGGGTTCACCATCAAACGTTGACGGTTACGTTAAGGCCGCGGAAGGTAGGAAAAGCGGCACACCGTACCGCGGCACTCCATTTCCGTCGCGTTACCGCCTAAAGTCAACTCTAAGGCCTTGTTAACATTTTTCGAATAACCCTGTTTAACGCCGCTGCCCGCTTCAGTAGTGGTGCCATTCTACACCCATTCTTACAGCTGTTTTAACATAGTATTGAAAGAACCAAGAAACCCAGAAAAGCAGCCACACCTCGTGTACACTTAATGAATACTCCCTGCACCTCCAATAATACAATTTCTAATACTAAACTGCGTAGCACAATTCTATCTCTGTTAAATAACTTCAGAATGCAAGTATGGTAAACTAGTAAATAGGTACAGCGAAGATTTGCTTCATTAACATTCTCATCGTGTCGGCGCGTTGAAGCGCGCGTAATTAGCGCTTATTACCGATTCCCAACATGACCCACCGCCGCACTGTGGGGCGCTCGGCTTGTGGGAGACACGAGCTGGAGTCCCCAAACTTTACGACTCCGCTCTAATGAAGGGCCGAGATTTACCTCAAGATTAACGTCCATGCAGTTACTTAGTCGGTATTACATAGTCGCTACAATTCCAGATTAATTACTGTGTACAAGTCAGTATTGTTAGGAATTATAAGAATATACTAAATGTTTTAAGAACATTCATAGAGATAAAAGTATTTACACAGAGTTTGCCTTGTCACATGCTCCCTACCACACGAGAGGTAGTGGGGATGCGTTAATCTGTTAACGCTAGTTAATTTGTTTACAGCCAGTCTTGTTTCGGGAACCGATTCGAACAACAAATTGTAATGTAGTGAATAAGTAGGAAGTGATAGGTGAAACAGTAAATGTATATGTGTAATGTTTTAATTTAAAATAAAGTACATACCAAGTGGTAGTATAGCTATAGCGTATTTTTGTTAAAAAAAGTTTAAAAACAACTCCCCGAGTTTCTTTCCCATTCTTCTCGCAGTGGCTCTATAACAATTTCTGTGGTGAAAGTGGCAGTATAATTAATAAATATGTGTGTATATTTTTATAATTTAGTATCTTCTTTTCAGTGTATGGTCGATCGTTATATTTTTATGTTTCTGTTAACAAAGTAAGTTAAGAGTCTTAACAGTATGTTGCTGTGCTTGAGCACATAAACATAATTAAAAAAAGGATATTTCGTGTAATGTTCCCGAATACAAAAAATTGATAAAAACACATTATTTCTGAGTCCATTGTAGTTCAAGATTTTCAGGTGTTATCTAGACTTTGAAGACGTTTAAAGTTATACGTACGTTTAAAGTATTAAAAAGCAGAGATATGTTTGGGAGATTATTTATCTACCTTGTACAACCAATTTTCATGATGAAAGAATTGAATTTTGAAGCAGTAATAGCTCAGTGGCATTGGCTATGAACTGCCGCGCAGCAGGTCCATGGTTTGAATCCCGCCACGGGCTTGAGCTTCACCGCATGGTGGAAGGACATTTTGCGAACGCCCGCCTGGCTAGCGACCACCTTCAAGTAGAAAATCTGTCGTCAAGCACCTAATGGTGTGTTCCGGCAGCTGTACTTGAGCGCCAGTAATTCTAGGTTAAGCCTTCGACCACAACATCACTTATCATCAGGTGAGACTGTGGTCAAAAGTAGTGTAGTATACAATAGTGTGTTTGCGTTGAATTTGATTAAGTGATCCTAGAACGAATATCATTAACACTAAACGAAAGCCAACCCATAGCACAGGCAGGATTCAGAGAAGACTTCAGCACAATAGATCACATTCACACAATAAAACAGTTGATACAGAAGTATAATGAATATAATAAACAAATCTACCTGGCATTTATAGATTACTCAAAGGCATTCGACAGCCTCAGGCACCAATATATATGGCAGAGCCTTGAACAACAAGGAGTCCAGAGCAACTATATAAATACTTAAGAGTATATAAAAATCTAGCAAGGCCAGTATTAAACAAGAATCAACAGGAGAATCATTTCCTGTCAAAAGGGGCGTACTCCAAGGCGCTCCCTTCTCCCCTACGCTATTTAACGCCGTATTCGAGCACATCTTCAGAAAGCTAAACTGGGACCACTTAGGTCTGAACATTAATGGAGCTCGCCTAAAACACCTTAGATTTGCCGATGATCTGGTGCTTCTTGAAGATAATCCAGCAATAATAGAACAAATGATACAGAGCCTAGCAAATATAAGTAGAGAAGTTGGTCTGGAAATTAATGACAGCAAAACGAAACTGATGAAAAACTCAAGGGATATAGACGTTATGTTAGATGGCAACAAGATTGAATATGTCAAAGAATATATTTACTTAGGACAGATAATATCCCCTTCAGATGAAATGACAAAGGAAATAAACAGGCGAATTGCCCAAGGTTGGAGAAAATACTAGTCTATGAAGGAAATAGCGAAAAGTAAGGTTCTAGGCAATCACATAAAAAAGAAAACTTTCGAGACCTGTATTCTACCAGTTCTTACTTATGGTCAACAACACTTAACTAAAGGGAAAACTGACAAAATGCCAACGTGCCATAGAAAGAAGCATGCTAGGGATCAAAATCAAAGACAGAGTCAGGAACGTAGACATAATAATTTCACAGGTAATAATAAGAAACCTAGCTCTGTCCCACCGCTTACACCTAATGGAGTTTCCTTAAGGTGTGTTTCTCAGTTTAAGTATTTAGGACATATTGTTACGGAAGATATGAAAGATGATCTAGACATTGAAAGGGAGCGCAGAGCACTATCAATACGAGGTAATATGTTGGCACGTAGATTCAGTCGCTGTACAACCGAAGTAAAACTAACACTTTTTAAAGCTTTTTGCCAAAGCTTCTATGCGAATGGGCTTTGGGCCAGTTTCACCCAGAAATCGTACAGTGCTTTGCGAGTACAATATAATAATACCTTTAGGGCATTGTTTGGTCTCCCAAGCTTCTGTACTGCATCGGGTATGTTCGCGGACGCAAACGATTTTTATGCAATAATTCGCAAAAAGGCTGCATCTGTTGTGCAGCGCATGCGGGGGAGCTCAAACAAAATCCTTATGATGATAGCCGATAGGATAGATTCGTTCATTCTCCGTCGTTTCATTGACTTGCATGTTAAGCGTGATAGTCGATGATTTTGACGTACCTAGCCCTAGGCTAGGCCTAGCGCTTGCAGCATACGCCTTCACGCTGCCGACCCCGTAGTCCATTGAGTCATTGTTGACCCTAAGTCACCCAATAGTCACATAGCTCAATTATATCATAATAAAAAAAGTAATGACAATTATATTAATGAATTTTATGTTCTAACAATAATTTTATAATAATGTGCTATGGACTTTGCCTGAATAAATGTTTTTTTTTTTTTTTTTTATAAGAATAAGAACAAAGCTCAGACATTCTCACCCGGATAGACGTCCAAAAATGGAGATGGGCTGGGAATTTGTTACGTCACCCCATTAACATATGGAGCAAGCAAGTCACCCTCTGGCAACCAAAAGACGGCAAAAGAGGTAGGGGTCGTCAAGTCAGGAGATGGGAAGATGACTTGAAACAGAAAGCGGGACGATTCTGGTTGAGAGTAGCAAGGGACAGGACCCATTGGAAGGAATTGGATTTCTTGTAACTCTATGTTTAGGAATAAAAGGCTTTTATTATTATTATTCTTATTAATAGCTAATTAACTTACAAAATCACAATGGAAGGAAGCTAACTCAAATAGGCAGAGCACGTCTCGGTCCCAGAGATGTTTAATCGCGGATTCGAATCTTGAATTTGTAAGTTTATTCGCTTTACAGGCGTTCATACAAACATGTATTATAATGAAAGAAAAATGTTTTTTATATCCACTATAGTAAAATGTTACACCTGCAAGGTACTCTTTATATTATTTTTCATTCTTGGAAAATAAACAGCTAAACATTAACCTTGTTTAAAAATCTACAATAATTATGTTGCTTAATTCTAATACAGAACATTAGAAAAGCAGGCGCTCGTGGATGACATTTTCATCAGAACACATTTGAGGTGCTTTGTTTTAACAGGCAAAACTTTATATGCGGCCGTAAACCCTTTATACTGCGGAGTTTATTAATACGTCCCACAGCGTGCGTCCCGCGCGCGGCGGTACAAGGGCCGCACCGACGTGACTATACACCTCTCTGTTATGTCTAATAGCGTAACAAGGCCAACGTACACGTATAGTTATTATGACCAATATTTTGTATATCTCGTTGAAAATAACTCAATCATCATTTTAATTGTAAGGAAACTACAACGCGGTCGGCCTTGAGTCTTAGACGAAGGTAGCGTTGCGAATTATACCAACATTAGAAAGATTGAACCTTTTTTTTTATTATATAGCTGATAAACTCGAATCACTAGTTCTCAAGGACACGCCTTTAAGTGAGTACCATTAGGTGATACTTGAGCCTGGTAGCTAGCCAGGCGGGCATTCGCAATATGCCCTAATACTATGCCATAAAATTCAATAGGATAATCTGGAACGAAAAATCGAAGGCATTTGTTCATCACTGAGACAAACCAGGCTATACGTCCGTAATGTAATACGCTATGAGAGGCAAATGTAATAAGAATATAAAAATTTAACTCTGTTGTAATATGAATGTAATAATATAATATATAATCACAAATGCATAATTATATATATTTTTTTGCTATACGCCTAAACCCACTAGAGTTCGCACACTTTGTATGTGATGCGGTAGTACACACCAAGACGGAATCTTGCTGAAGATATCTACTACCTGGTTACATCAAGTAAAGGGACAAAATCCCACACTAAGAACATTGTGCTCCGCTGCGTCCGAATTGCCTCACAACATAATATACAAATACGATACAATACAAATATTTATTTCGACAAACTTATTCAGATTACAGTTTATAGGTTTTGGGATCTTCTTTTAAAATATGTAATATACTTGTGTTAGATATAATATTGCTTTAACAAGTTATGAAATTATAACATATAACATATTCTTGTTTGTGGTTCAACTCATATTGAATAGGTAGCTCCGATGTCTCATGTTGGAACCAATAAACTAATTTGAACTATGAATCACCACCTTTATAGCTCTACGGTTAGAGTATGCCAAGCGCGAAGGAAGGATCGGGATTATATCTGGCTAATGGTTTAAAATTTCCTTTTCGTTGTAATTTTCGTTTGAGTTAGACATAGGCTATTGGTACAAAAATTATTTAAATTTTCCAACATTTTATTGTACCACCTTGTCGGCATGACTAATACACCTTTACAAAATTACAGCTTTCTAGCACTGGCGGTCTCTTAGCAAGACCTTGGACAGACGGTTCATACTATGCGTATATCGACACTCAGAGAAGGGGCAGAGACACACATATTTCGAACGTTAATAGAACATTTCCGGCAAATATCGCGTGAGTCCCACCCGATACCTACGTTATAGGTTATAATGCACAAAATTTAGTTTTGAACTCAAATTTTACTCTGCATTTTGTTGCAACATTGCCCAACAACCCAGCGTCGTTTTTTATCTACTGATCAACGTAAAAGCGTCGTCTAAATAATTAGACGCGACCCATTCCACCTGCGGCCGGAGACTTCCACCCACCGAGCATTGTTCCCGTGCGTCACTCGCCCCTACATCACGTGTGTCGCACTCTATGGAACAATATGAGTAGGAGTTACGTATTTTGTGATCTTTCCAAGGCATTCGACTGTGTAGAGCACTGCACTCTGATTCGTAAACTTTACCACTATGGTATTTGTGGAAAAGCTCTGAATCTTATAGAGTCATATCTGTCAGACAGGCTACAGAGGGTTGGAATAAGTGGCAATACTTCTTCCGGGTCATTGGTAAAAATGGGAGTACCACAGGGATCAATTTTGGGACCTTTTATGATACCTTTTATATTTACCTTATGATCTGCCTTGCATGGTCAAAGATTTCTAAAGTAGATAGGAAAGACAGTGAACTGACGCATGTAAATAATGTATTATCTAAGATTTGTAAATGGTTCGCCGCTAATAATCTTCTCCTAAATTCAAAAAAGACGAAATGCTTAAAGTTTTCTTTACCAAATGTTCCTTATGTTGTACCAAACATAAAGCTTGGCCCAGATAAACTCCCTATTGACAAAGCGACAGTCTTCCTGGGAATCAAAATGGATTCCACTTTACAATGGGATCCACATCTACATGATCTCTCCGGAAGACTTAGTTCTGCTGCATATGCAGTTCTTAGGATAAGACAGTTAACAGACGTAGCTACTGCTCGCCTAGTTTATTTCGCGTACTTCCACAGTATTATGTCGTATGGCGTATTGCTGTGGGGAACTGCTGCTGAGATAGAGACAATCTTTATCATACAAAAGCGTGCAATTCGAGCCATATATAAAATGGGTCCTAGGGAATCTGTGAGGGATCTTTTTAAAGAAATTGATATTTTAACTTTACCAAGTCTGTATATATTTGAAAATATTATGTATGTTCATAAAAATTTGAGTAAATTTAAATTAAACAGTGACAATCACGATTACAATACTAGGAATAAAGATAAAATAGCGGTGCCAGGTTTTAGATTAGCAAAGACAAATAAAAGGTCCTTCTTAGGTAATTGTGTGCGGTTTTATAATAAAGTTCCTAAACATATTACAACGCTCACAGAAGGGAAATTCAAGTTGCATGTGAAAAACACATTGATTAAAAAATCCTACTACACAGTTTCTGATTACATAAATGACAAAAATGCCTGGACAATTCCGCCTCCGCCAAGCTATTGCCTGTCACCTACATAATTTAAACAAATATTGTAATAACTCTATTATATAATATGTATGTAACACATTGTTAAAAGATGTTTAAAAAAATGGCCCCGAGTTTCTTGCCCGTTCTTCTCGCAGTGGCTCTATACAATTTATTTGCTGAACGTGGCAGTACAATGTAGAATATTTCAATACTAAAGTTTGTAATTGACCTTCATAAGAGCGTCATAGACGCCTAAATTAATAATAATAATAATAATAATAAATACGTTTATTTTCCTTGCAAATAGGTTTACAATTCATAATAAATATCATACAAGCAAAACTAATATTGTTGTCTAATGTAAACCCGCATTGCAAGGACTGGTGCCTGAAGTAGACATAAATAGTCTGTATCACAGGTCACCAGGCCCCACTCAACGGATCTGACATCATAAGTAAATATAAGACTATAACTCATAACATAACTAGTAGGTAACTGGTTTTATACAAAATAAATATAACTATTTTACAACATATTTTGAAGGTAGTTATAAAAATGCTATCAGAGTCATTTCACAGTTTAAAGTGTAGTGTATGTGTGTTGTGTTGGTGTACGTGTGTTGTGTTGGTGCTCGTGTGCGTGAATATGAACTAGTATGTTTATAGAATGAAAGGCTGAGTTGTGTCAACTGCAAGTTGAATGTGTGCACTGCAGAATGCATAGTTTGTATCTTGACGTACCTATTGTAAGCGTGTGCTCCAACCGCATTGATAACATTGTAACATTAGTGATACCTGTTTGTTGACGTGTGCGTGTGCGTAAACACATCGATTTGCTTATTTTACTTGCAACAGTATTGCGCGTGTATAGACTGTAGGCTACGTAAATTACGCTAATGTTTGTGTGTTATTGTTATGAGATTCTGTGTAATGAGCTTGTTGTGATTAGCTGTGTGATTATAGTCAGAGAGGTGGACTCATTTTTGAAAGGTAAAATGGAACCTGAAATTAATGGATTATTATTTATTGCTATTTTTATATATATATATATATATATATATATATAAATATAAATATACATACATATACACGCACATTTATATATACATATATGTATGTGTACATATACATATGTGTATATATATTCAGCTCGTGCATGTTAACTATAGAACTTCAAGAAAAACAAAAGACTAGTCGGCAGGCTAAATAGTAGACTACAATCAAGATATATAGTAATCAGGAAGGCACAGATAGTAAGTTTTCAGTTTCATCATAGGTGAGGTTTTTTAAAAAAGCTGTTACGGATTTATTACATTGAGACTTAGATTGAGGGTAAATAGTTAGTTTATTGTTGAAACAGTTATAGAGGTATGGACCCATGAAACAAAAAAAAAATTATGAGATAGATTGGTATGGAATTGTAAAGCCTTGCAAACAGTGCTTTAACGGCGCTTGTCCTTGACCAGCTCAATATCATATATAGTTATGGAGTGCTGTTTAAGGACTGTGCGCAGAATGAATGTTTGTCGTACTGTAAGAACATCCCACTTTTTGTATAAATCTGTCGTGGGGTAACGGAAAGGAAGACAAGCACTCACTTTAAGAGGGCCCTTCCCGATCCGTCTATCGTCGAAGCGCGCATGATTGAAAAGCTTGTCGTTTCATCTTTTTTCATCTTCAGTGCTTGGCATTCAACTCTCCTTCTCGCTCCGTCCCCCGCATACCTCTTTCCGCCACTTGGCTAACAAGAAAGTGAGAACTAGATAACATTGAACGAAAAATTGTGTACGTAAACTTCATAAAACTTGATCCAGGAATTACGTGTTTTTCAATAAGCCTTATAAGTTTGTAAAATAAATGTTTGTTATTTAGAATCTCCATTATATTTGCAAGGTTTCTATCAAAATATGTTCTCTACTTTTACAATTTATAAATACATTCTGAACGCCCAAAGTTCAGGTAAAATTTGTACAAAAAAGCAGATTTTTGGAGGCTTATATTGAAGTTGTTTCTCCAAATTTTACTTTTTTGTTTGCATAAAAACCTAGATGCTGTGCACAAGATACCTATTAGCTCAAAAGTTTCAAAGAAAGATCTGTTATAACGCCATAATCACGTAAGAGCGTTTGTATGAAGAGTAAGACGGGTTGGCCGCTCTTAAGAATAGATCGCTGTGCTCTTTCAATCTCAATGAGATGAGTCTTGGCTGCTCCACCCCAGGAGGTTATACAGTACTCTACTATAGACTGACAAAGGGCAGTATAAACTTCTTTAATTATATAGTGGTCAGCTACATGTCTTATTGATTTAAAAATATATATCAGTTTTCTAAGTCTGGTAGCCAGTATTGCAATATGGGGTTTGAAAGTGAGCGTTTGGTCTAAAATTATACCTAAGTATTTGACGGTTTCATTTCTGCTAAGGGAGGAGCACAGGCAATTACTAAAAGTGTTGCATGAATGCGCAGTTAAAGTTAAGTTCCTTGATGGAAGGTGGTTTGATCTCAATGCAAATGTGATATAATTAGTCTTAGAAACATTTAACGTTAGCATATTGTTACGTAACCACGTGGAGACACAGTTAAAACCTTTTTGAGCCAAATAGAAAACCTCATGCCAGCTGTTTCCGCTGAAAAAGAGAGCTGTATCATCAGCAAAAGTAAATATACTACCCTCCTGCAGTTTCAGGCGACAGAGGCCATCTATATAGATCAGAAACAGCGTCGGTCCAATAACACTGCCCTGCGGCACGCCATAAGTGATCATTTGTTCATCACTCAACAAAGTGCCAATCTTTACCCGTTGCGTCCTGTTAGTCAGATAGTCCCGGAAAAGTTGATGTGGAACCCCTCGAATTCCGAGCTGATCAAGCTTGATAAGAAGATGTGGAATAGAGACTGTGTCAAATGCCCGGGCTAAATCCAGGAATATAGCGATGCATTTCCTCTTTACATCAAGATTTTGAATAATGGAATTAATAAGTTCATGAACTGCGTCACCAGTTGACAGTTTGGCACGAAAACCAAATTGTCTTTGTGATAGCAGTTTATTGGATTCTAGGTAATTAACTAGTCGCTTGTTCATGAGTCGTTCCAATATTTTTGATAGTGTTGGAAGAATTGAGATAGGCCTAAAATTATTGACACAGTCTCTATCTCCACTTTTATGTATAGGCTTGATGAGCGCAATTTTAAAGGCTCGCGGGAATACTCCCGTACAAAGAGCTAAGTTCGATATAAACACAATAATAGGAATTAATATATGCGAGTATCTTTTTAGGAACTTTCCAGATATCATATCTACCCCAACAGCACACTTATCTTTTAGGCTTTGTACGAGTTGGGAAATTTCTAGCTCGTCAGTAGGGAGCAAAACCATTGAATTTACTGGTGTTGTGTATGGAAAATCTAAGTTACTAGTGGAAGGGTTAACACTCAGTCTAGTTTGGGATGATTCTGCAAGATTTTTGCCTACATTAGCAAAATAATTGTTAATTTCATTGATGCTTAAGTTTGGGTTTTCTACCGATAACAGACTAGATGCATAATCAGGCGCTTTTTGCTGTCCAGACATGTTTTTAATGACCTCCCAAAGTTTTTTCTTGTTTCTTTTTGCTGCTTCAATCTCCTCTTTCTCATAGTTCCTTTTAGCTTTTTTTAGTTGACAATTGCAAAAGTTCCTATAGTTTTTGTACGTCAGTTTAAGCACCTCATTATCTGGATCTCTTTTTAATTTCCTGTACAAATTGTCCCTATTACGCATGCAACGTACCAAGCCATTAGTCATCCATGGTTTGATCAACTTTTTTCTCCGTGATACTTTACGAGACTTAGTGTGTTTCGTGATCGCAGCAATAAGTAGGTTGGTAAATATGTCAGTAGCTTCATTGGCATCAGTTGAGTTTAGAACCGGTTGAAAATCTAGAATGTGCATGGTACTATCAAGAGATTCAAAGTCGATATAAGTAATAGGTTTGTTAGTAAAGTTATGCTGAATTTTAAGATTCATTGTTAGGGCAACAGCATCATGATCAGTGATCGATGACTCGATTACATAGCAGGTAGCTTCATGCTTTGTTTTTAAGAACATGTGGTCTAGGCACGTCTGTCCATGAGTAACCATTGTGTGTGCTGGAAGTAAGCTATGACTTGCTAGGATATTTAGGTATTCATAAGATTTATTATCCGAAGTATCTGGGACGATGTCTATATTTATATCGCCACAAAAAATTATATTTTTATAAGTTGAAAGTGTCGATAGCATTTTATCTAAAGAGTTGAAAAAATTGGTGGCATTCCGCTGTCCCCATGGTCGGTAGATAGCCATAATACATGTATCAGAATCAAGGCATAATACAAGAGAATTAGCATCACATAGTGATGAACTAACGCCTTTTATTTTTATATGGCTCTTGTAGTATACGACAACACCCTCGTTTTGGGTATTATGGATAGCGGAAGCTACGTAGTTATACCCCTCTAGTGGAGGGATGTGTTTGTCACCCATAAGCCAGCACTCAGAAAGGACCAAAATATCCCAGTCCACTTTAGATCTATGGATAAGAGTGACGAAGCTATTAAGATTGCAGTTAATACTTCTGATATTTAGCGATATCAAGTTAAGTGACTGCAGGCAATTATTGTCTTTATTTACGTATACGCTCAGTTCTTCTATGTCACATCTAATGGTGTTAGCAACCGAGAAGGAGTCCAGTCCCAAGTTCAGAGTTTCAAAACTATTAAAATCCATAGTAATTTATTGAATGGATAGACTTACATCTAGTCCATTCAACAAATAACACAAGATAGTTTAAGTATTTAAAATATATGGTTTCAGAACTTGGAACTGGACGTAGTAGAATATTTGGTTGCAATAGATTAACGCTAAGCGCTAGCGTAGACTGATAAAATATTTTTGTGGTAGAGGTCAAAGTCAGGGGTATTGATTTGATAAGCAAATGACAGCTCAAGGCGTTCTCAGCTTGTTTGAGTGAGTTTGTGTGATTGTTAAGATCAGTGCTTACACACCAACTGTGATGTGTGTAATGTGTGATAAAGGAAATGCGTGAGTGTGAGTGTCGCGTATGAATGGATTTGCTCAAATAATTATATCTGTGAAATGACATTTTAAAAATATACAACGATGTGATACCTGATACCAATAAAGTAATAATATAACTCACAATATAATAATAATATAGATAGAAAGTTAGCCCTAGTACTAAACTGGCATTGTCTTTGATACAATAAAAGAAAAAGAAAATGAAATTATTTAAATTGAATAAATGATTTTGACTTTGACTTGACTTTGACTTTGAGTTAGTTTACCTGGCAAGTAGCGGGTACTGCATTTGTATATTAATTTGTATGTACTCTGACATTGTAATATCAGCAAGAATTTTTCTCGCTTCTAGAATCTGAGCCTCCGTAAAATGGGATGAACAGATCTGTTCCAGGCTAACCTCATCCATCACATCCAGTTTTTGCTGGATGAAGGCAAGTGCTTCATGAACGATGATAGTGTCCAAACGTTTTGGTTGCGCCATTTCGCAATAATTTCAACACCTGTACCAAAACTGGGTCAGGCATCGAGAAGTCGCTGTATACGACCACTCTAGCCGGCTATCGAAACGACACTGACACAATACCTGATTTGAGTGAAAGTGTGGATAGCACGATCTGGCTTCCCTGTTGACGCGCTTGAATCGCCTCTCTTTAAGGACCGGCAAGGTGCCAAAAGGATGGAGGCTTGCTAATGTGCAGCCTGTACCCAAGAAAGGCTCTCGAACAGATTCCAGTAATGACAGACCGATAGTGATCACTTCAATTTTATGTAAAGTCATGAAACGTGTACTAAACACCAAGTTACTTGACTACTTAGAAACAAACGATTTGCTCAGTGACTACCAGTACGGCTTTCGCCGAGACCGGCCTGCTGGGGAACTTCTGGTGTTCGTCACTCATTACTGGGGAGAGGCTATCGAGTGGCAAGGTAAGGCTCTGGCAGTGTCTCTTGATATATCAAAAGTTTTTGATAGAGTTTGGCACGCCAGTCTATTAAGCAAGCTTCCCAGATAATGCCTCCCACCAGATTTTTGTAACTGGATCGCCGATTTCTTGAGTAATAGGTTTATTTGTGTGGTTCTAGATGACTGCTCATCAGAAAAGATGTTCTCTCTGTTACTTTATTTCTTCTGCATATAAACGATCTCCTTACACCGGGTATTATTGGGTATGCAGATGATAGTACAGTAGTGGAGATATACATTTCTTATCCTAGAGCCAAGAAATCTGAGATCCAGTTTTCAAGAGCTGCCATGATCGTGGTGTTTGCTCTCTCGAGCAAACACCACTTTACAAGGGGGTGTCCGATTAGGGTGCAGTAAATTTGGTTTCTTTTAACACCAAAAAGACGCAAGCGTGTCTTTTCTCTGCCAAACGGGACTGTATCGTTGTTCCTCCGTCTTTTCAAGGTGAACCGATACCGTTGGGAAATGGCATTGAGTTGCCCGGCATGCAATATCTTCCAACCTCAACTATGGCCAATCTATTGAGTCCAAAGCCAAGACCGCAGCCAAAAAACTTGGCATACTGAACAAAGTGAGGCGGTACTGTACTTCATCGCAACTGCTCACTCTTAACCAGGCCCAAGTGCGCCACTAAGCTAATTGGTGACAGTAAGGTAGTTGGGAGAAAACTTTTTTCGCAGCGCTCGTAGCGAAGTTTACTTAGCTGTTCTTAACCGATCAGCAAAGTTAAGCAACGTCGCGGTCATGATTTGGATGGGTGACCGCTAGTAACATTACTACTGAGCGCTTCCGTGCTTCGGAGGGCACGGTAAGCCGTCAGTCCCGGTTGTTATCTTAGGATGGCAGTCGTTATAGCATGGTGGTAGGGCATTTTGCGAATGTCCGCCTGGCTAGCTACCAGCCTCAAGTAGAAAAATCTGTCGCAAAACATCTAACGGTGTGTTCCGGCAGCTGTCCTTGAGAGCCAGTAATTCTAGGTTAGTCTGAACAACATCTTCGACCACATCATCACTTACCATCAGCTGAGATAATGGTCAAAGGCTAACCTTAAGGCATAAAAAAAAAAAAAACCTCTAAGTCTGTCGCATAGACGCCAAGTAGCCTGTCTGTCGGTTTTTTATCGCATTCACTTCGGTGAATGTGCTCAAGAGCTACATGATCTCATACCGTCTTCTCCATTTCACTTTAAGACTACCAGACGCGGAGAGAGCTTTCATCCCTTAACTATCAATTTGCCGCATGTTCGTCCAAAGCGATTTCAGAGCTCTTTTATTTTGCGAACAGCGAAGCAGTGGTACTCTCTCCCATCGTCAGTCTTTCCAGGTGCGTATGATCCTGGTGTTTTCAAAAAAAGAGTAAATAGGTTTCTTCTGGGCAAACATGATTCATCTTCGACTTCATCGTCGCTTACCAGCAGCTGAAATGGAGTCAAGCTCAATGTAAAAAATCTCGCATCCGCATAAGTGTAACGAATATATATTATTTGTATTTAAGGCTGTTAGGCTAGCCTTTGACCATTATCTCACCTAATGGTAAGTGATGATGTGGTTAAAGCTATTGTTCAGGCTAACCTGGCGTTACTTGCTCTCAATGAAAGCTGTTGTAACATTCCGTTATGTGCTTGGCGACAGATTTGCTACATAAGGGTCTTTTATACAGATGAGCATTCGCAAAATGTGCTTACACCATGCAAAGAGAGGCACTTTGTTAATGTCGTATATAAATTGCATGCAGTAAAATCTGTGTAGTCTTTTAGAAATGTTCATGATATGTTACGTATGTAACGTAGCTAAGAAGCGTGGCACGTTATATAGAACTGCAGTGCGCAATCAGTCACACTTCAACTTGCAACTTATGAGACCGGCCGTCCCTCGCAGATCCAACCTCAGCTCGAAGCTACCTGACTGCAGAAAGTTATCGCAAAAGCAGTATCGTCCTACCCTTATTGCACTCATGTGAGGGGTCGGTAGTGAGATAAATTATATCACTAGTTTCATTTAAGGTGGAGATTTCGTGATTTTGGGCACTTTGTTGATGAAGTACTCTTAAGAGGAATATTATTTGGGTTCAAAAGAAATACAACGAATGTTTTGGCAACAAATCCGTGCTGAAAGTGTTTTTAATACTACTCGAGTAGGAGTAGTTCGGTAAAAAAAAATAAAGTGCAGCTGTCTCAAAATTAGTTTTCGTAATTCATCCTCCACGACAATGAATATCCACCTCTAACTATCGCTCAAATATGACTCATTATATCCATGACAAATCAGTGTTGAACATTATAAGATCGGACAATCGAACCCGTGACAAAAGTAATAGTTTCCCATATTCACGAACATTATGGACAAACAAAATGTGCCAGCATGTGCAGCTCGCATTGAGTTTGGATTTTGTTTATTTCATGTTTTGTATATTTTAGAAGCTCCTTATAGATCTGCATCGTCCCTTTCAACACAAAGTAGGATGACACGAGGACTATTGTAAAAAGATCTCGCTTTGATTTTATAACTGTCAGCACTCCTGTTGCTCTTTCGGAATGCTCTCACTAGTAACCTTACCGTTACCCCTTCGGTAGTCAGAGCGTTGAGATAGTTAGAAGCCCTTACAAGCGCTCAATGTGCAGCAAGACTCTACTTACATCAACGTGATTGGTGGCATCATTTGGCTGCTCATTTGGCGCATTTTTGTCCTTAGTTTATTTTAAAGTAATCTAAAGTGGATAAGTTCTCGCACAATGCTTCGAAAAATTCCTATGGCAAGCTATTATATATTTTTATTACTTAAGGTTGCAAAGAGTAAAACGGAGCCCTATTTATTATTATATATTATATATATATATATTTATAGACTTTGCTGTTTGTCTGTCCATCCGTCGGTATGTCATCTCAGAGACCCTCTGGCATGTAAATGGAATGAGTTATACAACTGAAATTTTAACATTTCGTGTCCAACTTTGACCTAGAGATTAAATTGCTTGCTAATTGATTAAACTACGAATAGGTATAATATGCACAAAAAAAAGATAATGAGGGCCCGCCATAGTTCTCGTATTTGGCCTCATTTAGTTACGGTTTCTATCTAAAAGATTCAACTAGTTAGGAATCTGAAATTCAGTATATTATGAATCGTATCCTGTTTAAAACTAAAAAAACGCGATTTCTTATGTAGAATAAAAGCTGTGAACAAAACTTATGGTTCTATTTGCACTTGACCAGTTTAATTTTGACGACACCGCAGTAATACTGTATATAATAATGGTAAAAACAAACGACCCGCTTTAAACAGACCGTTTCATGGCGCTAATTAAATACTTTCTATTATAATAATGAACCATTGATGTATATAACATACACCATAATATAATATACATATGTATTATGTAGTAGATAATACAGCATCAACTCTGCTTCAGCGGCTGCATTCAGCGGCGACACAATCCGTCTATTTGCAGTTCAGCTTCAAGGAAGCACAACTAGAGCAATGGGATCAATATTCCGCTCCGAGTTGACCCGTTCATGCTTCGACTGCTATTTAGAGACACTTTGTTCATTTCTAAGCGCATCCAGTTTTCGGAGAACCGTAGCTCGCAGTGCTTGTTGTATTTAAGCTACTTCAGCAATGGGTATACTGATATATACAGTTACGCTGAAACAGAATAACAACTTTGTATACATTTTGATCAGAGTTATAAAATAAATTAATCTGTAAGTTAGAGTAATGGTCTTTTATTAAAACTACGTTCTTTTATTGCGTTGAACATAATTCACGTAAAAATGTTTGAAACTAAGAATGTTTGAGATTTGAACATGATGGAGAATAATTTTATGAAACATTAATAATTTTGTGAAAGAAAAAATGTTTCGTTCTAAAATTAAATTAAAATAGTTTCCTAATGTTTTCATCAAAAACCCTATAATAAGCATTAAATATGTACCATCAATAGTAATGTTAAATTTATAGTATTTATAGATTTACACGGATAAAGTTACCAATTATTACATATAAAACCGTTTTTGATACTTTATAAAATCAGCAGCCCCTTGATCGGACAAGCATATACAAAAATTGAACCATTAATTTTATGCTGCATCAGCCGGATCGTCCACTACAGAACACAGCGTCCCCCATTAAGGGGGGGTTTGCCACAAACCCCACGCTTAGCAAGCGTCTTAGAAACCTCTTTTTTTATTGGATAGGATGGCAAACTAGCAGGCGGCTCACCTGGTGGAAAGTTATTACCGTCACCCACGAACAGCCACAACACCAGAGGTCTCGAGGATGCGTTGCCGGCATTTGAGCAGGGAATATGCTCTCTTCTTGATGGCCCCTAAGTCGTATCTGTTCGGAAATACTTCCCCAGGCAGCTGGTTCCAAATTGTGGCAGTGCGAGGTAGGAAATGCCGTGAAAATCGCAAGGTTGTAGACTTCCAGACATCGACATGATATTGATGAAAAATCATGCTTTGTCGGGACGTCCGTTGGCGAAATTGAGCTGCAGGAGGTAAATCGAACTGTTCCTCGGAACACTCCCCGTGATACATACGGTAAAAGATGCAGAGTGATCCAACATCTCTACGCAGTGCCAAAGGGTCGAGCCGAGCGAAGAGAACTTGAACATCGACGATTCGAGTCGCTCTGCGTTGAATGCGGTCAAATGGAAGAAGCTGGTACTGGGGAGCTCCCACCCAGAGATGAGAGCAGTACTCCATGTGAAAAACCTGAGCCTTATAAAGTATACAGTAAAATATAAAGTAATTGTATATAAAGTAAATAATTTAAACATTATGAAATGTTACTGACGACAATTTCATGAAAATCGGATGAAACTTTATAAAGTTATCGTCAGAAAATCGCAAATACTTTTATTAGACTTATTTTATATGTGATTGTGACGGAACATGATCGCGATACACTTGATGTTAAGCGGTAACTTCTGTATATCAAATAGGCATTAAATAATCTTCTATCAATAACATAAACTTCTATAGCAAAATAACAATCCGACATAATACCATAATTCTGTGTTCCAAATACTGTAATCAACATTTTTAAATCAATATATATAAATCCACTAAACACACCCTTATACTCCACTGGTAATTAACACTCATCACGTATTCTCACACTATTCAACACGCGGGAGTATAGCACCCAGTGTTTATTCACAACTATTTCAGACAAAACAGAAGGTGAAATAGTATGGACGTTAAAAAATAAATAATTAATGCAATAGTTTGTAAATGAAAGCTGTCTTAATAAACTTAAAATGTAATTGGTGTATTGTTTTTATTTAGGTGTTTACTTTTGCAAATAAATATGTAAGTAAGAAATGAACAATATAAACACCTGAATGTGGGATTCAAGATACTTGCTCATACTTATTAACACATGTAATTTGAACCTTGTTACATTTCCATTAGTTATACTAATATATTACATGTAACTATAGCCTAAGTTTCAACGAATAAAGTTATTAATATAAAATAATGCCGGCAGATAATAAGAATACAGGCGTAAATGACGACTAAAGGGCATCTATTAACAGCACAATGTAGGATGTGTACACAATGAGTGCAAAACCGGCGAGTAGTGATACTACGAGAAATAAAAACAGTTGTGGTGACCACACCTGGCGTGGGATAGCGGACGGAAGAAGTATGTATGGAACACTACTATTCGGGCATTAAATGTTTAATAGTTGTAGTTGACTTCATGTTTCACTCATTCATAGCCATAAGTTTCACCTTGAAATTTGAAACATTTATAATCTGCTTATCTAAAAATATTGTAATACGTACGATAGCTTTTTAGCTGCTTCTTAAAATTCTAGTTTATGCCTGGTGTCGGTGTATGAAGATGTGCGGTGTGCAAGGAATATATCAAATAAAAAAATTGTTTACATATATATCAGTTTTAATAAAAGTTATTTTAGATATATTATTTATAATAACTTTGTTACATTTCCTCACACAATATTGTGAAATGTCAAGTGAAAAAACGAATAAAAAAAACTCATCCATAAATCCCATTTTAGCCTCGACTAAATATCAACCTTCGTCTTTAGCTCAGTCTGTTACACGTCTTGACTACAATTACTAATTTTATGCACTTGATGAACAATTTACTATACTGTACTGACCAACGCAACGCCGCGTGCATAACCCAGGAAATTACGTAAAAGCAAAATATTAGTTTGTGGTTTCTGTGGACGTCATATAACGTGACGTCATAGCTGAGTGGCATCATGGTGAGGTTAAAGCAGGGGTACTGAAACGCAAATTGAATATTATTTTATGAACACACATTTGGAAATCCAGAAACACATTGTATATAAATCGCAGATATTCAAGCAACTCACTTAACAGACTTATTCTTTTCCTTTCACGTTTTCTGCAAAATTAACTACAATGTTGTACATATTTGTATCTTTATGTGCTACATTGAAGTTGATTCTGCAAAACGTGAAAGGAAAATAATACTTTAGTTCATTTTTACGTTAAACATGAATTCAGTATGCAAAGGCAAGGTTACGGAAACCAAGTCATGCCCCTAGCTCGGTGTAAAGCCGCGGCCACACACTACCAACTTCGCTATGAAAATTATGCACGTAATATACCGCGGAGTCGCTCAGCACCGTTTATAAATACCGAAGCAAATCACTACATGATAATTATACATACCTTTCATAAAGATAATAGGAGTATAATAGAAAATGCGCTTAGAAGAAAATTACCAAAAACAAACGTATTGCCTAGGAGAAATTGCGTCTTTGAAAATTAAACCATTTAATTTAACTGTTTCAGAATTATGTACTTATTATTAGTATATAATCAGTTCGCGGTACTAAAAATGCTTATAAACCATTGACGCAGTGATTGAAGCAGTGATGGCTCAGTGGCATTGGCTATGGACTGCCGCGCAGCATGTCCATGGTTCGAATCCCGCCGCGGGCTTGAGCTTCACCGCATGGTGGAAGTGCATTTTGCAAATGCCCGCCTGGCTTGCGACCACCCTCAAGTAGAAAATCTGTCGCCAAGCACCTAACGGTGTGTTCCGGCAGCAGTCCTTGAGAGCCAGAGAAATTACAGGCACATGAGACTTAACTTTAACGACTTGTGTCGAAATGCATCTGTTATAGGCAAAGGTTAGTCCGCTTAACATCAGGTGGGCCTCGAGCTTATTCTGTCACAATAACATAAAAAAAATAATTAATGTATATGTACTAGACGCGACATCTCAAACGAGCATAGACGACCAGTGCAGGTAAGCCGGCCGGCATACTCTAACTCACACGCAGCTGGGCAATCGTAGAGATTACACGCGCTTTACGTTCGAAAATTGTGCATTCAAAATGCCATCCTGCGTCCTAAGATACTGCAAAAACCAATCGGGAAAAACAGACAAATCGATGGAATCACTTTTCACAAGTGTATTCATATTTTGGGATTATACACACCTGAATACATTATTATTTTGTCGATTTGTATTTGAACAAGACCATGCTTCACGGTACAGCATAGGCAGCCATGTTCACGGATTGAAATTCATAGATTACGTGGACAGATATGACAAATATATCAACACGGGTCAATTACTTATTTTTTACACTCGACGAAACAAGTTTGACGTGTCTGTTTATCATCATAACTCCCAAATGACCGATTTGGATTAAATATTTCTAATATAGCTATATATGGAGACTTAATCAAGTGCGACGTTACTTACTATTATAAGCATTGCAACCCAACGGGGAGCTAATGCCAAATTCTGATTGAATAAAAATATCAAAAGAACCATAATTAAAAAATATTAAATGGTATTTTAATGTATAAAAATAGTATTTACACAACATAAAATCTCGATAAAAAGTACCACTTTGTTTCTTGTAAAAAGTTGTAAGTAACTGAAACCAAATGTAGCTTTTTTTCACACTATATACTCTTCACAAAGTTAGGTAGGTACAAAAGCTATGTCCATTCTGTGTGCAGATAGTCTTTGATCTTGAGAAAGCATACCTCAGAAGTACCTAGTCTAGCGCTGCATGTTTAAATAGTTTGGTTAGATGATGCAATTAGCTTCAGCGCTGTAAGCGAACTTTTGTAGGCAACATTAGCCTACAAGCATTCTAGGCTGCAGTCTGATAACGTAAAGCGCTGAAGCGCGTTATGTTTAAAATTAGCAAAAATGGATAAGACTTTTGCCTCAAATGACTTCTCTAGTGTAACGTATTATCACTATGTTATAAACTAGAAAGATTTTGGGTACTCACATACTAGCCTTTATTATGACAAAATGACGCTGTAAAGTTGATTGAGATGATGAATAACTACTTAATAAATCTGTCCAAATTTGTGGAAGATACACGATTTATCACTCACCGAACCACCAGCAAGAAGTGTTCCGACTTCTGAATCCGCAACACTATGTTGAGTATTATTGTATTAGCTATAAAAAAAACACGTTATAACATATTATGTTGTCGAGCAAAGTATTCACCATCTTAATATGAATATAATTATAATTTCAATGAGACTCGAACGAGTCATAACAAACACTGGTCAATATATTTTGTAGAATAAATTTAAATTAGAAATTTGCCAAGTATAGAAAATCAAGGTTGTTGATTATTATTCTATGTAAAACATATTTCAGATACAAGTTTTTCATTTGACTAAAATCAGATTGATGTATCTTCTATACAAACTAGTACCAGTGAATATTGCCATATTCAGACCATTATATATATATCTGAGCAAAAGATATTTCAGAATACATTTTGTGAGTATGCCAAGTTTTGCGGTGCATTTACTGCAGCCAACGCGGCGGCGGCGCTTCAATTAATTTCTTTCCGTTTCTGGCAACCGCCGAGGGGGGAGAAACGAGTGTAAATGGTTTTTCTTTGTTAACATCGAGTGGAGACGCAACTGTCAATGTCTATGGTCTAATCTACAATGTTGCGAGAAGCAGTTTAGTGAAACTATAGCACACCTCTAATGTGTCACACACCACTGTTTTGACTTTCGTTACCAACACTGGCGGTGGGGACAGAGACGGCGGAGAGTCAGATATCATTAATAATTAAGGTATCAGGCATCACATGACCTGCTTGTTGAAATTAAATAAATTAATCAATTCCAATTTAGTAGGTACATCCTATGTATTACCTAAAATAACTGTTAGATAAACATATAACATCTATGAGAATGCAAATAAGCATTCGAAAATAATAAGTGCGTCCGAGCGCGCTCCCTTGTCAAAGTACACACATCAAAAAAGTCTAAGCAACATGCATCTTGTCACAAATGTTACCTATTATACATTAATACATATACATACATTTTTAAGTCTTTACTCACTCAAGGTGCGTAGGTATGTAAACTTTTTCTTTTTTGATGACATACTGGCTGGTTGCAAAAAAAACTTCACGATTATGTTTAGTTTTTTCGTAAAATTGAAACGAAAGCTAACTTGTTTGAATTTAAGTGCGTTTTTATTGCTACGTTTAGTCTTGATTTTATAATTTTACCAACAATTTGAATAAAGTAAGTGACAAAATTGGGTTGTGAGACATTCTTTACATCATGGAGCGACATCACTTAACGGCAGATCAAATGCACAGAGCTGTAGGGATGTTGCAATCGGGAAGAAATCAATTTTATGTATCTCGGCATATTAGTATTCATCGAAGCGTTATTTGTCGTCTTTGGCAGCGCTACAATAATACAGGAGACCCCGCTGAACAGCATCCAGGCCGTGGAAGGAGTACAACCATTCGGCAAGACCGGTACATACAAGTGACTGCAAGACGCCAGCCGATGTTAACCGCTCGAGAACCACTTGAATTCTGTATTTTGAGGCTACAGAATTCAAGTGGTGTTATTGTAAGTCCCCAAACTGTGCGTAATCGACTGCATGAGTACGGCCTATGCGTCACACGGGAATCGCGCTCGTCGATTTGAATGGTGTATAGAACGCAGAACATGGATCCAGGAGCAATAGGATAAAATCATGTTTTCCGATGAGTCGCGATTCGGGTTTAGGCCTGATACAAAAAGGGTGAGAGTGTACCTTCGGCCTGGACATACTGAAAGGCTCAGGTGCTTTCAGGAAGTTCATCCATACAGCGGCTCAACAGTTATGGTTTGGGCGGGTATTATGAAGAACAGGCGAACTGAGCTCGTTTTTGTAAATGGAAACATAAAATAATAACAAATATTATATTATATATCTGGTGACAATTCCGCCTAATTTTCCCGTTAACCCGACGTGACGTGACAAACGCCACGCAGCCTAACCGGAAGAATTTCCGACGCGTTTCGCTTCTACACGAAGCATCCTCAGGAGGTATTGCTCTACGAGCGCACGATCGAGGAAACATGAACGCTGAAAATTACGTTGAAGACAGTCTTAGACCTTATGTCCATTCATTTGCACAAACTTTTGGCTCCGATTTTACGTTAATGCATGACAATGCGCGCTCGCATACAGCTCGGCGAACCAGTGAATACTTGGCAACGGAGAACATCCGGGTATTGCCCTGGCCTGCACAATCACCAGACCTCAACCCCATCGAGCACGCATGGGACATGCTCCAGAGACGTGTTTTGAAGGACTTGGACAGAGTGACAACAACCCAACGATTGCTGCAAGATTACATAAACAGTCTTATTGATTACATGAATAATCGTTGCCGACAAACTCTAAATAGCAGAGGAGGCCATAATTAAATTATCCGATTCTTTAACAATAAATTAATTTTCTTAAGAAATTTCATTTTATAAAAAAAAAGTTTTGTTTCTTATGTAGGTACCTACCTTAGTTTGTACAGTATTGTACTTATTTAATATTGTTAATTTATTTTATTAACAGAACCATTGAAGACAAGAGCTGTTATTTTTACATCTTTAAGACCCTAAAAAAATTAAATAATAAAATAAAAACGTTATAATGTGAAGAACCACGCTAAAATTTAAATTAGTACATGTTGCTAAGACTTTTTGAAGTATGTATATACGTAGATATTGCAGTAAGGTTACTTAAACATTAAAACATAATATTTCTTATTAACAGAAAACGCGCTTCTCTACGTTTCTGTAGATCAGACATTTAATGTGGCTAGTCGTGAAACATATGCAAATAGTTTTATTTAATGATTCATCAATAGAGTATTTGGTATGGGTCCTTCGATATGTAATCAATTACTTTGTATTATACTGGACTCGGGAGGACTCATTACGTTTGAATGTGATTGTGACGAAACAAGCACGAGGACCGCCTGATGTTAAGCGAACTAACCTCTACCAATAACAAATATGTATATTTCGTCACAAGTGCATGATGAATTACACTGCGCACACCATACTGAGACATACAGTTGATAAATCTCATTGTGCCAATGATTTTACTGACTCTCGAAGACTGCTCCCGCTACACACTGTTAGTTAGGTGCTTATCAACATATTTTCTACTCGATGGTGGTCGCTAGCCAGTTACATTGCGTTCATTCGGGAGCTAAGCAGTCAGTACGTATAACTAGTATCCTTGTGTTATTCCAGGATCTAAGGAACATAGTCGTATTGTCACCTTCCTACCTAAGGTTGGTAGTAGGGAGCATAAAAAAAAGAAGAGAAGAATCAGAATATAAGTATATTAGAGAAAGGGTCGTGGATTTCAGACAGGTTTATCAATTTGGCAAGCTTCCTTGTTTAAGGACTTAGCTCCGGTCCGCTAGTATCCGAGTTGATGCTCAGCAGCAGGTCAGCCGTGCAGGGCTCGTCTCCACACCGCCACACCGGTAGAAATTCCCAGCTATCGCTGTAGAGAAGGTGGCCGCGGTCGGTGCTGGAGGTCAGAGGACGGCCGGAACTCAGAAGTCAGGTATAAGGTAGTGTACGGCTAGTGTGTAGCTTCGTACGGAAAGTTCTCCGCCTCGTACTGGAAGTTCAGCCTCGTACTTGAACCCTGGAAAGCACATGTGCTCCGGTCACAATGGGTCCAGTAAAGTGTTGAGCTGGTGGGTCCACTGTCCCTCTGCAACTGAGCATATAGGGACTCGCAGAGGGCCTTTAGGGATGTGGCCCGCCAACAAACAAGAGGTATGCCATAAGGGCCAAAGAAGTAGATGCGGCTGGTGAAGAATTCGCATCCGCTAAGGCTTCCGCTACCGAGCATAAAGGGACTAGCTAGGCCTTTCGCGGATGCGAACCACCAGCCGCTCAGAATGCCAGAAGGGCGTAAATAGGTGTGTTGCTGGTAAAGAGGCGCACAATCCATGAGGTCCGTTCACTACCGAGCAATAAGGGACTAGCCTAGGTACCTCGTGAATTGCGAGCTACCAGCAACACCCTTTAAAGTTTGCCAGAAGGGCGCAAAATAGAGAACACAGTAGAATGTTGAGAAGCAACAGAAAAACACACAAATTAAACAAGAGAGTTAGCAGGTATGACACACAATATAAAATACAGCAATTACGATGAGAGTACATACCAAAGGTTGAAAAGTAAGGTTAGTATATAATGGTGATGGTCAAGTACACTTTCACTTCAAAACTCAAACTTACCCAGATTTTGGGGCTTGTCAGTAGATTACTGTTTTAATTAATTGAGTCTTAGTAGTATTTAATAGTTGTTGCACAGTCGATGGCTGGGGTCAAAGTGATCATGATTCCTCGTTGAGGAAAGACATCAAGGTGGCCGGATGTCGGGGGCGAATTTCGCTACCATATATGGTAATGAAAAAAGCCTCAAAACCGTTGGGGTCGTAAAACCAATCACTGCACTGGGTTTTGAATTTTTATTTTGATAAACTTCCGTCTATTCGAAACTAACAACCATCATCGTGGTATTTTTTCTGACAGACTGGATTGACATTTGTTTTAACTGTCAATATATGAGTCGAATTGAATGGAGAAAAAGAAGAAGAAGACGGGTATTACTATGAAAGACTTAACATTGTTATATGCGACCTCTATTGGTGAGTCGCTGAACTACCTCAGCGCGCAGCAAAGGTAGTTAGGTTTCTTGATTTAAAAGGTGCTTTCATCTTCAGATGGAATTTAGGTAGTCGTTTGTGCGTTTGCCTACAGATGTCGCGCTGATTTAAATTAGTATTTAGTGAAATTTTTAATTATTAAGTTAACCGATATTTTTAGATCGGTTACATATCTCCCCACCCAAGAAAGATTTTTTTTTACTAGAAAAAAAATTCACTAGCCTTGAGCAGTTCTAAGAAAAAATACTTGACCTAAGACCTAACTTTGAGTATCTTATATAAGCTTCAGAAACTCCAGTATATGATCTTAAGTTATTTACTATGTCTATGTGCAGATACACACCTAAGTATTTCCTAGAATTCCCCTCCATCGTTTGGATTAGATATCCCAAGAAACGATTATTGACAGCAATATTGAGAGGAATGGAATTTGTAGGCTGCAGAAGTTAACTTCTATGAACAGCTAGCTACATTATAGGTATGAATAACACCCAGAACAATCGTTAAGTTTAGTACTTATAGCAGACATTCATGGATTATTTTTCTGAATATAAGTTCCATAATTGCCTAAGTTAAATTAAATTTTAAGACAGAGAAGTTAAACAAAAGGATTTTTTTTACATTAAGCCTTTTTTTAAAGAGTCTGTAACCTGCTCTAGGTAATGGCTTGGTTTAATGAGTTATCCACCGCTCAGACCAATAAGGCTTATTTTGAAAGTGTTTGGACAACCGCACTCTATTTTAAGGATTACCATCTGGCACGTGAAATAATGATTTTAGCTATATTGTAACACTATTCCATTGAAAGTGGAGAGTGACAAAGAGTATTTAAGGAAGTTAAATTAATTCAGTATATAAGTTAAGATGTATAGTTTGTAGTACATTGTATGTATTGTAGTTAAGTTATAATATATCTTATGCCATCGTTGTATATCAGATATAAATAATGATCAATATAAGCAAGGATCACAAGTTATTAGAATACAAAAAGTATATAAGATACTGTTACCTATAAGATTAGTTGTATATAAGGATTTATTTTTCCTATATAGATAAGATTATTTTAAGAGATTATTAAAAAGTGGCACTCTATGAGTTTGGTTTTATTTACCAATATAGTTTTGTTATTTAAGATACATAGAATATGCGTTTTAGTTGTAAGATTGTATATTTAAAGCTTTATAAAATTAATTCATAGCATGAATTTGGTTTATTTTGAGAATATTTATTTATTTTAAGTTGTCAACAAGTTATTCAGTACAAAGATTTGCAAATGTTAAGAAAGTGAAATAATTACTAGTATATGTAATTACTTAATTTAAAATCTTAGATATGCCAAGAGCAGTATATTTTGCAGGCAAAAACTAAGGATAAAAAAAAATTCAGTTAAGTCATATACAAGAAGAGACAATTAAGTTTAAATGTGACATTTTAAGTTTTTAGAGACAAGTTTTTCAGAAAACCTATAATTTATATTACTGTGATAGTAAGTCATAGTATTACTGTAGATTTCTATAATATATTTAATTCAATTTAGTTGAATTTTAGATATTCAGTTGAACATTTTTCATATAGTCAGTCGTTAAAAATAAAAGAAGTTAATACTGAGATAAATATTAACTAAAAGAACTTTGAAATGTCATAAGTATAGCCTATGCATATCAATAAGTTCATAGAATAGCAGTAAAAGATCAGATTTAAAACGACATTTGAAAAATTTAGAGTTCAGTTGAACTTTGGAGAATGGTATTCTCCGTTGCAAGTTTATAGAAAATAATAAGTTATTAGGTAGTGCCACTTCATATGCAAATCCAGCTTTTTGCAGAGTTAAAAAGTTAAGTTGTAGACTCATGTTTGTAGTAGTGAAAGTATACTTGACCTATGTACCTAATGACAACAGTGTCATACAAGGTCAAATAAAAAATGATTTAAGAGGGTACAATTTTTTCCAGATGAAAAAAAAACACGTGGGTAGATATACAAATGAGGTGTGTGCTATTTATAAGTTGAATAGAGGTTATGATATAGAATATTAGATATTAAGTTAAGAAAAATTATTATATTAGCAAAGTTGTTAAAAAAAACTAAAACTTAATTTTAGAAAAAAAAAACAAGTTCGTTGAAGACGATAATGGGCGGATTTCTGACCCCCTGGGTGTAACCCTGTCTTTTAGTCGCCTCTTACGACATGCAGATCTGCAGCCGGCTTATTCTCAGGCCCCGGGCCAGCACAGGGCCAATCAAAACTTATAAATAACACACACAAAAGGAACACAATAAGACACAGTATAACAAGTACAAAGCAAGTATGGCAGAGCCACACCCAAGAAAGTTTGCCAAACCAACCCGTCTGATCCTACTAGTATGGGCGCCAATGTCACCTTCCTACCTAAGGTTGGTAGTAGGGAGCATAAAAAAAAGAAGAGAAGAATCAGAATATAAGTATATTAGAGAAAGGGTCGTGGATTTCAGACAGGTTTATCAATTTGGCAAGCTTCCTTGTTTAAGGACTTAGCTCCGGTCCGCTAGTATCCGAGTTGATGCTCAGCAGCAGGTCAGCCGTGCAGGGCTCGTCTCCACACCGCCACACCGGTAGAAATTCCCAGCTATCGCTGTAGAGAAGGTGGCCGCGGTCGGTGCTGGAGGTCAGAGGACGGCCGGAACTCAGAAGTCAGGTATAAGGTAGTGTACGGCTAGTGTGTAGCTTCGTACGGAAAGTTCTCCGCCTCGTACTGGAAGTTCAGCCTCGTACTTGAACCCTGGAAAGCACATGTGCTCCGGTCACAATGGGTCCAGTAAAGTGTTGAGCTGGTGGGTCCACTGTCCCTCTGCAACTGAGCATATAGGGACTCGCAGAGGGCCTTTAGGGATGTGGCCCGCCAACAAACAAGAGGTATGCCATAAGGGCCAAAGAAGTAGATGCGGCTGGTGAAGAATTCGCATCCGCTAAGGCTTCCGCTACCGAGCATAAAGGGACTAGCTAGGCCTTTCGCGGATGCGAACCACCAGCCGCTCAGAATGCCAGAAGGGCGTAAATAGGTGTGTTGCTGGTAAAAAGGCGCACAATCCATGAGGTCCGTTCACTACCGAGCAATAAGGGACTAGCCTAGGTACCTCGTGAATTGCGAGCTACCAGCAACACCCTTTAAAGTTTGCCAGAAGGGCGCAAAATAGAGAACACAGTAGAATGTTGAGAAGCAACAGAAAAACACACAAATTAAACAAGAGAGTTAGCAGGTATGACACACAATATAAAATACAGCAATTACGATGAGAGTACATACCAAAGGTTGAAAAGTAAGGTTAGTATATAATGGTGATGGTCAAGTACACTTTCACTTCAAAACTCAAACTTACCCAGATTTTGGGGCTTGTCAGTAGATTACTGTTTTAATTAATTGAGTCTTAGTAGTATTTAATAGTTGTTGCACAGTCGATGGCTGGGGTCAAAGTGATCATGATTCCTCGTTGAGGAAAGACATCAAGGTGGCCGGATGTCGGGGGCGAATTTCGCTACCATATATGGTAATGAAAAAAGCCTCAAAACCGTTGGGGTCGTAAAACCAATCACTGCACTGGGTTTTGAATTTTTATTTTGATAAACTTCCGTCTATTCGAAACTAACAACCATCATCGTGGTATTTTTTCTGACAGACTGGATTGACATTTGTTTTAACTGTCAATATATGAGTCGAATTGAATGGAGAAAAAGAAGAAGAAGACGGGTATTACTATGAAAGACTTAACATTGTTATATGCGACCTCTATTGGTGAGTCGCTGAACTACCTCAGCGCGCAGCAAAGGTAGTTAGGTTTCTTGATTTAAAAGGTGCTTTCATCTTCAGATGGAATTTAGGTAGTCGTTTGTGCGTTTGCCTACAGATGTCGCGCTGATTTAAATTAGTATTTAGTGAAATTTTTAATTATTAGGTTAACCGATATTTTTAGATCGGTTACAGTATATATAAATATATTACATAATAAGATTATTATAATAAATTGTTTATGAATACAAGTATATTCCTTAGATCCTGGATAAGAACAAGAATACTATTTATACGCACTTCGTGAGAAGCCAAAATAAATCTCTATATTGAACATATCCGAAATGAAGCCTGACTATTTTGTTAAATATCAATAACGTTAACTGGAACAGCGCGAAACTCGCCTTGTCTATAACAGCTATTTTATAACGTTTTCAAAAATAACGGTTATTGCCGTAGCATAAAGAAGCTTTATTGTTATTTCATATAGGACGTAACGAGAGAATAGCCAGTAGAGTTTTGTGACAAAAAGAACAGAATATAGACCTATACGTAAATTTTTAATGGGAGTTTGAAAATTGGCATTCATTCTATGATAGAGATACCTACACATATCATTATTTTCTTTAGAGATTGTTATCCTAACGCTACGTTTACAATCACAAACAAGTTGTGGCTTTAGCTTTTCAACAAAGCTTGTTTAAAATTTGTCAAAGACAATATCTTCTGGTCATATACCAGTATAGCCATTGTTTTAAACATGTTTGGGTTATGCATTTGTTTCCTCATAACTGCCAACTTGTATTTATGTGTGCAAGTATAGATTTTATGCACATTTAGTAAATTTGTTATTTAATAGCGGAGCGACTCTCGGTAGTAGATACACATTTAAGCCGTTTGGTGTAGAAATATTGGATGTTTTCAAAACTTCAGAGAGATTCATTAGAGGGCTTGTTCGTTGTGACGCATGATCAAATGCTTGGAATTATTTGGCACAAAAATTAAGATTTAAATCCAACGGGTCAATGCTGCCAGCGTGTTGTGCACCATCCCACCGACCAAACATCATCGTTGTTATAGACAAGTTGTAAGATTTTAAGTGTATAGTGTACGTATCAAGCTTATCCTTTAAATGTTTTTTTCCTTATCCATGCACAGCCAAAATGTTGCTATCAACTTATTTGAAAAAAAAAAATGTATAATGTTGTTTAAAAAAATACTTCAAACAACGTTCTAAAAAACGGTTATCTAAGTAATTAAAATAATACAATAAAATTAACGCCATCTATTCGGTTACCGCACAATGGCTAAGCTATCCATTGAGTCGCCGAGAGCTTGCTACCTTTGCTACGCACTGAGGTAGTTCATCGATAAACCAATAGAGGTCTCTACAAAATCACAAATATACGATAGGAAAAATTTAAGTCATGTGCGGGATTCGAACCCGCGTCCATCCGCATAGCAGGCGTTATTGCAAACCTAACAATATTAAAATTATAAGGTTGCGTCATCATTTACAAGTATAAAACCTATTGCAAAATTGGTCTTGTTTGTAGTACAACGCAAGTGGTACTATAGATTTCGCTCCATCCCAATACGATGGTTGAAGAAGGATAGGAAAGATTCGAGTCATGACGTCATGTCATGTTAGCTCAGTTGGTTAGAGCATACTCCGGCTCAAGGAGTGGATGGACGCGGGTTCGAATCCAGCACATGACTTAAATTTTTCCTATCGTATATTTGTGATTTTGTAATGTAATCCGCATAGCAGGCGTTATTGCAAACCTAACAATATTACAATAGAGGTCTCATATCACTATCTTAAGCTTTAGTTCCCTTCAGATTGAAAGAAAACTTTCTAACCGAAATAATAGATGTCGCCGTGGACATAGAACTTTTTAAATATATCAGCATTACTAAATAATTATTTAAACATTAAAATATATAACAATTACTATTTGGACTATATAATAAGAAAAATATAGTTCCAAAAAAACTCAAATATCTTGTAGTACTTGCTCATTAGTCTGAAGCTCAATAGTTTGACAGTTCTGCACTGTCAAACTATCTGATGTTAGAAAAATACCACGATTGATTTTGAACTTCCTATGAGACAACGTTTTATTTTAAATAACAATTCAAATTAAGTGGAGTGATTGGAGAAATGACTCCAACTGTTTTGAGGCCTTATGCATTACCTTATATGGTAATGAAATGCACCTAGGACTTCCGGCAAAATTTGATGTCTTTCCTGGAAGAGGATCGGCATCACTTTGCTACCAGCCACCCACCGTGCAACTCAAATTAAATCACTAAGTACTAAGTTGTTACTAAAACTTAATTAAACTACAACCTCCTACTTCTGAAAAACCCCAGACACTGGGTAAGTTTGTGTTTTGTAGTGAAAGTGTACTTGAACACCAAACTATAACCTCCATTTATTAATATTTTTTGAAAACATGTAACCTTTGGTATGTACTCTCAACTTATTTACTGTATTCTATTATGTGTCTTACTTGCTAACTCTCTTGTGTAACCTTTATATATTTTTCTGTGATTTTCTGTGCTTTTCTACTTGATTTCTTTTTACGCCCTTCTGGCAAACTTTAAAGGGTGTTGCTGGTAGCTCGCAATTCACGAGGTAGCTAGGCTAGTCCCTTATTGCTCGGTAGTGAACGGACCTCGTGGATTGTGCGCATCTTTACCAGCAACATACCTACTTGGCCCTTCTGGCATTCTGAGCGGCTGGTGGTTCGCATCCGCGAAGGGCCTAGCTAGTCCCTTTATGCTCGGTAGCGGAAGCCTTAGCGGATGCGAATTCTTCACCAGCAGCATCTACCTCTTTGGCCCTTATGGCATCTCTTGTTTGCTGGCGGGCCACATCCCTAAGGCCCTCTGCGAGTCCCTATATGCTCAGTAGCAGAGGGACAGTGGACCTACCAGCTCAACATCTCACTGGACCCATCATGACCGGAGCACATGTGCTTTCCAGGTTCCAGTATCCGGGTAGCAGTGCCCTGATTCAAGCACGAAGCTATCAGTACTGACTATCAGTACCTGACCTCCTCCTGAACTCCAGCCGTCCTCTGACCTCCAGTACGGACCGCAGCCAACGTCTCTACAGCATCTAGCTGGGACTTTCTACCGGCGCGGCGGTGTGGAGCTGAGCCACTGCACGGCAGACCTGCTGCTGAGCATCGACTCATACTAGCGGACCGGAGAGAAGTCCTACAACAAGGAAGCTTGCCAAATTGCCATACCTATCTGAAATCCACGACTCTTTCTCTAATATACTTGTACTAAATTCTCTTCTCTTGTTTCTTTTCTATTCTCCCTACTACCAACCTTAGGTAGGCAGGTGACAAACGAAACATCTTCTAGTTATTCTACATGTTTTGTAAACTACTACACTCATAACATACAAATAACCAAGGTATAAACAATAAACGAAAAGAGTCGATAGTAACAACATGTAGAATACCTGTTTTATATACTTACACTCAAACGTTTCATTTTTGAATAATCATTGTTTATTTTGGTCACCTATTGAACCTGTTGGTAAGTAGTGATGTGGTCGAAAGATTTTATGGCAGGCTAGCATTGTAACTGGTGCCAACAATTAGTGATTATACATATTTAAATACTAAGTTTTTAATTCAATACAATTTAAATTTCTGACTTAACATAATAAACTAATGATATGAAGCAATGACGGCCGAGCGGTAATAGCTATGGACTGTCGTGCCGCAGATCCCTGGTTCGATCCCCAACGCCGGCTTGAGCTTCACCGCATGGTGGAAGTGCATTTTGCAATTGCCCGCCTGGCTAGCTACCACCCTCAAGTAGAAAATCAGTAGCCAAGTACCTAACGTTGTATTCCAAAAGCATTCCTTGAGAGCCAGTAAAATTACAGGCACATGAGACTTAACAAATATGTCTCAAGGTGACGGGCGCAGTGCAATTCATCACTTGTGATGAAATGCATCTGTTCGAGGCAGAGGTTAGTCCATCAGCCTCAAGCTTGTTCCGTCGGAATAACCTTCCTTGCCGCGCAGTACCTGTACGGTTACAGATGGCGTTACTTTTCTTTCCGTAAGTGATTTACATGCTCGTGATTAGGACTTTTGCAAGGCAAATTTTTGTTTCTTATATCCTGGTATATCTACTGTGGACTGGTCTGAGGTGATTCAGGATATTGACTTAGCTAAAGACCTTTTCTTATTTGAAACTTTGTGAATGTATTAGTAGTCAAGTCCCTGTTAGGAAATATCGTTATACTGTAAACCCCCAAATATATAAGTAAGCTGGGTAACCCCATGGTTTACTTCTGAAATTATTAGGAAGATAAAAATTAAATATATTCATTTCCTTAAGTTAAAAGAAAAAGGTCTGTAATTTAATCGTGAAGTTTTTGTATACCATAGGATTCATATTCACATGTCAAGGAATTGATTGATGTAGCAAATCAACTGTATATTCGATCGGTCGGATCTAATATAAGCAGCGATCCGATTAAATTCTGGAAATATGTCAAAGAGAGACGTAGTGATCGGAGTCAGCATCAGGAATATACACTGAATGGCCAAACTGTAGTCGGGCAAGATGCCGGCCGCTAGAGACGATTCGCAGCATGGATTTCGAGCCGGCCGCTCCACTAAAACTAATCATAGACATTTCGTGGATTATGTTATAAGTCAGATTGATACGCGGCAACAGTTTGATGTTTTTTTTCTTGATTTTAGGCGCGCGTTCGATATGGTTGATAACGATCTGCTGTTGACTAAACTCTCGACTTTCGGTTGTTCACCTATATTGCTGAAATTTCTTGCTAAATACCTGCAAGATCGAAGGCAGTATGTCCAGCTAAAAAAATGTTATTCAAAGAATTCTATATCAGATCAGGGGTCAGCCAAGGTAGCACTTTGGGCCAATCCTGTTTCTGGTCATGATTAACGACCTTTGAAAAGTGTTTTTGAATTGAAATTCTTGTGAGTTTCACACATATTTAAATATCATAAATCAAACCGGCAAAAAACACTCACGTTGAGGATCGATAACATCTCGCGGGTTTCGAGCATATTGGATGCTCATCATCAGGGCGAGTGCTGCAGCGCCCCAGCGAGCTCCCGGCAGGCACTGCGGCTCAGCGCGACACCAGCGCCGGCGGCAGCAGCGGGGAGCTGGGTGGGGGTGGAGCGAGTCCCGCGCTGCTGGTGCTAGGTGATGAAGTCCTAGCGTGCCCGGCTGAAGACGGTGGGACTACTTCGTCGTCTGTGTGAGCATCATCATCATCAGCACACGTACCGTGACATACAAAACTCACTGTGTCGCTCTCTAGACTGCCCGACAACTTCTGCGTCGAGGTGACATTAAGGGTAGGAACCCAGGCTGGTGGTAGCGTCCAACCCCCATCTCTGTTAAAATTGGGATGTCGGTTGATTTCTATAGCCTCACGTATTTTACGAGGCACATAAAACTTTTCTCTAGCTAATACGGAGGCTTTATCAAAACGAATATAATGATTGGAGTCCAAGAGATGAGCATGTTCCGCAAGGGTCGATTTAGTAATGTCCATGTTCTTAATGCTCCTAATGTGTTCGGTGAGTCTGGTAGCAATGTTGCGTCTAGTTTCTCCCACGTAACTCTTGCCACAGTCGCATGGTACTTTATATACGCCCGGTACGTTAAGGCGGTCTTTGTCCTTCGGTGAACGTATCATCTGTCTTATTTGACCGGGTGGACGGAAGAACGTTCTGATATCATATTTCCGTCGCAAGAGATATCCGATTTTGTCCGTTATTACTCTTACAAACGGAAGATAAGCAGGAGAATGCTCCACTCTTGTTAGTCGCTTACGTTCACTTGTCTTTGCCCAGCGGCAACATTGTCGCCTGGCCTTCGGAAAGTGCTCAGCACGTCAATATACCTTGTTTACTGACGATTTGAAAGTGTATCTGTCTGTGAAGTATGTATCTGGGTTTACAGCGGGATATCGAGTTATATCGAGACTAGATTTTAAGGACCACATAATTTCCGCTTGTAGAAGTGCATACAAGACTTTGGGTTGCATTATGCGGACTGCATCCCAGTTCCCGGACATCTACACGTCGCAATAACACTGTACATTTCTTTAGTGCGTAGTAAGCTTGAATTTGAGTGTATAGTCTGGGATCCGCCTCATAAAAAGTATACGATACTGATAGAGCTAATTCAGCGGAAATTTGCGCGATATATTTATAAGCGAATGTATGTATTCTATCCGTTTATGAATCCATCCTTATTTGTATTAGGTATGGTTAGCTTAGAGACGCTGGAACTCAGAAGGAATATGCGTATTGTCATTCATTACTGTATGATACTGCACGGTAAGATAGTCGATCCAACTGTATTAAGTGCTATTAAATGATTTGTTCTCGACACCTATATCCGCTCTGGTGAACGTCGTAGGCATAATTTGTTTCTCTGTCCTGTCTCAAGAACGAGCTATGCCAGGAATGCACCTACACAACGTGCACTGGCTTTTCTTAACGCTTTCCTTCAGATCTAGGATGTGGATGTGTTTTTTGACACAATACGGATCTACCGGAATATGTGTTTAAAGTTCATGTTTATGAATCTAAAATAGTTAGCACTTTGGTTTAATACTGTAAGTTAACTATTGTTATTAATACATAAATATGATAAAATGTATAACATAAAACATTAAAAAATATATATACTAACCAAGACAATTTAATATAACCAATTTTTTTGTAATAAAACAACTTTTACGATGTAAATGAAATATTCGCTTCAAGAGGCCACAGTCTCGCGTAGTTAAGTGTCATTGAGAGCGTCCAATCGGCCTCCCTTGTTAAAGTGTTTCAATACAAAGCCGTTACAGTATGATGACTAGAACAACAAATATATGATATTAGGTATTTAAAAACAGTAAAGCAAAACTACTTATGCCTGCTAAAAATTCATTCATTATTTAAATAAAAATCTTACTCATAAATTCATTGATAAAATATTAAGAAACGGTATGTTAGTACTTCAAGGGCATCCCTGAATAAAAAAAAATGTATACGTTATCATAATAAGAGCGGCAGCGCTCGTAGCTTAGCTCGTACAGTTATTTTTACCGGTCAACTTAGGTTAAGCAGGTTAACACCATATCGACCACATCATCACTTACCATCAAGAGAAATTATGTTCAAATGCGAAACTATCGATACGGCGATTCATCGCCATTTTAAAAGACAAACAATTATGTTGGCAAATAGAAAATCGTTCATAATCACTATAGTGTGTGTGCGGTGATGTGGCACAATACATACGTGCCCTACTGCTGAACGTGCCCACAGATGTACTACACCGTGTAGAGGTGCAATGTGGGTGAGTAGAGCACTGAACCTATACACGGGGAGAGTGCTCACTGAACCATTATAGCGTTTGATTCATGTTTCTGCGGCACAATTATCCTTTTATTTTGTGAAAATTTATTAATATATTTTTATACTTATTGATTAATTTATACCTTAACAAGATATTGAAATCTATTTTTCTGTTGAATAAAGGTTAAAAATCTCACAAAGACGCTTTTAATAATCTTGTTATTGTAAGTTCACTAATTTTATCTGAGCAAAATCACAGTAAACATTAACGAAGTAGTCAGAAGTTTTATTTATTTATTTATTTATCAATAATTAAAACGGTACAAAAGACCACTTACATTAATTACACAATTACAACAGATTATAAATTGATATAACAGTCATTAATAAAATAAAATCAAAAATAATAATAATTCAAGAGTACATAATGTCATTAATAATAATTATACATAATGAATATCAGATATTGTAATAGGCAGAAACAAAAAAAAAAAAAAAAAAAAAAAATGTCACATCATTCATCCCTTTCGCAATATCTCAAACACGCCAACATTATTTCCGACCATCCATCCCCAAATAAATCACATTCTGGATTGGTAGCCAAGAGAGTGTTGAGTGCGGCGAGGGAGCGCGGGATGGGCGAAAAAGAGCGTGCCACTGTTCGGCAGTGTGGCAACACAAACAGCTTATGACACCTACTGCGGTAATAGTTGTCCGGTATGAAAAATCGACACAGCCTGTCGAGCAGATCGGGTGCATCGATATCTCCACGGAGAACTTTGCACATAACGGTAACTTGCTGCATTTCCCGTCTGACTTCAAGTGAATTGTAGCCTAGACAACCCAATATAAACTTCGTCGGGTACATATAAGGATAGTACCCGTTCACACGTTTATATAAGTACCTTAAAAAGGCCTTTTGTACTTTTTCGAGTTGAAGTATATATGTGTCTTCGTGCGGATTCCATACACACATCGAGCTCTCCAGCTTACTGCGTACCAATGCGCTGTAGACAAGGCGGATCACATGCTGGTTACGGAAGTCTTTGGAATTCCTGAGTATAAATCCTAACCGCCTAAACGACTCCTTCACCAGCGCATTTATGTGGTCGTGGAATGTCAACCTTTGGTCAAATATGACACCCAAATCTTTAATGTTGATTGACCGTGTTATGGAACGAGTATCAATTTTGTAATCATAATTGACTGGGTGCCACATTCGCGAAAAGGTCATTACTTGACATTTGGAGGTATTGAATTCCATCCCATTGAGGCGGCTCCATTGGACCAGTGCATTGACGTCTTGCTGCATGGCAACGCAGTCTGCACTTGACCTTATCTCAGAGAAGAGTTTTAGGTCATCTGCGTACATCAAGCATTGTGTGTGCTCTAAGATGGATGGGATATCATTCACCATTACCAGGAATAACAAAGGACCCATTATTGAGCCCTGACTTACACCGGAACGCGTGTGATAGGGCTTCGACTCAAACGATCCAAGCCTCACGAACTGCTGACGGTCACGCATGTAGTTGGCAAGAAGTTGGAGAAGCTGCGGAGCGAAGCCAATGGCAGCGAGCTTAGCCAGCAGAATGTCGTTATCTACCCTATCAAACGCCTTCCGGAAGTCGAAATAGAGCACGTCTGGGAACGACGGTCCAGTCTGGAAGCAATAAACTCAACAATAGTCAACAGGTTAGTATCAACCGACCTTTTCCGTCTAAAGCCGTGCTGAGTATTAGAAAGATATTTATCCAAGTTACAAAGAGACAATATCATTATAACAGAAGTTTACATTATGGGTTGCAACGATTTGTTCACGCAATCTTGTATATCGTTAGGCTCATTGTAATGCGCTAGGTTATATTTTTAATTGTTGTTCTTTTATTTTTAAAGTGTTTGCTAAAATCACACCGGATTGACGAATGAATAGTGCCGGGCTAGAATGTCAGAATCATAAAGTATTAGGAAGAAACCAAGGCTCGTTGTGGTACTTTGCGCTTATTGAAAAGTACTTTTGTTAAGGATCATGTTTCACTGTCATTTCTGATAATACAAACAGGTTACAAAAAGGAGTATTATTTAATTAATATACAATAAGCTACTAATACGCTAAGCTTTTTGAATAGACACAATATATAACACGATATTAAGGGTCGGCAAAGCCGTAGATTACTTGATATAAATCGAATATAATCGATATTGGTACTCTTGCTTTATTTTCACTTTACACAATAAAAAAACATTCAGAAAACCTTCACATAATATTAGGTCCTTACATATGAAATTGGCGTTTTGTATGGGAGGAACAAAAAGTCGAATATTTTTTAATATAATATATTTAATTAATTAAAGTATGAACCATTATTTTCTATGCACTTTTGCCATCTCATAGGTAGTTCATTGATCCCTTTACTAAAAAAACCAGTCGGACGGGAATCAATAAAATCTTTGAAGGCGATTTGGACTGCCCCATCGGAGTTGAATTTTTTCCCTTGCAAGAAGTTATCCAAATTTCGAAAAAAATGGTAATCTGTTGGAGCAAGGTCCGGGGAGTACGGAGGATGTCTTAGACTTTCCAATTGAAGCTCTTCTAATTTAGTAGCCGTCTGTAGCGCAGTGTGTGGTCTAGCGTTGTCGTGAAGCAGCAGTGGCGTGGAGCGATTGACCAGCCTAGGTTGTTTAGCCGCTAGCTTTTCCATCATGGTTTGCAATTCCTGACAATAGACATCAGCCGTAATAGTCTGGCCAGATTTGAAAAAACTGTAATGAACAATACCGGCACTAGTCCACCAAACGCTTACAAGTAACTTTTTTGGGGTTAAATTTCGCTTGGGGCAGGATTTGGCTGGCTGGCCAGGATCTAACCATTGCGCTGAGCGCTTCCGATTATCGTAAAGAACCCATTTTTCATCACAGGTAATGATTCGGTTTAAAATACCTTCATTATTGTGCCGGTTTAGTAATGTAACGCAGCAGTCGACGCGCGTTTGCCGGTTTGTTTCAGTCAATTCGTGAGGTACCGACCTTTCAAGCTTTTTAATCTTCCCAATTTGCTTCAAGTGAATTAAAACAGTTTTATCACTAACATTGCAGCCTGCAGCTAACTCGGACGTGGTTTGCAATGGATCCGCTTCCACAATAGCCTTCAACTCTTCATTATCAACTTGAGTCTCAGGCCGTCCACGGGGCTTGTTCTGCAGGTCGAAATTTCCAGAACGAAAACGTTGGAACCAAAAACGAACTGTGTTTTCTTTTGCAACACGACCGCCATACACATCATTTACCCTTCGAGTTGTTTCCGCAGCACTAGTGCCACGGCGGAACTCGTACTCGTAAATAATGCGATATTTAAGGTTTTCCATTTTGTAAAATGAGTGACGCAAACAGAAAAAAACAGAAGAAAAAAAACAAATGAATGACGATCATCGAAGCACAAATACATGAGTCTATAGCTGTACAAATTTGAATTTGGAATTCCTTACCAAAGAGGAGAAATTCGTGATTAAAGTGGCCAGTACGAAAAACGCCAATTTCATATGTAAGGACCTAATATAAGTAAATAATTTATAAATTTTCTTCTCAATATCTAATCGAAACAAATTCCATCTCCAATGTTGTCAAGATCATTCACCGGATGTGACGTCATCACGCAACGCGTACAAAACCAGGAAAAACCGGGACAGCTCCCCTCGACATCCAATTAACTATCAGATGTAAATCAAATTTGTGTGCCGACGACGAAACAATAATCCTGCCGTATTGCTTCACCCCCACAACTTCTGACGAAACGTTTATAAAGCACACACAATTTCCTTCTCTACAGGCAGTATATGTAAAGGCTATTATGGTATGGTGATTTTGAGGCTTGAGGTAAAAACTTGTCAGGCAGGCTGTACAGGGTATTCGTGCGAGGCCCACGCGTTATAATTTAATTTGCAAGTTTAATTAATTTTAACCTTTTGAGAGTCGCGCCGTTGTGCATTATTCATGTACTGTGTGCGCCCGTGGCCGCGCCCGCGCTGGCGGTCTCATTTTATGGCTCTACTGTACCAGAACAAACGTTAAGAAAATAAATAGAGCAAAGTTTCTGCACCTAAATATCTCGAAAAAGATTACTTTAAGCGTTGCGCCCTTAGCTCATTTAAAACGAGGAATAAGTGGAATTTCTCTAGCTTTAAACGAGATTTTCTTTTCCGCATTTGAGCCAAAAAGGCATTAAAATTGTTTTTATTACTACGAAAGCAAAGCGGGTGAAATTTATAATGCTTCTGTAACAAAGTTGAGATGCATATCCTGTTAAGAATGTGTAGGTATTTTTAAGGGCGAAACTCTGTTGTTGCTTTTTTTACTCAACACTTACGTCTGACAAATCTCATCCAAGAAATGATAGAAGTATATTTTGTAGGTGACACGTTAACTTATAAAAAAAATTGTTGTTAACATTATACACTTACAGACAGTTAAAACTAATCAACATTTAATAAAGTAAAAGTTAAAAGCTGTAAAATATGACGATTTAGTACTGTTTGAGAAAGCCAGTTAACTGCTGCTAGAAACGTGTGAGCAGTGGGGTTTTTCCAGAGTCCCCTTGGTCTCAAACTTTACCACGTACGTCGTGGTGTATTTGGCTGGGTTTCTGAAAGTCACAGGAAGAAATTAGCCGATTTATATATGTAAATACGGGGAACAATTATAATCCACTCACCTACTAGTGGCCCGTGTACTCGAGGAGTATTAACTAAAACACCTAACCTTCTAGAGTGGCAGCACTAATCTGGTTTTAGTTTATTTAGATAACACTTCCCTTTATCCAAAAGGCCGACTCCGCCGGCAACTCTTAGCTGTGCAGTAGGCTCGAAGTTCACCAAAAAATCCACTATGCAAGTCTTGATGCCCGGCATCCGAATTAACATTTAACACGAAAGAAGTTTTATTACATGACCTCACGTTATATCGACGCACATTCAATTTTTTTTTTTTTAATTAACAAAACACTAAAAACTAGAAACAACCCTAGCTACTATAACAAAAGCATGTAGTGAACCTAAATGCTATTGCAGGTCCACAGGCAGTCCAAACTCTCCAGTCCACAACCAGTCAACAGCCTGCCCAGCATGCTGGCAGCATTGCCTCTCCGTCCAATCATGAAATATGTGTATGACGGATTGCCTTACAAATAAAAATAATATAAAAATCAAAAGGGGGACCCCATACATGAAACGTATATTTTTCAACGTTTTTAGGTTTCTTAGTATATAATAGCTGTTAATTTGAATGGGTGTGTAATTATGTATACCAATTACGCCGACAAAGTGGTAATTTTTTTTTTATTGTTCCTCTACTTGTGAAGTAGTGATGAATTTAAAATATTGCAAAGAATATAGTAAATATTGACATTATTTTTGTCGGGTAGACGACATCGTGACAATCCTGTTATATGTTATACGTTATTACTGGATGTTTAAGCTGTCGTATTCACTGACAAGATATAAATTAATTAGAAATATGAACATTTAAACTTGGCCTATCAAAGAATTCAGTTCACATCAGAAACACCTCGCTGTGGCTTTCGTCGAGATCTGGAGCTACTTGATGCGTCGGATGTGGTATGTTTTAATCTGAATATGTTCTTTCAAACGGCTCATCTGATTTTGACACTGACATTCATCTCTGATATAATAAAAACCCATTGACAACAACATATGCCGACGGGGTTCAAACATAATATTCTACTAAAAAGTACTATGCATTTCTCGATCGTCCATTTCAGCGGAATATGTAGCCCACTTTACATTACAAGATAAAAACTAACTAAGAGATATTTTCGGACTAACGTCTCAATATTACGGGAACTGAAAATCTCCTTGCGACTGTCGTCTGAGTGTCTACGCAGAGTCCTTGAATACTTCGGTCACATTGCAAGGAAAGATGGAAACAACCTAGAGAGACTTATCTTGACCGGTAAAGTGGATGGGAAAAGACCGCGTGGTCGCAGCCCATTGCGCTGGTCCGACCAGATCCGCGTCGCTCTTGATTCCTCAGTACACAACGCCCTCCACACCGCCAGAGACAGAAACAGATGGAGAAAGATCGTGCGAGCAAATAGCATGAGGGTAGATATTATGTTATTTTTCCTACTGTAAAATTCTTACGTGGTGTATCTATTTGTAGATTTTGTTTTATGTATATTTCATTAATATTTTTAAAATTCCGTAAATTTTGTTACATTTGTGGTTTTGTGGCACAACATGTATTTTATAAGTTAATTTAAGTATCTCAGTAAGTGAATAAGTGTATTGTTATGAAATAATAAGCTGGACATGAATTAGCAATTAAGTCAGCAACACGAACTATATTCAAACCGTTTCCTGATCACTCGCGTCGCATCCATAAATACAATATGAGGGATTGAGCCCGCGCCACACGCCGCCGCGCAATTATCGACGAACCAACAATATAAATAATTGTCAACAGGATATTTTATATGACAACTAGAAAATAACTGTAAGATTACATAATGAAGAGCTTAATTGATACCACGATTAGTTTTGGATCTATGACCTCAAATGAGGGAGAGCTCACTCATTCTCCAACGTTTTATCGAAGCAAACAATCATCGTTGCACGCTATTTGTATTTGGTCCACCTATGAGGATGTGATGTTTTTCTGGCTGATGGTAATATACAAGTTTAACTGAAAACGTTAACAACCTCTTAGACTGACTCCTGCTAGTCCTATCAAACATTTTGAGATAAAATTTCATTAATTCTTTCCTACTTAATATATTCTTACTCTACCGCTAACTTTCGCCTGGTATTTATTTCAATACATTCCTAAGCTTGCCATTAAATTTAAATAAATAAAAGAGCATTCAGAATTGCATAAAAAAACATATGAGTTACAAAATTAATAAATTTATTTTTTAATACGATGTTAAAATAAAGTACAAAAGGGAGAATTGGAGTTATGAGTCATTGTCATGTTAGCTCAGTTGGCCAGAACATACCTCGGCTATAGGGTGGATGGACGCGGGTTCAAATCCCGCACATGACTGTAACTTTTTCTCTAGTCAATTTGTAATTTTGTAATGTAATCCGCTGAGCAGGCGTTAATGCACACATAACAATATTAAAACATATGAGTGTCAGAATAACAAACTCGTTTGAAATAACAATGATCATAATAGTTATAGAGAATTTTATATTTAGAGGCTGTTTCTATAATCAGCACCGTCTGTGATTCGTAACCATCATAAAAGTGACAAAGCACATATCTGTCCCATTAGGTAACTAATGATTGCGGCGAGGGTCGCGGGCGGGCGGGCGGGTCGGGGGGAGGGGAGGCGCTGCAGCGAGGACTCTATTCGGAGCCTATGACGTCATCAGCGGATATTTGTACTGAAGCGGGATATCGCATTGGGGATTCCACATCTGACAGCGTTATATAGATACTGACCTCAAACAAAATAGCTCATTGACACGAAACCAGCATCTCTCTACTTCTCTAATCCCACATAAACAGCATCACTAAGTTTGTCTTTTTCACTCTCGCTCAACGCTTTAGGCTAATTAGCACATTTCTGATATTAATTATTGTTTTATTTCTCCCTTATTATTGGAGCGGCATAATATATAGGTGAGGTATCAGTTGAGACAACTCAAAGCAATAAAATAATTACTGCAACTTTGTAGCGCTTCCAGGGGAGCTTGCCTAGATTCTTAACTGATCATATTGGTAATGAAACTTGCACTGCTGTCATTATTCAGATTGGTGACTGCCAGCGAAATGTACTATTGAGCACTTCCGTGTTTATAAGGGCATGTAGCATGCCGGTAGGGCATTTTGTAAATGCTCACCTTGCTAGCTACCATTCCAAGTATCACCTAATATCGTTCTGGCAGCTGTCCTTGAGAACCAGTTCCCATTCAGGGTTATGCCTGATCCACCTTTGACCAAATCATCACTTACCATCATATGAGGTCGTGGTCTAAGGCTAGTCTCTCAGAAGTAAAAAACATACTTCAGTTTATTATTGCTTTTCGTTTATTACTCTTCAAAAGCTCGACCAAACCGATTAACGCATTTCTTTAGTAATAGTGACAGAACAAGGGCGAGGCCCGTCTAATATTAAGCGCTAAACTCTGCCCATGACAGTAATTGTAATTTTACTGGCTCTCAAGGACTGCTACTGAAATATCTTTAGGTGCTTGGCGACAGACTTTCTACTTGAGGGTGGTATCTAGCCAGGCGAGCATTCGCCTAATGTCCTCCCACCATACGGTGAAGCTCAAGCTGGCGGTCAATAGTAGTAATATGCAAAATGCCATAACAAAAGTACCTTTAAACCATTTCAGCACCTTCCTCATATTTCTTATCTATCGACTCCTAACTATTCATTTGTTTAATAAAGCTATAACAGCTTTAAGTATCTGATTTACTTTGTTAATATCAGAAAAAAAACACAATACTATGATTTGACATCCAAATCTGCATTAACAGCACTCCCAAACAGTCCGCACTGAAAACCTAGCTTCATTTGTTTATCGTTTGACACAATCATTTATCTTGTATATAGTTAGTTCCACCGAATGCAACCTCGGAGCAGCACATCCGGTGTCCGCTGGGAGCGCCGGGATGCGCGAATACAAACGACAGCGCATTTCGACAAAGAAAGAATAACGTGCTCAGGACAAAACCTAACACGCGTCATACAGCGGCACCGTGTAGAACAGTGCTTATGTTCCGTACCAATTGTGATTCGTTCGTGTTCTCGAAAACAGTTGTATAATAGTTACCAGTTTAATCTGTAGGAAAACGCGTTTTAGAATAAAACCCTGTACAGTTCGGCTGCCCAGGTTACAGGATAATATTATCTCAATCCCAATATAAAAAGGGCGCCGCGTGCTCTCTTTGAAAAAGACAACCGAATGTGGTTAAAACTATAGTCGGAGCTATCTGACTTATTCACGTAAGTTAACCCGTATTATTTACGAAAATTAATATAAACCTTGTGTATATTTTTGCTCCTATACTTTCGCTGTCCACAGTTGAATTGGTCTATCTCATATAAGGGTGGAGTTTCCCATAATCTCCACGCTTGGGAGGCGTTGAAAGCGCTGATGCCAACCTTCTGGAACATTTTTCCTTTCATCGTCTCTTACGACTCCCACAGGAAGAGTTATACATTATGTGAGATAAAGCAGTGATAGCCAAATGGTGTTCGACCATGGACATGGACCTGCACGGCAGTTCATAGTTAGTCTATGGACTGCCTTGCCACAGGTCCACGGTTCGATCTCCACCGGCGCGCCGGCTTTAGCTTCACCGCATCGTGAAAGGGCATTTTGCGCTTAGCTACCTACCACCCTCAAGTAGAACTGTATTCATGTGTACATCAGTGTATTCTAGCAGCAGTCCTTACCATTAATTTGTTCAGTAAGAATTTACGAAATTACAAGCACATGCGACTTCACAACTGTATGACTACGGGTGATGGTGTGATGAGCGCAGTGTAGTTTGTCACTTGTGACGAAGTGCATTTGTCATAGGACAATCATATATAAAAAGACAATATAAGATATAAAAAGCTAGCGTACTGCATCGATGTCGCAGTTGATGATGTAGTGTAGTGTGTCCTCAGCGGGATGGACGCGCCCGTTTGTTACCTGATACCATCGCACTGAATGGAGCCTTTTGTGTTCCGCACGCAGGGCGTGGTGCGGGGGAGGGGGGGGGGGGGAGGAGTACTGCGACAGGCTTTTTAATCTACAACTACAATATAGTCTTTACTAACCGGTCATCATTGAGAAATGAACGGCATATCTGGATTTCTCTTTCTATATAAAGGGATAATTTAATTCTCTGTAATAATATAAAATAATATTATCCAAAATACTATAAATTAGTCTCTTAGTGTGGACTATATATTTTCTTTTCAAATATAGTTGATAACGCTAAAGTATTGATTAGAATGAGACCGGTTTTTAAAAATATTTACTTATTTTTACTTGAAAATTATTAAACTCTATTGAATTTAATATATAACCTAAGTCAATCCTTATGAACGACTTGGGCTCAAGGTAAGTATTGCTTTAGAATAAAATATGTGTAATATTTAAACTCGCAGTTCACGTAATCGACCTATAGATTTAGCTTTTCATATATCGTTTTAATTAATTTTACGCATTTTGCAATTTAAACTCTAACTGGTAAGCAAAATATTATAGTACACATACAAATCAAGAAACGTCACGCAAATATCTATTTAAATCAAAACACGAGGTTGATTTGTAAAGGTCCCGCGTTCCGACAGAGGCTCAATTTTCTGAAATTCGCGGGATATTTTAATCCCGCGATTTCCACATTTACCCAATATAATCTTTCCCGTTTCATAACTCAACGATATGGCTTATCCTTGATCTGTGTTGTTTTCATCTGTGAGAAAGGTCGAGGAAAGTTTTTAAATTAATTCTGTGTAGTTCGCGCTTGCTGTATGTTGTTCGCTGTTTGTGTTTTATGTTGAGACAGTTTTGCGTCGAGCTCTTGGATTATCAGCATACTACTTCTATTTAGTGCATTTTTTATAAGGTGTTAACAGAGCCAGGGTATTGGTCGAAAAACATAGAATTTGGTCCGAGAAAATTCAACACTTCTTCAAACAAGTACTTTTATAAGACAAACACAGAAATAATTAAATAGTGGGCAAGTTAATTCTTGGATAAGATGGTAACTTTGTACAAGATTGAATTTAAAACATTGTTTGGACCATATTCCTAGCGGAAGCTATTAAAGAAATATGAAAAAAATAACAAAATTTCATTATGTAGAATTCACGAATGGTTAATGGTTTTGAACGGGAGATACTCATATTATTATCTTCGTATTTATCACATGATTTTAAATTAACAGATTTCCATCAATGTAACTGGATATAAATAATTATAAACTTAAAGTACCTCAATCAAATGTATATACTTGACTATGACCGAAATATATATTTTAAAAAATATTAGGTTGTGAACATCATAAGACTATTTTATTAGAAAAAATAATATTCAAGTTATCTTTGTATCTACCTGTAATTAAAAATAAATTACTCCTACATTTTTCTATACATTTTGCGCTTAACATTTCCTTAATCTGACAGTAGGAAAACTACTGACGAGTTATTAATCTGCAGATCGCGTGAAGTACCTACTCCCATTTCAGATATATAACGCAAACAACCGGGAAAACTAGATGTATCACGGAAATGCACACTAAAGTAGAATAAAGATTTTAAAAAAAAAGTTACCAATCCCATTTTACGCCCGACTTACATTGCATGTGGTCACGAGTAGACTTGGTGACTCTTGTACCATGTTCATTTAGTTTGCGAAAGTTATTTTCAATTAGTTCACATTTTTATAGCTTTAATTATAAGCTTTTGTTTATTTTTCACATTTCAGAAATAGATATGGTGATGAAAAATTTAAACTGACACGATTTAGAATAGGAGCTAGCTCTCAGTACAATGAAATAAATTGTTGTTCGCCACAATTTTTTTTTTATTATTACTATATCATTTCCACGTTTCAAACTGCGTCTTTCCACTCCACAACCACAATAATGTTTACGCGCAATTCTTATATTAAATATATTATTATGTTTATCTCCGGAGCAGCTCTAACAATTTGAATTATAATCTGTATTTAAAATTTTTTATCTTTACTTACACTTTATCTTTAAAGGCATCGTTTTAAAAACGGGATTTAACGAAACATATATTTGGACTCGATATAATCTTACATAATATATGTTATATTTAGCGCCATCTTGTATATTTTAGGAGCTTGCAATGTTGCTCTTGGATGCAAGCGTACTACCTTAAAACTCTGTGAGAAGGCGTTTAAAAAAAATGCTGAGCAAACCTGTGTCACTCAGATACTTTCACATAAAAAAACGACGATACATGCCTCACACCGTTGGCCTTTCTAACTGGTGATTTAGTGTTCTGATGTTTTGTTCTGATCGAAATACATTGTAGAAACTAAGATTTCCATTATTATCAGGTCTTAAAAAATCGCTTCTCTTTTGTACTTGTTTTATTTCAGCACTTCTTAATAACAAAAAGAAGAGAAACATGGTCTATAATATCTAAAGCTTATGCCATTATCTCCCTTCTATTATATTTTTCATTATATTTCCCAACAAAACTGAAACAGTAGCTTTGCTTTATAATCTACAAATTAGCAATACGAAGCCCTAGCAAGGACTACTGGCAGAACAGACTGTTAGGTGCTTAGCTACCGATTTTCTACTTGAAAGGTGGTAGCTAGCCCGGCGAGCATTCGCAAAATGCTCTTCTGCCATGCCATACCATGACGCTCAAACTGGCGGTGGGGATCGAACCACAGGCCAGCGGCACAATCGCCCATTGTTATTACCGCTCGCCCATCATTGTTTCACAAATTTATCCATCTCTGTTTTATTAATAAAAAAAAGAAAGTACTGTAAACGCCGATTTGAAATATAGTTTTGAAGCTATGATCTAAAACAACATTTTTTTACGACTATTGCAATTCTGCACTCTAAATGCGCCTGAACCGACTTGCATTTGTATGCAAATGCAGTTTTATAAAATGCGTATCTGTTTCTACAACATGTAATAGAGGATTCATTTAAGACGGAAGCAATAGATGTCTTATAGGCAAGCTCTAGTTTAGTAATTTGACGAATGTGGATTTCTCTGCATCGAAAACCATCGCTGTGCTTTTTGCGTCCCACCCGCTCTCATACCACATTGAGTAAACAAACTTAACAACAATTGTTAAGATTCCAGATTGCCCAGGCAGGGATTTTGCAGTGGAAGGCGCCTTCCACATGGACAATCTGTTTTGAATGCTTAACTCCGGCGATTCACCGGGAAGGCTGAAATAAAAACACGAAATACACGAAAAAGGTATGGTACAAATACGATGAGGTACCTCCGCTCCGTCGTTGATCCCCTCAGCCTATCGTACCCTAGGGAAACTTATCTGGTCAGACCGTCTCTACTTCTAGGGTACTTACGACTATCCAGTCCTTTGAGGCTCCAACGTTAAGACACAAAATCATAATCACAAATTGACAATTTATTAACAAATCGTAAAGTAACAATTATCAAATCAAGGGTAAACCCAACAACATTTTTCAATTACTTCCAAAAATTGCAAAACAAGATGATTAGCCAAAGTTTTTCAAGATAAATTTCACGTACAAAAATCACATAGATCACAAAAAAACGACTAGCAAAGCGGCGTGTTCCAATTGCCCGCGAAATTGATCGGTCCGAACAACAATTATGAACAAAATACTACGAACTATATACAACACTACAGTTACTACAATAAAAGCATTTAGATCCCTATAAGTCATTGCAGACTCATAGGCAGTCCAAATGCTCTAGTCCACTACCAGTTGGCAGCGTGCCCAGCATGCCCGTTGAATTGCAATGCTTGTTCTTTGAACCAAATAGGTGCCAGCATTTTGATCACGCGTCGCATCGACCAAGCGCTCGTATAAGTTTTGTAAAATACGAAGAGCTCCCGGTCCCCACGGAAAATTAAATGTGCACAGATATAGACAGGTACACGAATACTGTATGGTTAACATGCAACCAATCTGCCAACATTGAGGAAAAACGACGTAGGATAACGAATTTGACAGAATTTCGATAATAAACATTAAAATTACAGTCTTAGATTCAATTCAGGCCAACAGAGGCATATTTAATGTACAATTTTATAACTATCACTATAATGCATAGTGTAGGATTTTCTGATTTATTTATTTATATTAATACGGATTAACCGTTGACACAAAAAATAATAACAATAATAGGAAATGTAGAAATTCAAAATAACAACAATAAATTGGAAACTACAGTTAAATCAAATAAACATTAAACACTTCAGAAAAAAAAGAACAGAATTGCAAATAAATAGTCAATATAAAAGAAACAAATTTTAAGACTAAAGATTCCCCAAAGTTCTTTTAAACAAAAGTTAGATTTTACAATCATCGATTGTGTACTATTTCTTCAAAAGTCTGTACTTCAAAATGTGTTAGGACAGTTTTCATGTTTGTAGCAACTCCCATAAAGTTTTCCTTTAAAATCGCAGCGTTGATTGCCTATAGTCGTTATGAACCTATCGACTATGTTAGGTAGTGTTCTCTGCGGTCACGACTTGTATATGTGACTGCTAGTGGCATTGCGCTTCTATGCATCGGCAGGCACGTGATGCTTTTTGTAGTTTATGCCCTCCTTATTGTCATGCTTTTCCATTACATTATCACCTTAGTTCGTGATTTGGTACTCTCCATTAAATTTTTCATAGTCGCATTCTTCAATCAAATTCAAAACAATCGCCACAACTCGCACTTGCCTAGTTTGACGCATTCATACCAGAGCTCCCATTAGTTAGAAAAGCAGCAGTACTACTTGGAGCAGTACTCATTACTTACCAATTTTAAGTATATATACCTACTTATCGAATCTAAAATCTGAAACAAAATCAAATTTATTTGTGATTTTTTTTATGTCATTAAAAGTAATACATTAAAGTATTCATAATTGTATCATCGTGTTCCTAATATCCACTGTTCCTGGTTAACCTTATTCCTGATTTGCACTGTTCCTGAATCATCTAATATCATCCCGTACCTCTGTAAAATGAAAATTCTCTTGAACAGCTGGTAGCCCTCGGAGAACCCACAACGTTGCAAGTTTCCACACGTGCAAAACAACTTCATTTATCATCAAGTTAAAGTGTGGTCAAATGCTATACAACAACGTTACTTTACAAAATCACAAATATACGACAGGAAAAATTTAAGTCATGTGCGGGATCTGATGCGGAAATTTTTTCCTATCGTATATTTGTGATTTTGTAATGTAATCCGCATAGCAGGCGTTATTGCAAACCTAACAATATTAAAAACAACGTTACTAATAAAAAACGTTTTAATCAACATTTTAATTCTATTTCAATAAAGAACGTCAAAACCACCAAGGGAATAACGAACGTCGTTACATTGATGCAGCCGTTACAAAGTGTATCGTAGATATTTACGGTGCTGCGCTCCGTAGCCGCGTAGCTGCATCGTAGCTTCGTAGCCTTTACGGACCACAAAATGTAGAATAACCATGACAGATCTGCCACTTCATAGTGGAAAATAGAAAAGTATTTTGCAGATAACAGTATAATAAAACGGTATGGAGTGGAGACAAGCAGTGTTGGGATCAGCAACATCCAAGTATTCACATTGCAATACGAGTAGCATTAAACGGTGACATCAACGTAGATATGTCTCGTCCATAATAAATACATATACGAGTTATATTCGCATAAGTAATTAACTATTGACCATAGTGTCTATATGCTACCTACCTACCTATACTATTACAGATATTTGCTCAGTCATGAACACAGGGAAATTCCAGTAATAGAACAAAATTTACGTTGAAATTTAGTTAGCATAGCTTTGATCGATCGGATGGATCCTTCGATATACATCAACATCCATGAATTCTGCCGTTACATAAATGCTTTTCCCATTAAGGAAAGTTTGCCATTATCCCCAAGCTTGGCAGGCGTCTTGGGGGTCGCAGTGTAAAATCGCAGTTCTTCACAAAGTGCTTCTGATATTTTCATTTATGGTCTATCTCACGACTCCTGCTGGAGGATATGGAGGTATGCAATTATATCTCTGCACTGCGCAGGGGGTCCTCTGATATACATAACAATAATTTGAAATTATCAGTTTTGTTTTTGTATATGTTGAAGTGGACGCGCGGACTCATTTATATGGTAGGTGACGTATGTGTCTTTAATAGTAATGCTAATACATATAAAATAGGAAACTATTATTTAAGTGGCTTTTTACAATTGGAATTGCTTCAAATTGTGATAAAGCTTTATAAGGACTCCTGGTTAAGAAAAAAACAATATAAATGATACAGATATATTGTTTCCCATCTGTTAAAGTAACTTTAATCTGTGACATCATACCGTAGTACAAACGTAGCGCCCTTTAAAGCCTTTGTGAGTACATTTTAAGTATTCATTTATTCATTACTTCGCGCCGGCTCGAGGTACACGGAGAAGCTAAAATCTTCCTTCCGTTTGCAAAATTCTGATTTTGTTTCTTTCGTTTACAATATTACTACCGCTGCTTACTTAAAGCTTTCACTTATTTTATGTTAAATAAATGTTACCTGCAAGAGAAATCTTTATTTCTTAAAATGTATTCCGCTTTTATATGTTTTTTTGGTATGTAAGTAATGATTTACTACATGTAGCCATAGAAAAGATTAAATTTGATACATATTAAAAAGAAATATATAATTATTTTTGTTCGTCAATTACTTGAACACTTTCCGATACAATATTAATTACCATATTGTCTTATCTCATGTGTTGTTTATAACATACACGAGCGCGTTAAGATGCCGCGCGTGACGTGAGTACCGACAGCAGCTAGTTACCTCGCGCGGCTGCACGGAGCGCACGTCGCGTATACAAGGAACAGGATGTCTTGTACGTCTTGTAGCAATAGCCTTGTACTATAATTATATCAATATATTCGCCCCTAGAGTGCCGAGCTAGGATTGCAAATGTTTTTCCGTGGGAGTCGTAATGGGGTGCAGCTCAACTATTAGTATTATTACCTACCAGAAATTGGGCTGCAGCATCTTACACTGCGATCCCCAAGACACCTGGCGTAGAGATTATAGCAAATCCTCCCTCAATATGGGGAGGCTGTGTTCGGTAGTAGACAATTACCATTACCAGTGCACTTACCATCAGGTGAGATAGTAGTCAAAGGCTAACCTATCAAGCATAAAAAAATGATCCGGCCGATACAGTACTGTAGGTAGTATTTGGTGTACAAATGTACTTAACGTCATCTTCATAACCTTATTCCAAGTTTATATGGTTGACTTCCATAACAATCTTACCTGTTGGTAAATGATGATGTGATTGAGGATGGTAGATAGTGCGATAGCTGGTGTCTTGGATGTCTACTTGATAGCGACAAGCGAGCATTCGCAAAGTTCCCTACTACTGCCCACCAGTATTGTCAAAGGCTTCGCTTTGATGACCAGCTGCCTGTCAGAATTAAGACATTGATATTATACGTGCTACCGCGACTTGGCGGAATTGTCATAGGTTATATGTATATATTTTTTAGTGTATTTCAAAAATTTTAAGGCAATGATTGTTTTATATTATTTTGAAATTATATGTACTATTATTATCATATCCTTGTACAATTAGCTTATATTATTTGATCTGTAATCAAATACTTGTAAGCTGTGCAATATAATATAAAACGTTAGTGTGACAGAAGATGTAGTTTATTATATGCCGTTAGTGAACATGACGCGCGTGAGCTCCGACATCCGATAATCTCTGTTTAATGTTCCCCGTCGGCTACACGCAGCGCGCGTCGCCGAATGTGCACGTAGCGCTGCTTGTCTAGTGTAACAACGCTTTCTCAAGGATGTGACCATAGGAATACTTCCTTTTGCTTAAAAAGGATCCTAATTATATTTCATTAATAACATACTCATGTGAAGATGGTATTTTTTTTAAAGTTATTTTTTCTAATACAGTGAGCTAGGACATGTATACTAAATTGAGAAGTAATTAGAGTGCGTAGTGTGGAAACGCTACTAAAACTCCTAGAGTCATAGAGAAAGAATCAAAGCTTCATGAAAAAATATTGAATATGCTTTTTTAGACAACAAAGATCTTGCAATATTCCAACGCTGACAGGCTAAAGTCAGTCATCTATGCAATGTAAATAATTTTGATTAAATTATACTTATGTAACAAATTGTAAAAGAGTAACCATTTAAAAAGGAATGGCCATATATTTTTTGCCCATTCTTCTAGCAATGACAATATACCCTTTCTGCTAAACGTGGTTGTAGAATCTTTTTATACAAAAATATACCGATAATTGATCTCGCATTATAAGGGTTTTGTCCAATTCAATATTGCCATCGAAAAACAACGTCTCATCATGTTCATCAACCTCGTCACCAAAGGTGCGCAACTGTTACAAAAAATAATACCATGTGTACACTTCGGTAACTTAAACCGCAACCAAAAATGAGTTCGTTTATGATAAAATATTTCTAAGAATCCCTCTAAAAATATTTTTTTTACATTGATTTATGTATGTAGTATAAGTAATAATAATTATAAAGTATTTGGTTTTAAATTGTTTCATTTGTATTTACATATCGTCGGCTAAAGTGTCAAAACTCGTAACTCCATTTTTTTTCCAAAAATAAATTTTTATACCATTTTATTACTAAATTCTGAACGCATCCTTGGCAAAACTCTTAAATCCTTTTAAAAAGCCGTTACGGTTTAAAATGATAAATAGTAAACCACGTAACTTATAGAATTATTTTTTTCAGGAAAATCTCGCAACTCCATTTATCGACACATGCCGCTAATATGTATCAAAATTCATTTCAGATAATTATTTCTATTATTTTTTATAAGTATTTAAGTATAAAATGAAAACAAACCTTTATACAAAATTTTTCGTGATGAAGTTTTTTGCGTCTGCTGTATAATTTGCTCTTATGGAGTTACGAGGTCTGACACTTTAGCCGACGATATGTTATGATGTCGATGAGAATTTATGCCCCAAAATATTTTATTATATCTGAAATAAAGTATTTGATTATATAATATCTCCACCTAGTAAGATCATAATATTAAACATTATTTAAAAATGAAGGATCAGCACTTTTACTCTCCTGACTACTGCTAATCAAAATCGCCGCGTAACTGTAACACTGTTACAATACATGTTTCGTGCATTCGTTTCAGTATACCTACATGTGCATATACATAAATATAACATTTTAAATACCCTCATTTTATTTCCATTTTCATGGCCAAGAGTTCTGTATATCCTTACAAAATATGTACAAGCCATTGTTTATCAAGAACACACATCAGGCGGTATCGCATACACGATTACTGCGTAATTAAAGGTCGTAATTTGGATGTTGTCAGGGGAAGGAAGAGATCAAACACGCCCCGCCGCGTTACGTGGCTCGTTATACTAATAACGCCGCTATTTCTACTAGAACGGACCGATCATTATAATATCAATACTTTTTACCATTAATATGCATATTTTCAGGCTTAACTTTATGGAGATCCGTAGTTAATAATAACAAGAAATAATGAATATAAAAAACATAATTAGCATTAGCTTCACGTAAAAAGATGTAAGTTCAAACGGTGGGAAAAAAATGTTAGTCCTGCACCCACTTCCGAAGCATGTTAGGCAAAGGCACACAGTGGTATTCTGGAGTTGCAGGTTCATATAGCGCTGAAGGTCATCTTTTTAATAATAAAAAAATATACGTGTTTTCGCTTAGCATGAGATATGCAATTTAAAAATAACAAACTGGTTGTATAATTCAATGCTCACACTATATTGTTTTATTCATAGAAACATTTCAAGTAATTATAATAATGATGATTACGTAATTAAGTCTGAATTGTGAGGCCCTGGATTGAACTTATAGGTTGGACAAAAGTAATGAATATTTTTTAAATTAATGCTCTTTAGAACTATTATGAACTGGGTAATATAAAATGTCTCAGTAGACGCCTGTAAGCGCAGCCAATTCTACATGACCTGAACCCTTAGCTAAAACATTACACTCCTTATTATTCGGGCATAAGAACGCCTTATGATAATAAAACACCGGCTACGATGCTGATGATGCGCTCATAGCGGAGCTCGTCTAGCGGTTCTTAAGCGACTCATCGTCTATGTTAGAGTGTTCGTTTCGTTTATGTCTTGGATGGGTGACTTGAGCTCTTTTCTGTTTTGGAAAATACGCTTATCTTAAGATGACAGTCAGTATAGCACTGGGGTAGAACATTTCCCAAATGCCGGCCTGATTTGATACCACCCACTAGAAGAAAATCTGTCGCCAAGCTCACTGGTGTATTCCAGCAGCTGGACTTGTAAGAAAATAACTTTACTAACGTGACAACATCTTCGACCGCATGATTACTGACGATTTGGTGAGATAGTGGTCTAAAGCTAGCCAAGCTATGAGAAAAAGTTATTAATTTAATCAATCTAATTAATTTTCGTGAAGCTCATTCACTCACAAAATTTATAATTATTATAACGTTTTTTTTAATTTTATTTGTTATTTGTTTATGACTAACAACATTTATGTCACTGTATAATTTCTATGGATATCAAGACTGTCTATTCCACTAACGATTTTCTCTTCTCAGAATAGTAATTTCATTCTCGATTGGAAATATCTCGAGCTCGTTATTATAGGGCTTTAACTGAAAACTCATTCAGTTTTCTATCAATTCGATTTTACTGCAGAGAAAATTCATAAAATATATTGAAAATTAATAAATCTTCTGACAAATTGGAGAATCTTCTTCTTCTTGTCCTTATCCCACCCTGAGTTGGATCGACTCAACTTGTGCTTTTCTTCCACTCTGTTTTGCTGCTCGTCACTACAATATTCATTTCTTAAATCCCTGTTCACCGAGTCCATCTATTATAACTCATTTTGCTATCTTCTACCCCTGCCTCCATCTACATACACGTTCCTCTTCATGCACGTTCACACCAAGCTTGTTTCTTATTTTCCAACTTTTCTGTCACATGTGAAACTTTGAAGCTTCCTCTGATATACTTGAAAGCTCACCTCCGTTATAGCGAGCCTAGAAATGTGACAACATAAAACTTACATGGTGTTACTTTTATTTGTTTTATTTTATTAATTTATAACGGAACAGCTTTATGTGATTTACAGACATTACTCATTATATACGTAGTACGGTAATATATTTGTATATAGTATATAATAACCGAACGTATGCCAATTTCAAAATTGTGGCAAAGAGTTCTGTTTTTCCCTATGTAATCAGAAGTATCTTAAAATGAAAGAATAATATGAATACTTTTACTCAGGTTACTGTTAATTTCGATTAATAATAACTTAGGGACAACACATTATTTTGAAAATTACGAAGTGTATACTTCTTATTGCAGGCGACTGTACATAGTTAATCGTATATTTAGCTAATCGTAGGAAATTGGGCGTTTGAAACTTAATCTCAGTTTAGCTTGAACTTGGTACAATTCATGTTGATGAAATTTAAATGGGGACTCTGATCTCACTCCAGCTTTGGTTGTATTGGTTGCGTTCAGTTATTACGGTGGAATCCAACAATAAGTTTTATTTATAGTTGATAGGCTAGCCTTTGACGACCATCTCGCCTGATGATAAGTGATAATGTGGTCGAGGAATAGGTCTAGAGTTATTGGCTCTCTAGGAATGCCGCTGGAACACAACATTTAGTTCTTGGTGACCGATTTTCTACGTGAGGGACTGCCCTTACGTAGAAAATAGCTACTAGCTAACTACTGGGCTAGTCAGGCGAGCATTCACAAAATCAACTTCCACTTTGCAGTGATGCTCAAGCCGGCGGTGGCGGTGGGGATTGTATCATGGACCTGCGGCACGGCCATAGTAGAAAGAGTGGGGAAGTAAGTTATCTTCATACAAAAAAACCGCGCGCTGGAACTGTACTGAATTAAAATTTAGCATATACGAGTACATATACTATAAATAAGTAACAACTCTGGGACAGGCAAGTATCTGGGGTAGGTAATTATATCGCGGATTGGGCCGGAGATAGCCTACTTCCCCACTCTTTCTACTATGGCACGGCTGTCTATAGCTATGACCACTCTGCTATCATTGCTTCCGCTCGGCTATCACTGCTTAATTCTCTGCTCACTCAGATCAGGCTAGCCTATAAGCATTAAAAAATCTAACACCTCTGCAAAGAAACTTATTACTTAAGTCAGAAGAATGCTCAATTTTATATTTAACTTTTAAATTTACCCATTATAATTATTACACCACACTTTTATCTCAGCGGTACTCTACAACTCTAAATTCCTTGATCCGCCTTTTTTGACGCCCATTTTTTTAGTATCAAACATATGTATTTTATTAATTTGAACATGATGAAACTATTTATATATTATTATATTTCTAATGTTTCTGAGTGCACAGCTTATAATTATGAGTAGATTTACGTTTTGCATGACTCCTCCATTGCTCACCTTGGAGAACCTTCGTGCGTGAGGTACAAAGCTTTCTTCGATAACGCCTTTGTTGCGATAGCTCGGAGTCTAGACTTTGCTCTGTGTTTTTAAGTTAAGTTTTTAAGTCTGTGTTTAAGGAGTAAGAGCGTTTAAAGAATTATGTTCAACAAAAATATGATTACAACAACTGCAGCTGTTGCCTCAGACCAGAGAACAACACCACGTACTTGGGCATAACTTTGTTGTAATATTTACTTAATTTAACTTTAATACCGAACTTTCCCTTTAATAATCAATGTTCTAATCAATTGTTGAGGTGATTTTTTTTTGGTTGGGTTATACACGATCATCAGTTTATCAGCCTTCACTTTGTCTTGCGTCTGTGAACTACGCAAATTGATTTCTATCTGCCTCTCCTTTTTGATGATACAATATGACTAATAATGCGTATTGCTCTTACTGTAATTACTGTACCTGTATCTTAGTGGCTTCACAACATTCTTCTGTTTCTTTGCTACGAAGGGCAGAGTACAGTGGCCGTCCGTCCTCTGAGTTCGACGACTCTTTTATGACTTTACCACAATGGTATGACTGATGACTGCTAACAAATATTTATATATCAATTGCTTTAACGAACGAAACCCGTGTCGACGTACTCGATCCTCAACGTGAGTGTTTGTGCCGGTTTAATTTATAATATTTAAATATGTGTGAAACATACGAGAATTTCGTTTCATTGCATGCACTTTATAGCATAGCACACATAATAGATACTGTTATTATACGTATACTATTGGAGTATCTTCTAGGCAAACTTGCAGTTAAAAGCAAGATTTTATGAAAAAAGAGAAGAGGAGGTAAAGAACAAAACCTCACATTTCCACTTACAAAAAAAAACCCTTTTTTTTGCTATGTGTAAATAATGATAAATTGATCGAAGCAAATAAGTCAAATCTTATCAAAAACATCTCATTTCTCATAAAAAATTTCATTTCAAATCGAGAGCTTCGATCAAAACCACACATTACCGTCTAAAAAATTCAGTGTCTCTTGATTTGTATCAAAAGCTCACTTTATAGCAGAAAATTTCAATTGTATCACTAAACTTGCATCAAAACCTCTTAAAAACATTGAGTTTAGAATAAAGGTGCAAAAATTCAAATGCCTGGTCTTTTTGCTTCATAATTTATTGTAGTTTTATTTTATCATATGTCTGGCAACACTTTTCCAATTATTTGACGTCTGAAGTTATCTGTCAAACCTATATAGTTGCCAAAGATTTTCAAATCGGATATTTCTGTATTCGGCGGTTAATTTTATTTTTCGATCGAAAAAGTGCTGTTTTTCTGTAAATTTATATTGAAATGGATGAAGACGGTACTGCCGAAATTGTAACAATCAATTGTGGTACAAAAACAAGGCCTCGGCGAGGACGTACACGAAATACAATATCAGCATCCAAGTGAGTAATGTTTTACATCAATTTGAGTGGGAATTTTATGAAGAACCAAAATAATATTCTCTAATACTCATATTTTCCTGTTACAGGTATGCAGATACTGATCCACTTGCACTTAATTTGCAGAAAAACTGCAAACATGGCCCAAAAAGTATTAACAAATGAAGAGTGTGATTGTCTTGAACCTGATACTAACAGTATAAGAAATTAGAATTTGATTGTGCAATAATAATAATAATAAGTAATAACAATAATTGTAAATAATGAGTGATTTTGTCTTGAGCCTAAAATAAAATTAATAAACAATATTAGTAGTACAATATTAGCCATTTTCAAAACCACACTTTTTTTTAGGTAAATATCAAAACCTCGCTTTTCCAGAAGTATTTATCAAAACCACACTTTTCCAAATATGTTTAAACAAAACAACACATTTCCAAATTTGTTTTTTAAATATTAGCGAAGCTTCTTATCATTTCAATCAGGTTCATAATATCAACTGAAACACTAGTTAAACATGACCCAACTAAAACAAACTGCAAATGTTGTAGTTAGTTAGTTATTTACATTTTACTGTTTTCTCCAAAATAAAAAAGTGAGGTTTTGTTCTTCACCTCCTTATTTGTATTAATAACTCAACATAAAGCAAAAACCCATCAAATAAACTACAGTTGAAGTATTAGAAGTGTTCAGAGCCGGCGGCGGCTGCGAGGCGCTCGCTCCCTCCCGCACGTATCGGTTTCTAAGCCGCAGTATAATCTGACAGAGCCTCCTCGGAGCTACACAGCCTTGACGCTTTATGCTCAGCTTAGTATTGTACACTCTATGGCGTTGGTTTTTATTGCCTTGACATTGATTCGAATACGGCATTTTGAGATGTAGCAAGGCGGCTGGCGTTTATAGATTAATAGCATTCGTATTTATTTTGTTTATTGAGAAGTGATTCTTCTCGTTCTAAATTTAGCCTTACGAACATCATCGACAACAATGACAACATTTAACGTCCTTTCACAGTTTAGGTCGAACCAGGCCAGGTTTGGTTATTGACAATAAAGAAAAGCGAGCATGAATTGAAAATACAGACAGAACATTTATTTCAATTAACTGTGTAATTTTGAAGGATGTAAACTATTTAAAGTTTCTAGAAGTATAGCTTCTATAAATATGCTCTGTCAATACCAAACTGGTGAGGAGCATGCAGTTGGCGGGCGGCTACATGACGTCACATAATGTCTAGCATTGTTGCCAACATGACGCGCGGAGAGATAGCGATATGACGTCATAAGTTACGCACGAAACGGCACAACTTTGTGTATTTACGTGACACGTGTACCGTGTTGTTCTCGTTCGCGAGCTCGTAAAGTGTGTAACTTTGGCAAGTGTCATAATGTATATCAAATAAATATTTTTAGGTAACTTACTAGCTATCATTTTTACTTTTAGTGGGTTAAAATATAATGTAACAAAAAGCGTATGCATGGTCTTCGATGCCGGTACAAAACGGCCCCAGACTGTACCACCAGTGTGGCTCAACGGTGCGCCGCTAGAAATTGTCAAACAGTTTAAGTACTTGGGGCACGTACTCACTACCGATCTCAAAGACAATGCGGACATTGAGAGGGAGCGGAGGTCACTGTCAATAAGAGCCAATATGATAGCCCGCAGGTTTGCACGATGTTCACAAGAAATCAAAGTAACGCTCTTTAGAGCCTACTGTACGTCACTCTACACTTGCAACCTGTGGGCTGACTACAGTAAGAAAAGTTACAGTGACCTCCGCGTCCTATACAACAACGCATTTAGGGTAGTGGTTGGGCTGCACCGATTCTGTAGCGCCTCGGGAATGTTCGCGGAGGCGCGCACCTCCTGCTTCCACGCGACCATGCGCAAACGTGCCGCTTCCTTGGTGCACAGAGTAAGGGCCAGCTCTAACACTGTTTTGAAAATGATAGCTGCCAGATTTGACTGTCCTTTCCTTCGACATTGCTGCGCCAGACATGTCTCAGTACCTATGCCAGTGAGAAGATATGACTGACTTGTGATAAATACCTACTAAATACCTAAATAAGTATTTTATTGACATAATTTAGAATTAAGATTATTATGTGATTTTATTTCAAATTGACATTTTATTACTGGTATTTATTATAATTATTTTCTTGGCATCTGACTTCTATTTTATTTAATGCAATTTTTAATAATTTGTTTTGTAATGTCATAATGTGTTATCATTTACATAATTCATCTATATTATTATTTACATGACATTCATATCTGTATTGTATGGTATCAATGTAATAATGTGTTAGATTTTATATTATATTTGGTGAATATGGGTACAATTTTGCCTGAAATAAATGAATTTGAATTTGAATTTGATTATATTTATACACTACCGAGAAGGAAACAATATACCGAAATAAGTGCACTTGGCCGGTTTTAAACACATTACTTTCTTAATGACGTCGATACTCTTCTGTATTTCTAAATATGTTGATGAACGAGCATCACATTTATATATTTAAAAGCACTAAATGTAAGGTTTGAGTCGGTTTAACACATAGCACCTGGCGTTAACCACTCGACCATCGAAACCGGTCAAATGTGATGCAGATTTGGTGCTCGAATTGTACTATCTAGAATACGTATGCAAAGTGGTGCAATACGATTCCAAAACTGGGCACTTACATACACAATATTTAAAAGGTAATTACAATATTTGAACATGGAACGCTTGGCTGTAGAAATGAGGATGTTGTTAACTATTTTAATAATAACGTGTTTACACCATGCCATACAGTTCACGGTTGTATGGTATTTTTTGTAGCGTGATTTATAACAATTTTACGTGTAATTTGAAAGATCAACAGAACCAAGAAAAGGCGACTTTCAAACTATAAAAAAAGCACTAGTTACTAATAATATTTTGTGAACAATTTCGTGATGTCTCCCGTCCACCACTGTGAACAACAAAAGATTGATGCTCTGCGCCGTACGACCAACACATACAGCCAAGTAACCTGCCATGAGATCTGGGCATCCCGAGACATAGGCATAACTTAGATATTAATAGGTATAATCACTCCTATACAAACATTTAGTAATATCCGTGGACTGCCGTGCTGGAAGACCATGGGTCGATCCCCACCGCATGATAAAGTGGCATTTTGCAAACGCTCGCCTGGCTAGCTACCACCCTCAAGTAGAAATTCTGTTGCCAAGCAACAGTGTGTTCTAGCAGCAAATTTTTGAAAGCCAGGATATTACAGGCATACGAGACTGAACAATTACAAAATCACAAATATACGAGAGGAGAATTAACAACTTTATGTCTCAGAGCGCTGGGCGCAGTGCAGCTATAACAGGTGCATGTCGTCACTTGTGACGACATGCACCTGTTATAGGCGGAAGTTACTATTTAACACCAGGTGGGCCTCATGCGTGTTCCATAACAATCTCATTCAAATAACCAACAATTAGATTAGATCTACCACTTCCACCTGCCACTATGAAGTACAGATAGCGAAGCACTTGAAAGACTTACGAGTACTAAAAAAAGCACGGTTTTTACGAGTACAATTCCCAGCAATTCCATATTTTCTATTTGTTCATTCATAACAAAAGTTATAAATGAACACTACATTTCCACAACTCGTCCTTTTGTCCGTGACAGCTGCAGTTTAATAAACACAGGACACGCGCCCATTGTGTACCTTCGCCGTGCAATGTACGTACAACCAGAACAACAACTTTACGTGTGCACTCAACTACAATCTTTTTTAAATGAATACGATCTATAAATCCATAAGAACTGAAGGAAATAAACATCTTCAAATGTGAATGGTGTGAAACAACTATGTTGTATTTACAATTAACCACTGCTTTATTTCAACGTTTTAAGTTTTATATAACAACGCATTATCAAAACACCTGGCATGAAACGGAGTTCGCAAATGCTTTATTCTCTTAGTTTAACGTCCAGAATCAATTATCAAATAAATATATAACTAAAAACTACGAGAAATTGTATGCGTACTTTCAACCCTTACTACGGTGTATTACAGTGTGTTTTTAAAGTGTGGTTGGTAAAAATAATGTTTATCATAGCAATAGCGAAAAGCTGGAACAAGTTTTAATTAATTCGCGTGAAGCGAGCGCCACAAGTAAATTCGAATGCTGCCAAAATTCCTCAACTGGTCCACCTTATATAGTTCGGACAGAATGAACGAGTATGGAGTGCTCTATTGTGAGATTTGAGAGTTCAATTTGTAAACGTGAATAATTACAATATTTGGGCACCATACCTGTGGGCTCAGTAGTTGTTATATTTTTCAAGCACCGGTTACGTACTGTACAATAAGAGTATTTTTCTTAATTGCTTCAAACATCAAATTTATTTGTAGTATTCTCTTCAGTATCTCTACTAAACAAAATGAAGACAAATAATTTTGATGTATAAAATAATTACAGTTAAGTAGATCAGACCCTTCAAGTGGAAAATATGTCATCAAGCACCTAACGGCTCCGGCTGTTGTCCATGAGAGGTTGTTTCCGTTCCTGGTTTAGTCCGTCATAAAAACTAAGGAACATGACGTGTTGCCTTTTTCAACACGTGAGTATGTGGTCGAAAAGTAATCAATATACAATAAAAACTAATTACAACCCAAAATTTCAAGAAAATGCTGAGAATCGTAACATCTGTATAATTATGGTTGATGTTTTTTTTTCCTCAAATGTTTGCCTCTGGCGGTTATGGAATGTGCGTCTTCCAGGTAAATGCCGGATATATTTCGTTTAGGCGAAGTTTAGTAAATCTGATGGGTGGGCTTCTCCTTCCTTTACGACACTTAGACGTTGATACTGCTCACAGAGGAAAAAAATAATACAAAATGCACATCATTATATAATCGGTGAATGCTTAGACGATTAAAACGCTTGTTAGATTCTACCTCTGCCAAGCCACCACCAGTCACCTATGTAAAGAAAATAAATATTGTTATAGTTGTGTAGTAGACATAAATAACAAATTATAAAGGCTGTTAAACTGAATGGCCCCGAGATTCTTGCCCGCATTCTTTTCGCATTGGCAATATAATATCACTTATTTTATTACTATCGTGATCAAACACGTATAAGGCCCACCTGACGTTAAGCGAAAACCTCTGCCAATATGAGATTTCGTCACAAGTCAAAAATTGAACTGTGTCCGTCTCTCTGAGAAATAGAGTTGTTAAGTCGCATGTGCTGGATATTTACTGGCTCTCAAGAACTGCTGCCGAGGCGCACATAACAAAACAGATTTGAATTTATGCTGAAGGCAGGACCTAAATATTTGAATAGTTATTCTTATTTTTAAACCTATAATGAATCTTTTTAAGAGAGTCGTAAACGCTTAAATCAAAAAAAAAAATTTTGTCTTTGACTTTAAAAACGTGCAAATAATCAATAACCTCACGCCTTTAGTATCGGTCCAAATATAAGCGAAAATAGAAAAATATTCATCAGGAACAACGGGAAAAAAGTTTTTCACCAATGTTTTCCTGAATAATTAATCTAGAGCAATGTTTTTGGCATAATATCTGAAGATCCCAAAAAAAATTAATATATTTTAAAAATATTTTAATAAAAGGTTAATGATAGCCTGGGAACCTAGAAAATAAATTCCTTTGAAGATTTTTCTGCTAAAAAGGGATCGCTAAGTTTAGGAGTAGAGAATAGAGGAATACGAAACGTCGATTTAGTTAATTTCCTACCTGTTTCTCGCACACGTCATCGTTCCTCTCAACATACGGTGTGCACAGTGCAGTGTGTGTGCCTTCGGTATGTTTAGTTGAAATAGTCAAGTGTTACTATTCACATACAAAGATTATTTATCAATGAAAAATAAATATACAAACCATGCATAAACAAGTTGTAATCGTGTGGACAAAATTATATTATCGTGTGTGAGGTACGCACGAGCGTCGACAATTCCGCTGAAACGCGTCCGCAGCGAGTTTTATCGGTTAATTTGTTCCGCACACACACCGCACTCTAATTTGAACGAATAAATGTTTGTGTTTCGTTATAACCTTGTTTCAATAAGTGAAATGAAAATCATCGTCTTCCTGTCGTTATCTTTTTAAGGTAAGGTCAGTTCAATATGTGTTCTCCATCAAATACAAGAACTTGCTTAGATATAATTATGTAACGGACTTCATCACAATAACAACAAATGTATTATTTTCCTGCTATAAATGTATTAAAGGTTAAGGTATGAAATTGCAGATTTGTACTGAAAATTTATATTATAAGTAATTTGTTTCATTTAACATATTTATTTGATTCAAAATAATTACCATTAATACCTACACATTGCTACCATCTAACAGGGAGGTCATTTATGCCTTTGCGATAGAACTCTGTTGATCTAGATTCGACAAACTGTGTGAAAGCATTTTGTAATGCCTCTTAGGAAGAAAAGTCTTGACGAAATTTTACTCTAGATCGTGCGCTCGTAGAGTCAAGACCTCCTGAGGATGCTTTGTGTAGAGGCGAAACGCGTCGAAATTTCTTCCGGTTTGGCTGCATGGCGTTTAACAGGTTGATTGTGCGGAATTGTTACTAGATATATTTTGTATATTTTTAAGTGTTTTATTAAAATATTAATTTAAAGTTTTCTTAAAATATTTTAAATATATTTGTTATTATTAAATATGGATTTCCGCGAAAAAACGCCTGAATCTATTCATTATCTTAAGCCGTGATTACCTATATGGAATTTCGTAAATTCAGATTGTAATTTAACAAACAAGTTTTATTCAGTTGCTAATTATGGGCTGGCATATAAAACAAATATACAAAGGGCGCATAATGTCGACAAACCTCAGTCGAAAAGAGAACTAGAACATATTGAAAGTCTAAATAGAAATATAGTTTTGAAGTCTACGACATATTTATTCGTAGTATGTAGCAAAGGTTGTTTTCTCAAATTTAATCTATGTATAATTTGTCAATTACGTTAGATTTACAACCTGATCTAGTAGAAATGTTTTCGTTCTACTTGATCAAGTTGTCCGTTGCCGGACCCCTCCTGCGGTGCTACCCCTCACGCCGCACCAGCACACATGGCACGTCGCTACCACCCGGGGACCAAGCACGCTAATGGGCGAGAGACGAGCCCGCTTCCGACTGCGACGGGTCAGATGAGTAGCCCCGTTGCCTGCTACTTCGGCCGCAGGCATTTAGTTTGTACTTGGTCATAATTATTTGATATGAAGTTAATTATGCTGTTCGCTTCTATTGCGTTCCGAAGAAATGTTAATGGAACATATAAGGTTTAAGCATTTTTTTAATAACTTTGTATATACTCGTACATACAATAAGCCAACGTGTACACATTGTATATATATCTGTCGATAATGGCGCGCGGCGACAGAGTACTTGCCTGCTGAAGTAAGAAAGTGCTCTCTACTATACCAGCCGGATCATCCACTGCAGAACACACCCACCCCATTATGAGAGCGTTTGCCATAATCCCCAAGCTTAGCAGGCGTCTTGGGGATCACTGTATGAGATATTTGACCCTGTGAAAGCGCTGCTGGTGTATTAACCTTAGTCGCCTCTTACGACACCAGCAGTGATAACTCAGTGGCATTGGCTATGGACTGCCGTGCTGCAGGTCCATGGTTCGAATCCCGCCCAGAGCTTGAGCTTCATCGCATGGTGGAAGGGCATTTTGTGAATGCCCGCCTGGCTGGCGACCACCCTCAAGTAGAAAATCTGTCGCCAAGCACCTAACAGTGTGTTCCGGCAGCAGTCCTTGAGAGCCAGAAAAATTACAGGCTAATGAGACCTAACAACTGGACGTCTCAGTGTGACGGGAACAGTGCAATTCGTCGCTGACGAAATGCGTGTGTTATAGGCAGAGGTTAGTCCACTTAACATCAGGTGGGCCTCGGGCTTGTTCCGTCACAATAACATAAAAAAAAAAAAAACTCAGGGGTAGAGATGGGCGGGTTGACATTCTAGCCCGGTACCCCACGGGCTAATTCCTTTCCCCACGGGAAAGTACCTTATCGCCTCACAGTGGGCGCGTTCAAATCAAAACAATGATATTTTTTTTAATTAATAATACCATATTAGTATTCGTATAAGCTAAAATCACAGATTTACCTGATAGGATGTGTTGGAAGCCATCACCGAAGTCTTGTTTGACTTATGCATAAAACTTCCTTTTCTTAACCTAAAATTTTATTTTAATTTTGAATAAATCTAATCCAAAACGATAGCATAGACCTTAGTCCGTGTGAAAACTTAAATCAGCGTAGACTTAACAACAATCAAATTGACCCTTCTCGAGACCTTTCGTGTTAATTCACGTGATACCTTTCAAACCCTTCCATACCTAGGTACATGTACAGTAGGCGCGGGACCCCTAACTACCTCAATACCAACCAATCAAGTAACGTGATTACGTCACCGTCGTCGTCCCGCACTACGGACTGATGACGTCATCCATCAAACAACTCTAACAACACGTTCCGCTAATCAACTATTCAAACTCAAACTGTTTCGGTCCTTCGCTTATAACAACTTGGGTCGGTATCTACTAGGAATATACAAGTTTGTGCATATGCTAAGAAAATAAATTATAGATTTTCTCATTTAATTTATATATTTATATTAACAATACAATTACAATATAAATATACTATATCTAACGAACCAATAAGCTTTTCTTAGCAACCTACAAATTACTAAATGAGCAACTTATATACGTAACTTACGCATATATTTAACACACGCTATGCAGGACGACAAACTTCACAATTAATTTTCGTGTAACTGTTACACTGTCGCTATAAAAGGCCAGCGTAATTGTAAATCAGCTAATATTTGATATAAATGAGACTACGTCGACTACAATATGCTCGTAGCCTTAAGGGGAAATAAGGTGGAGGTACGCGAGGTGCGGGGGTATAATGTTCACGTTAAGTGACATAACGCTTTATTATTTCCACAAATCAGAGAGTTTCTGTTCACGTTGTAGAGCTTTATTCTGCAATTAGTGAGTAAATGATAGTTTTAAGCTTTTCTACAATCAAGTAATAAAAGCCAATATACCACATATTGTAATAGCCACATAATAACTGTCAGGCTAATGTCCTTCCCAGCGCGGGGACAATGTGCAAACACGACCGTCCGCCGACCAACTACTGTACGACCACGGTCAGGTCCCGTTCCGGCACCGAACGGCGGCGGTCGGACGGACGCGGCGGGATAATGTATGCCGCGATCCGGAACTTTGCTTATTGAATTTATAGTACCTATTGCATTTGAAAACGACTTCTTTCACGCAAGTACATATTGGAGATATCTATCGTTTTTGACGGGCCTTTCCGCAAACCAAAGTTGGGCATAGGATAACGCATACGAATGGCGAAGGATTTCTATTATTTGTCACATTTCATCTTGTCACGGATATAGTTGACTTCTGAAATCTTTTTAAACTAGTAGGTAGTGATGTTGTCTTAGATTTTCGCGATTATTACACATTAGTAACTAAACAACTTTAAACGGTTTAAATCTTTTAACGGTTTAAAGGTAGTAGGTAGTGACATCGTGATGCCATGTGCTTGCATAATAGATAAGTTGGTAATAAATACATTTAATAAGAGTAGAATATTCTGTTTTCTCTTTTCAATAACGGCAGCACACGACATTTTATTTTAGGAAAAGGAGTAAGAAGTGAAAATATCCAGTACTTCCAAGTTTTTTTAAGATAATATAATCAAATAGTACAACTTGAATCATTATTTAGTAAGTAAGAAAAAACAAAAAATATGTAACAATTGTATTAAAAACAGCCTCAAAATATTAACGTTTCACTACGTAGAATTTACGTAGGATTACCACACTCGGGCTGCCAACAGCCAATAACGACACCAACCTCTCCCAATAGAGCAGGGTTGTCTCGCACGGGTGACATTACTATCCGACCGACCGGTTTCGGCTGACCCTCGTCCGGTCGCTGAAGGATTACGGATATAGCTCTCTCCCAGATGAAATCATCGATCCATACTAGAGGCCAATCCGATGGACAGTTTTATACTCGAACACTTGATATTGTTATCAAAGCTGATGAATCGAGAACTTTAGCAATATACAAAATAGGTAATCTTAATGTTACTTTACATCTACTGCAGGTGAGCGACTAGGCTTATATAATGATTAGTTTTTATTGTTGTAATAAATGTAATATGTTAACATGCAGTGTCACGTCTGTTTCTCCTGTTAGTATGTAATACTCATGAGATATGCAGAAACATTTTCACATTCGGTAAAAATATTTAAAAAAAAACGGAACCACCTTCTTTAACTGCGTCGAAAATAATGAAATAACTTTTGATATGACGTTTCTGTTCACGCCATATTTTTTTCGCTCGTTTTATTGATGCGTACAAAATCATTCAATCGCCTTATATACTGTTTAAGGTTTACATTTACCATTAAATCATCCTAGTAAGCAAATACAATTCAGTTAATTGACTATAATCTAAAAATTACTTCACCGATTTGATGAAATTTAAATGGAACCAACATGGAGCATTCTAGAAAAATCAGTTCACAATTGGCGTAGCAATCGTGAAACAAACAAACAAAATAAACCTACAATTGAATAAAGAACCTGATCTTTTTTTGGGAGGCGGTCCGAAAAACAGATACTTATTGTTTTATTAATTGATTTGATTTTTTCTTCTACATAATGATAAACCTGAGGAAGTATGTTTACTCAATTTAAACCGTTTAAAGTTATTTAATTACTATGTGTAATAATCGCGAAAACCTAAGTCAATATGTATACTCAAGTTTTTCAGAAGGAAAGTGTTGGTATTTACAACACAGTTTTACTCTAAATCTTGCGTGGGTACCTTGTTCTATTACTGTTTATGCCGTTTCTTAAGCGCCAAATGAAAATTAAATTTAATTATGTTTTATATCCATTAAAGTTACACTGCACATAAAATCTAACATGTTTTACCTGCAAAATAAACCTTTAAGAACTTGTAAGGCCGACAAAGTAAAAGAAACGACACTCGGACCGTCACTCGGCGGAAGTTCGGTCCATCTCATTATTTAATTAAAGACGACAGCGTTCCGCTCTCCGAACTGTTCGCGTCTCAAAGTGTCTCAAAATCAACAAACTTGTTTATGTGGACGGAGGTCGCCCACTACGTCTACAATAATCTGTTACTATATTTAATTGTAGTGAGTACAGGCGCCAGATGCGTTATGTGGTAGTTTAATCAATTAGGAATACAAATGGTGGTAAGCGTATTGCAAATTGTAATATACCGAATACAGTTCAGACTCCGAACTGCTAGTAAACCCAGAACCACAAGAATCCAAAGGGTTGCTTTCACCACTCCAATATGTCCAAATGCAGATAATTCTGCTGTTATCTACCTGCACACACTTGACAATGACAAATATGCAAATATGTACTGCCTCATAATTATTATTATTAACTTAACTATTATTACGTGTCTACTGCTTGAACAGAGAGTTGGGTGGCTCCAACACTAATGGAAGACTTTAAAGTGTACAGTTTCCGATGGATATATTATACAACCTTAACATGGGAGCAAACATACCCCAATATTTTTAACCGATCTTAAAAGAAGGTGGTTTTCAGAACAGTAATTTTTATGTGTTTGTTTTCTGACAAAAAAAAGAAATGTAAGAATTTTATCCAGTATTTTATATAACAGATGTGATTTAACCTGAAGGGTATTTTGTATTGTGTTTCAGTTCTGATTGCTGTACATTTTCACTTCCATAACACACTGATTTTTGAACTAAATTACCATTGAACCAAATAACGACTTGTTATTCTCCTTGTAATCAAGTTTTTCTTGCAGCGAGTACACATCTTTACAAAACCAACAAAAATCGTTATTATTTACTTCTTCAACAAACTTTTGTAATTAGTCAGTGAAAATCTCAAACGTTTTAATATTTAAAGGCTTGAATTGAATTTGTTTAAAACAAATATTTACCGAAGCCCCATGTTGTTCTCATCAACAAGCTACAATAAACGAAGCGTTCAATCCCAACGGCAGAATTACTGAAAACACGATGTTTTATAAATTATTAGTGCATGAATAAAACGGCACGGTGGCGAATGTAATTTATACTGATTGAAGAACAACATGCAGTGTTAAATTTTTGTGAATTTTGGAATAAAAACAATTTATTTCACACATATATGAACATTTTTGGAATCGAACACAACTCTTTTTATGCTGTGAAGTGTTGAGACAGACAAGACATTCATCTGATGGTATACGGTACTTCTATGAATTCGTGTTTTTCGTTTTCAATATCGAGTCCTTATACCTATATAGGTATACGGTGATCACCTTGAGGGTGCCGTTATGTTCCACATTTCACACTAAATAGGTTCGTTGTTTATTAATCCTCTTCTCAGATCTGTTGATTGTCATCTCATAATTTTGTACACATATACTTCTTCAAGCAGTCCTAGCATATATACCTTCATAGGACTTCGTCTACTCCTTATACGACCGTCCTCATAGTCAACATTATACTTGTTATCTTCCTCCTCATGGCGTGCCCAAACTGTGTATACAATACTGTAGTCTAATACTGTGAGTTCTCTGTTATTTTCAATAAATTTCATGTGCATACACAGGGCACATGTGAACTTTCCAAAAACATTTATATAATTGCAGACTGGTAAGGATAACATCACTCATGACTATGTAAAATAACTGGATGTCGCAGAACAGGTGTTTCATTTTGCTCATCTCCAGATCGATACTTTTACTTTTTACTTTTAATTTCATGTTTATGTATGGTTTGGATGTTGGGTTAATTATCGTCTTCTCTTAATATCATTTAACATAAGATCGTTGAATATGAAATAAAAATCTTAACTCCTATTATCTAAGTATTTTTATGATACATGAATAACATATTGTTGCCATTAAAACAAAATAATCTTTTGATTGTTTTCCTTCAGTTCCCTTAAATAATCGTGTTTCAACTGCATCATAAAATTTCATAAAACATATTTTACGAGCAGGTATATTCAAATTCCACCATAACAATAAATCCGCTCACACGCTAAGCGCTAATTTAGTTAAAGATAATCCTTGTTCGGAAGTTAAACAAGATGGCTTGAAGCGTTAAACTCCGAGCTAAACTATTCGGCGCCGAACCGCAGCATTTACGAGTTGCAATAACATTCATAGGAATAACCGCAGTCCCAGCGCGCGGCGTGCCGCTCGACTGTCGCCCGACACCCGCCCGGCACCGCAGCGACACCGCAGCGACACCGCAGCGACACCGCAGTCACTCCGCCGTGAGTGCCTGCAACTAACTTGGACAATTGCTGTTTACAGAACAGTTGTGGACTTTCAATTGAAATTGTTGCTTTAAGTTGCAGTTAATCTACGAGTTTTGGGATTGTTTTTGTGACAAAGGGGATGCTCAGGCTTGTGTGTGGACTTTGTCAAACTATACATTAACTATTATTGATTATGGAGAGTAAGCTATGACAGACAGTAGGAATGTTCTTTATTGATTGGATGTCATTTGGTGTTTGGCTTTTTTTTATGAGGATGGAAGTACAAACATGGATGATGAATTGAAGAATTTTATTTTTAAATATGAAGGCATAATGATTAATCTACTGATCTATCTATCTACTTCTACGTAATAATTTAATCTCAGTTATTAACCTTGTATATATTGGTCTTCTTTTTTATGATTTCTGACTTAATGTGCGGTTTGCGTTTGATATGACCGGACCGCAGGACGCAGAACGCATCCAGTGCCACTTCCTTAAAGTTTTAACTCTACTAAATTCTAAAGTATTAACTGACACAAATGCATCCAAATGTTCACTTTAAACAAATGTATTTCACTTGCTCATATTGCATTGCTTTTAGGTTCACAACTCACCTTATATAATACTTGTGCTTTGTCATTTACATTTTATTACTAACCTTAATTAATGTAACGAATTTATTAAAAAAACGATTTTAAGCACTATTGCATGCTTTTCAAATATCACGTTATTTTTTTTCTTTGAATTTATTTTAAATGTTTGTTTGCAAGTGTTGGTTGTGAGCATCGGTATTACTCTCTCGGCTCCATAACACGTTCGTCTGCAGCTTGAGCTGCAATCCAGCCTCGATGATTATCATAACTTTCTAACTAAATTGTACATTGTTGTTGTACATCCAATTGTACACAACCTTCATAGTTAAGTTGTATAATAAGGAACTATTGTATTGTCTCCCCTTACAAGCTCATCGACTCGCTCCGTGTACTGCACTGTGCCTAATGCGATGCAATGAATAATGGACTCGCTGCATTAGCATGTTCTGTGGCTCGTTGCTATTAGTTCAATGAACTGCCTCACAATGGTTACACATGGTGGAGATTTTTAAAGATCAGAATTATTGATCACTTACTTCACGGATTGAAAAACGTTGTCTTTATAGATACAATGTATTATTACAGAAATTAAAGAAAAAAGACTACGATATTAGAGGAAGGTTACGATTGTTGGACCAAGGTGCTTATTGTATCATCAATATATTACCAAAACTGTGCATCCAAGAGCAATACCTAAACCAGTCGTAACCAGTAATTTATGTCTTATATAGTCATGCCTTCCACTTCTCTAAGCTCAGTGACACTGTGTACGTTGTTCTACAAACAAGACTTAATTTTATTTTATATTTTAATATGCTTTAAAAAGTTTACGAACAAGTAATATTGTTACTTTCCTGACAACATTGTAATATTAAGTTTGCAGATTACATTACTTTATTTTGTAATGTAATCCGCATAGCATACGTTATTGCAATAATAAACATATTAAAAAGGTTATATTAAATTGTGAAATTGTATGTAATTATAATTTCACATGTGATACATATGTTTGGCTACCCATGTCCGTTGGATTATTTACATATATTTTCTTAATCAGTACCGTGTTGCCATCCTTGGACCACAAACGAGTTACACGATTGGACTGGTCCAATCATAGCGCGTTTTAAGGTTTTTAGTCAAATTCCAATAATATTATAATTTAAGAAATATTACAGGTATGTTTTTTTATAAAGCCGCCGAAAAACCAGGGTATGATGATAGTGCAGGTGTTACGGAAGAGGAGTCGGTCAGCTCAAATCGGCTATGTATCGACTTCGTTGCCGCACATGACACTATAGATGACAACAACGCAGGTATTACTGCAAGTGACGTTTCGGCCTTCATGTTTGTCATCTTATCATTGAAGTAGAAAATGTTATTCAACTCTCTTTAATGTGACCTTTGAAATAAAACTTCTTGATCTCATTTGATGAACCAAAATAAAAACTCAATTATGTATAACTATATTCATAACATCTTTAATCCCAGGTATTATTATTCAAAATAATGTTGGTAATAATAAATTATTTGTTTTTGTTACAATATTTTTAATTAAATCATCTCAAGAATTATAAACCCATGTGAAATAGTGATGATTACAATAATGATGTATATTCCTTTCCTTTAGTTTTAGCTGAGTGGGTGTCGGCAGAATGTGTCGCTCCCGAACAACACGCACTAGGTCGCGTGTGGAGCCGCGCGCGTCGCGACCGACGACGTGTCGGTGAGGGAAGCGCGGTGGCACGATCTAAACACGCTCATTGGTTCATTCAGTATTTGTTACAAACCACAAGTCAAATTACTTTTTAATTTATGGGTGTTTATTATTTTCATATTTTGCGTTCACTGATTTTATTGCTTTAATAATATATTTTCCAATTATTAACAGATCTATAAATACTTACTAGAAAGTGTTTGATTAGGGTTCTGTACCCAAAAAGTAAGACAAAGCATTCTTTTGACACTAAGCTTGTTAAGCTAAGCCTATATGTCTAACTACAAACCTTATATTGCTAGATATTAAATTCAATTGGGTTTAAAAGAAGTTCCAACACATGACAATAAAGACAACACAAGGTAACAAAGAAACGATTTGTGTCTTGGCATATGAGATGTCATCGTCAAGAACTCTTTGGGAAGAGTACACATAGTTTTTATTTATTTATAAGATAAAGGGCCGATAATTTACTCAACACCCACGTTGTCTACTTGCTTCTAGCCGCAAATGAGATGTCAACACGCGGACATTATGAACAATGTACTAGGTATAAAACGAAAACACTTTTGAAAAAGAATACATCGTAAAATTTTCTTTTGATTTAAATGCAAAAAAGATTATTGCAACTACTCACTTTTGGAAGAGACAACAGAGGAATACGAAACATCAATTTAGTGAATTTTCTTCCTGTTCCTCGCAGGCATCATTCCCGCTCAAGTGTAAACTCGGTTTAAGTGTTAACTTGGTTCACTTATACATTTTCTTCGGGAGGGAGGGTTAATAATTATTTGAATTTATATGTGACTAAGATTTGTTTTACCGATAGTGGTTAGTTAGTAACCTTCAGGTAGCTAAAGAGTGAATAGGCAATCAAGATCTAAATGCCTTAAACTCCCTTATTATCTGTTATAAAAACAGCATACGTTTTTCTACATACTTATGTATATATATATAAAATAACGGCGGATTTCAATATATTTATTTGTTTTTGTTCTTGCAATATTACATGCATAGCGATGGAATTATTTATCGAATTTTAAAATGAAATATAGTAAAACAAACAACATAGCATATCTAACGATAGATCTCTCTAATTGGTACCAGCTTTCGGAGTGAGAAAGTTGAAAGTTTTTATGAAAGCCGCAGCGCAGTGGGAGTCGCGGCGCGACTCAGCCACGTGGATAACTCAAACTGGAATTAAATTAAACTTTCAACTCAACACAGCTAGTTCACTCTAATTTATAATCAAATTAAAAGTTTTATAATGTCGGCAGGAATAACCGTGAAATAATAAGTTACACTGTTGAGATTTAGCATCATACGTACCAAAGTGTTGATTGTTCAAATTTAAATTTCCATCGAACAAATGTATTCCGGTCGTGGTCGAGTTCAATCTCATACATTTCCGTCACCGCAGAATGCAATCCCACGAATGAGTTGTTGACCGTCGGAAATCAGGTCATCCCTAAACCCGCAAGGCACTCCCCCACCCCGAGCCGAGCCGACTCTACGGAAACGGTGAACTTCGAATCATACCGGCGTTGAAAACATAGACTTGAATTCATTGCACACATTCTTTAAAAACAAAGTAACGAACAGCAAAAGTTACATATTTACACAAAAATATTAAGTTTGTAGGGTTTAATTTTCAAAGTACTGCAGCAAACTAATGCACATTTAAATGTTATAGAAATTGTTGGAAATTCGTTTTATTGCAGAGAAGGAGAGCGTTAGCCTTAATACTTTGCGCGAGTATTTCGGATAAAATGCTGTTCTGTGATTTATAGTTTAATTTGTTTTTGATCCACATCGGTCCTTCGAAAGACGATGTCTTGGAACAGTTTTGTGACTACTGCTCGATGCCCCATGTAATTACAATCGATATTTGAGACAATATTCGACTTGGAAACTTTTTTTTATGCTGATATGTAAGCCCTTGACCACAATATCACATGATGGTAAGCGATGATGTGGTCGAAGGTGTTTAACTTGCTTAACTATTATTATTATTTAGAATTACTGGCTCTCAAGAACAGCTGCTGGATCACACCGTTAGGTGCATGGCGACCGATTTTCTACTTGAGGGTGGTTGCTAGCCAGGCGGGCATTCGCAAAATGCCCTACATGCTATAACGACTGCCATCCTAAGATAACAACCGGGACCGACGGCTTAACGTGCCCTCCAAAGCACGAAATCGCTCAGTTGTAATGTCACTAGCGGTCACCCATTCATCTCATGACCACGACAGACGTTGCTTAACTTTGCTGATAGGTTAAGAACAGCTAAGCAAACTTCGCTACGAGCGCTTCAAAGCGCTACGTTTTGAACTTGTATGTGTCGTCTATAACAAACTCTAATAAGATACTCTTTCTTTATATCATCAAAATCGTCATTTCAGTCCCAAGAAGCTGGATCTATGCATGTGCCTCCCCCATTGATTTCCCAATAGAACGGTTGGAAGCGACCTTCATCCACCGTCTTCCGGCGACCTTTATAATGTCATCCGTCCTTGTGAGTGGTGGCCTCCATTCAAAAAATATTTCGGTCCATCGACCATCAGTTCTGCGTGCTATGTGCCCTGCCCACTGCTACTTCAGCTCGCTGATCCGGCTTTCATATGTCTACGGATCTCCTCCTTGAAAGCCAGAATAGCACTAGGTAAGCCTGATTTTTTTATTTTTTTTTATGTTATTGTGACGGAACAAGCCAAGGCCCACCAGATGTTACGTGGACTAACCTCTGCCTATAATAGACGCATTTCGTCAATGACGTATTGCACTGTGCCCATCACGCCTCACACACGTGAGACGTCCAGTTGTTAGGTCTCATTAGCCTGTAATTTTTCTGGCTCTCAAGGACTGCTGCCGAAACACACCGTTAGGTGCTTGGCGACAGATTTTCTACTTGAGGGTGGTCGCTAGCCAGTCGGGCATTCGCAAAATGCCCTTCCACCATGCGGTGAAGCTCAAGCTCTGGGCGGGATTCGAACCATGGACCTGCTGCGCGGCAGTCCATAGCCAATGCCACTGAGCCATCACTGCTTCAAAATGATATTTTAGACTGCATTTTCACCTACCATCAGGTCAGATAGTGGTCAAATGCTAGGTCAATATTAGCAATAAAAAGAATTGCAAACTTTGGACTGTCACTGAACATTTCTTTGTCCCATAACGTATACGGCGGACGGCCCGGGAATTGAACCCAAGACCTAGATGTTTCAAAGCGGTGGTTTGACTCACGCACCTTCAAGGCAGTTATAAATATCATGAAGATTTCCAAATCCAGACATTTGGAAAGAACACATACACACATATCTTCACACACATATAGCATAATATTATGTAATGTATTATGACCCGGGAATTGAACCCGCAACCTCAAAGCTGTTATAAGTATCATGAGGATTTACAAATGTAGACGTTAGTATAAAAACTATATTGCTCTTCCCGACATGATTACTTATACAGTGTCACTGGTAAAATGCTAACAACCTCTTAGGGTTTACTTCTGCTAGTACTAACAAACATTATGAGATGTTTTTTATTATATACATATTTTTTTGTTTTAATGCCTACTCCGAGCCAAGAGCGCCCGCCGCGGCAACACTGGACCGCGCCGTGGTCCCTTTGAATAGATTTTTGAATATTTACATCGAGCAAAGTAATAAAAAATATGAAATATTACATTACAGGCACAAGAGACTTTTGACATCAGGTGGTCCTCGTGCTAATTCAGTCAAAAATATATATTAAAAAAAAACAGAAAAGAAAATAAAAATAATAAAATACCATCTCAAAATGTTTGTTAGAACTAGTCAAACAAAAGTCAACCCTAAGAGGTTATTAGCATTTGACCAATAACCGTGTACAATACGCGTGAAGGAATGAACGGGAGAGTAGCACGCGTCACGTCGCTCGCAGTGAGCTCATCCGTCGAGGTGGACCCACGTTCCTCGTGAACATACTCCGAAGGTAGGGATGTATCACGTGACACAGAATATTTTGCACTTTAGTATTTTTTCAGGCTGTATAAGGATTTTGCTGAAAGTATTATCATGTCGTAAGATTAAAATATAAACTTTTTTTATATTATGAAGTGACGGGACGGAACCGTAGTTTGCCTGATAGTAAGCGTCACGCTTGTCATTACAGTTTCTGTGCCACCATCCGAGTTCTGCATAATACTGCACTGCGCTCGTCACTGTGGACGTTAGCTCTTATGTCTCGTTTGCCCATTGGTTTACTCGATACAGCGTCGGCACACCTAATAACAATAGTTTTTGCGCACTACTGCTTCTAGGCAGAATATTTGATACTGCTGTATTGATTATCCCGGTTTGGCTGCGTGGCGTTTGTGAGGTCACGTTGGCTTAACAGGAAAATTAGGCGGAATTGTCACTATACATAATATATTTAATATTTTTAAAGATTTTTCTAAAACACAAATTTAAATATGGATTTCCACAAAGAAAGCCTGAATCTATTAATAATATTTTTATTTATTTATTATAGATATTCAGTAGTTGCTATCAAATAACTTTACGCTATGTTGTATGCTAAGAAAGTGCAGTCCACGCTTCTATATTCTAATAATAAATAGTTCCGTGAAAGTTCTACGTGGGCTCTACGAGAAGTTTTCTTTTGCGAATGTACTTTACGAAATAACTCTTACAAAGAAACTTACTACCATGGAATGGTGTCCACAAACCAGGCCACTTCCAACCGTTCTATTTGGAAATCAATGGAGTAGGCAAGAATTCCAGCATTGGAATTCTTGGGGCTGAAATAATGATGACGATTATTATAAGTATGTGCTTATATGAAAAACAGACAAAAATAACATTTTTACTAAGAATAATAATACATATTGAACAATTCAAATTTATACAATAATAAAAATTCGACACTAAACAAAAATTTTTGGACCGTAAATTAAGCTCCATACTTTTTCACTTCACTACTAGAATAGATAAAAAGTTCTGGCAGTTCAACTGCAACTACTAACTATTCGATTGGACAAGCTTTGAATATCACATGATGTCGCAGACCACGCAGCATTACAAAGCGGTACTGTTATAGCGTATTTAATAAAGCTGTTACATTTATTGGGGTGCTCGGGAGTGGACGTTTTGGGAATTTGAACGGACTTAGCAATAAGGTAAATCAGTTCGTTAAACGCTTGTAGGAATTTGTAGTGGTTACCATCTGCGTAGAATCCATGTGCTACGGCTACGTTGTCGCGTAGAGGATAAACAAGTTACGAGAATATGCATTTACACTTCACTTAGAATTACTGAATACTATTGTGTAAAGTATTAAAAGATTAATTTTAATACCCGACATTGGTTTTTGGTTGAAGTAAAATTATTGTAAAGTAACTTTTCGCCGTATTTCGCTTGACATTATTTTTTATGAGTATAAAGATCTCATAATAGGCAACTTCCAAATTAGAGTTGTTCTCCACTAGATGTTTATATGTACTTGATGCCCAATGTATTTGTAAGTTGTGAACACATTGGCATGATTTCTTTATTTCCAACAAAGAAATAATCACACAATATATATACTATGGATATACTTCCAGTAAGGTTCTTGAAAATATGTATTTATAAATTACAAGCCCTGAAATGGTCAAGTGGATATAAATAGTGAAACACTTAGCACTTTGTATAAAAAATAATATTCCAAATTTTTCATATAACGCATAATTACATTTCTGGAAAATAGTTTACAAAAATTGCGTATTACCCGTTTACATGCTAATATCAGCAGCTATTGTACAAGATTAGTAAAATTATAAGAACAAAATTGCAAACATAAAAGGCAACTACGTGTCTCGCATGCAGGAAATACCGACGAGCTCTAGTTAGTGAGTGCAGTACAATGCAAATACGATAGGCACTAACACGGCGAGTTCCGACTCAAGGCTTCAAGTGGCTGGAGCACATGTGCATACTCTTACTTTAGGAAGAGAAAATATGGTAGTCCCGCGGGAACCGCAGCATATGCATTTAGATTATACTGTTTCAACGAACATTTTCATGAGAGGATCGGTGCGAGCAAGCTCTATATGCTAATACGTGAACAAAATCTGAAGCCGATTCGATACTCGTTTGGTCGATGGGTTTTGTGCACACGGACTGCGGCTGAGGATTGCACTGTCCAATGAATGCTTTATCTGTTGTTAAATAACGATGTGATTAGTGATAGAACACCCAAGTTATTTACCCGCCTAGAGCATATGTATCTACAGTATCTGTGATACTCATACTATCATATATTAGAACACAAACTCAAAATGTTAATCGAAGCATTATTAAAAGTGAGATAAAACTAATAGGTAAAGGACATGGTAAATTATAAAGAAATACATATAAATTCCACATTCTTGCTTTTTAATCTACTTGATTTATTATATAAAAAGTAAACCATTCCTTACGTGCCGTATAATTATACGCCACGCACTTTTTCCTATAAGGAAAAAATAAGTATACCCAATTCCAGAAAACAAGAGCATTCTTTGATAACGTATTTTATTTATATCCTTATAGGTATAACAAATAACTAATATAGCATTTAGGGAACACCTTATAATCAAATTCAACGTTAATTAGACGTGGGAGGCACAACTAGAGCTAGCTAATAAGTTATAAAAATATTTGAATGGAAAATGATAACTCTTGCAGCCACGGCCTCAGAATAACGTCCTCGTGTATTTCCAATTATACTTTTGAGGCGGGTGCTGGACATGTTCACATGTCTGGTGATCCATTTGAAATAATCCTCTATTAGAAAATATACAGAATACTCCATTAATACGTAGTTATAAACCAGGCGGTAGGTCCCTTAAGCACTGGACGAACGTCTCGGAGTGACGATTGCAGTGCAATGTCAAGCAAAACGAGAAAGTTGACACGACAACTGTAATGAAAAGGCGTGAAGCTTATCTATCAAATCTCCAAAACTCACATAGCACATGAATAAGTAAAAAAAAACTTGTCAAAGGAACTTCATCTTAATAACTACCTACCTACTATGTATGGTAAATGAAATATACTTCTAACAAATTATACATTCCATATACAAATTTAGAGATTTCTAGGCATTCATAAATTCGATTTTAAATATATTGTCTTAGAGTATATTTTATTAAGTCAAATGAGATGATCGTGATGATGAGTTTTGTACAAAATCATAACCATAATATGGTAACTGAAAAATATACGTATCATTAATACTTCAAATTTGAAGAATACATTAATAATTTTATAATGTGTGTACTAACAGAATGTTCACAACAAATTATTCTAAGCAAATAAACACACAACTTGAGCTCGAGAAGCTACTCGATCCAAACTCAAACAGCGCGTCGGAAACTTTCCGAGTGACTCGAGTGTCCCCGCTGTAGTGCACAAGTAGTTTACATTTACACTTGTCATTAGCGCTTCTGTACACTTTGCATTAGTTGGCACATGGCAGGCGGGAGGGGCGAGGGGGTGGAGTACAGGGGAGAGGGGTGCGGTATATTCGATGGGAACCCACGAATAAATATATTTATTCGTAGATGGGAACAGAAAACTGTAGTATCTGAAAAGGACAAGTGGATGGTAACGGTTTGAGTGTAACTTTAATATACTCTGGGCTTCCCTATTATTGTCACATTAACGTATATTTTGTCCTTATGTATGTCAAAGGTATCTAGTATACAGGATGGAAACTTTCAGAGGGGCAGTAAGGGGAAGTACCTTATCCGTTGCAGCTACTCGGAAATGGTCTTCGGAGACTATCCATATTTTTTATGGAATTTTGATCCCCATTCACAGATTTAAAAAATAAATACAGTTCTCAAGAAAATAGCCAGCTTGCACAAAAACATTTTTTGATGCCAACCGATCCTGTTTCTAATACAGATCAAAAACTTCTATGGGACCAACCATCGTTGGAGTACTCAAAAAGTCACAAATTGAACTAACTAACTTAAATTAAACTAACTTGATGATAATAATAACAAATATTTTAAGAAAACATTTAATTAATTATTTAATAAAACACTTAAAAAATCTTTATAAAAATGATATATATCTAGTGACAATTCCGCCTAATTTCCTATTAAGCCGACGTGACGTCACAAACGCCACGCAGCCAAACCGGAAGAGTATTCTCCTAAGTCCATTTTTGAGTAGCTGCAACGGATAAGGTACTTCCCCTACTGCCCCGCTGAAAGTTTCCACCCTGTATATTAATTAATTTATTATATAGTTGTACACCTCATTAGGTTATTTGTAGAATGTTGACCGAAAACCAAAAACCTTGTACATGTGGGGTGTATCTTCTACTAGAGATAAAAACTAGCTTTTTAGTTACATATCATAAAAGGGGATAGTAGGCATGTCTGTTGGCAGTTAAAATATTCTTTATTCACGAATCACAAATAGCTTCACCATATAGTGATGTGATAGGGACCGAACATTTTTTGTGCATAAAAAATATCTAACAAATTACTTTAATTCTTTTGTCTTTATTATGTACAAAAAATCATTATATACAAATAGCTCACACATAAACCTTGAGAAGCACCAAACTGAAAAACTAAACATCTAATCCTATGTCGCTCTATCCCAATACGATGGTTAAAGAACGATAGTAAAGATTTGAGTTATGACGTCATTTCATGCTAGCTCAATTGGTTAGAGCGTGCCCCAGCTAAAGGAGTGGATGGACGCGGGTCCGAATCCCGCACATGACTTAAAAAAATAAATCCTTTCTTATATTTGTATTTTCGTAATGTAATCAGCATAGCAGGCGTTATTGCAAACATAACAATATTAAAATTATAAGGTTGCGTCATCATTTACAAGTATAAAACCAATTGCAAAATTGGTCTTGTTTGTAGTACAACGTAAGTGGTACTATTGATGTCGCTCCATCCCAATACTATGGTTAAAGAACGGCAGGATAGATTTGATTTATGACGTCATGTCATGTTAGCTCAATTGGTTAGAGCATACCCCGGCTGAAGGGGTGGATGGACGTGGATTCGAATCCCGCACATGGCTTAAATTTTTCCTATCGTATATTTGTGATTATGTAATGTAATCCGCATAGCAGGCGTTATTGCAAACCTAACAATATTAAAATTATACGGTTGCGTCATCATTTACAAATAACCTGTTAACCTGGACCTGCTGCGCGGCAGTCCATAGCCAATGCCACTGAGCCATCACTGCTTCGTTACTACTAGTACTGTTATACTAATAAAAATAGATCCATTTAAAGAGGCTGCTACACCCATTGAACAGGCTGGGTCGAGGAAGAAACTGTACTGACCAAGTAATGGCCATCACCACGTGCATCGAAACCGGTTTCCAAAAGCAGTTAAAAACTACAGCAGTATTTATAGACCTCACAGCTGCATACGATAGCTCACAGTCCGTTTGGAAACAGGGACTAGTGCGCAAACTATTATCTGTCATCCCTAGCAAAGAAATTGTAGACGTAATATCTAGCATGTTGAGTGGAAGAGAATTCGAAGTCTATCTAGGTAATGCCAAAAGTAGAAAACGAAAATTAAACAACGGCTTACCTCTAGGGTCTGTTATGGCACCGCAGCTTTTTAATCTCTACATTCACGATCTGCCAGTCACCACAGGTACTAAATTCATATACGTTGATGACATTGCACTTATTGCTCAAAGCAGGGACATGAAGACGAACGAAAACATCTTGACTGATGACCTAACCAAGCTCTCAAAATACTATGAGTGTTGGCGTCTTATCCCCAGCCCCAGCAAAACCGAGGTTTCATATTTTCATCTAAATAACAACCTCGCGAACTATCAACCTAAGGGAAAAAACCTTCATGTCAACGCTTTTCCTAAATATCTCGGTGTAACCCTCGATATATCACTAACCTACAAAGAACACCTAAACAAGTTGTCTCACGCAACAACATTCTGTACAAATTATGTGGCACAACCTGGGGAGCGTCTGCGGATTGCTTGCGTACGACCGGTATCGCCCTGGTCTACTCAGCTCCAGAATACTGCTGCCCAGTTTGGCTGGAAAGTGCACATGTTCATAAAGTAGACACTAAACTGAACGAAGCCATGCGCTGTATATCCGGTACTATCAAATCTACACCTCTTCACTGGCTTCCTGTAATTAGCCACATAGAACCACCTCATCTCCGCAGACAACATGCACTAAAAAGAAAAACAAAAAAAAGAGCTACACCCAGAACTACCTATCTATGCTGGTATCTTTTGCCCACCAACACATTGATTAAAGTCGAGGCATCCCCCGTACCGTATTTTCAAATCGCAGACGGATGGAGAAAGGTTTGGCATGAGGCTACAAAAAACTCAGGTACTCGAAGCATTGACCCCACTTCCAAACCCAGGCTTGAACCTTCGACGTAAAATACGGTGTCGCTAAAAGAGACTAAGAGCAGGACACGGGCGCTGCAACTACTTCCGACACAAATGGGGCTGGACAGACAGTGCATGCTGCGAATGTGGCGATATGTTAATTTAATATTGTTGACATTTTTACATATTATTTTATGATATATGATATTATATCATAAAATAATATATTATTTTATGATGATGTAGTAATGTTGCATGTAGTCATACGATTAAATAAAAATAAAAGTGGGGAAATTAATGAACTTAGAACATTTGGTTAAATATATAATATGCATAATACTGCTTTATAATTATTAAGAAGTACATACATAATATTCATTGGTTCTTATTCCGGCTTCCGAATATGTGCGGTAAGTCAACGCGTTTTTTTTTAATGTATGACCCTACGTATTATTCGTAGGTATGACCTTGCATTACTTCTTGTTGGATAAACCAATCTTGATTATACTGTTATCGTTATGTAAAGTATAACTCTAAGTTCCATTTAAATTTCATCAAGATCGGTTAAAATTTCAGCAAGATTTCAAATTATACTCAATAAAGAGAAAAAAATATTTGCTTACATAGCTTAGATTATACAGATTTAATTAATCCTAACAAATTTAATTTACCATGGATGGATAAATCGGTACTCATCTTTGCGATAAACGTGATAAATTATTTAACTCTTGGAAAATAAGTTCTAATGATCCCAAATTAAGACTAGAATAAAATAGGGTAAAATATATACAGCCGTGTCTGTGTGTCGCTTAAACATCCTCCGGCACCGGCTCTCTCTCTCTCTCGCTCCGTGTACTTCTCCCTCATCTTATATATGTTAGTTATATGACTGTATTTATATATAAAATTATTTATATACTTTATCTATATACATATAATATTATTTAAATACTTGTATTATATATTTGTGTGAATATATTATGTAATATTAATATGTATTAGTATAATAATAAATATATTGTAGGTATGCCTAGATTTTAAATTATGTGTTTTAGATTATAACGTAGACTAATTTTCTTTATCTCGATGATGGTTTAGTTATGTTTCTTATGTACACCCCCGACATTGTTCCTGTATTTCCTCTTCATATAAAGGTTGCCTGGAAGAGATCGCTATTAGTGATAAGGCCGCCCATTGTGACATTTTAGTCAAAGTTTTATTTAAGATTTATTTTGTATATTATTGGTGTAACAATAAAGAATTATCTATCTATCTATCTACTACAAACCTTCTCAGTGAGAAAGCGAAAAGATTTTATGAAAGCCGGAGCGCAGTGGGGGTCACGTCGCGGCTCAGTGACGTCACTGGAATTAAATTTAACTTTCAACTCAACATAACGAGTTAACTCAAACATGTAATCATATTAAAAGCTTAGTTGTGTCTTAGGCTACGCTTGAAATGATTTAAAAGATTTCGAGGTTCGTTTAGCATGATTGCCAACTAGGTATTTTGTTTACAAAAATAAACAAACGAACGCTTTGATTTTTCATATTTATTAGTTTTTATTGTTTTCGTGCACCGAGAAGACAAATGTATTCCAGAGTTCAATCTCATACAATTGCGTCGCCGCAGAATGCAATCCCACGATTGAGTTGTTGAACGTCGAATATCAAGTCACCCCTCACCCCACACCGCACCCCGCACGATCGACCCATACCAATTTTATGAGAATGGCGAATTTCAAGAGTTTCGTATCAAAAATTTAAATAATATCAGCTTTTATAAATTGCTTTATCCAATAACAATCTACGAGACACAACAAAAACATGCAAAATGATACAACAATGGCTTAGCATCTACACAAAAATCAAGCTTGTTGATTGATATTTTAAAATGCAAAGAAATAAAAAGTTGGGCATCCGTTTTATAAAATACCGTCTCATACCGTCGGTAATTCATCCTTCAACGTGATAGTTCGTCGCGACGATGCAAGATGGCGCATCCGTCATTCTCCGACGTGATCGATGAGCCGCTTCAAGGCGACGCTGTCACTGATGCCAATCGGCTCTCGTGGTCCTTTAAGCTCTTTGTGACTTTTAGCTACTGCAATGAATATAGCTATAGGATAGAGTTATAAGTCATTTACGTTTTTAGAAGAATTACAACACATAAGATATGTACTTCACTCCGTGGTTTTGACGAGCTAGAATAGCATCCCTTTCTCCGCAATATCATCTCGTGGGGGTCGACTATTGTCGCGGCAAAACCCCTTTAATGGAGTTTTTCTTCATCAGTGGACATGTAACGGCTGTTGAAGTGAAGTGAAGATACTTAATTACAATTGATCTACAATTTTGAAATTGAATACAATGGTCCGTATGACCGCAAACAACCATTTCATTGAAGCAAAACTTTCCCGTGTGCGTAGGGGTTTACCCTGACAATCTTTAAATTAAACTCTAGATGGTGAGTAATCTCTTTACACTCGTTTCTTAAGTGCTAAAATTCGTGATCACTTTTGTTTAACTGAAATCAATGGAAGCAGTCTGTCTGATCCCAGACAAACTGCCTCCATTGATTTCAGCTTTCCTCACTGCGGTATAGAATTTAGGAAAGTTCTCTCTGATCAGGCCAGACGACCTAGTTGGGGACCGCCCTCTTGACCTCTTTGCTTCAGTGATGCCTACTATAATCAGTTTTTTATCGTCCCCGAAACACGTCAGAATACGCGACAGTGTGGATAGTTAGACTTCAATTATTGCTAGGTAGTTGCTTAAAAATAGATGCATTCGTCAGCTTTGCAGTTTAGTCATTACATTCACCTCCAATCTACGATTTTTTTATTATTTTATTGTTATGTCACAAGCTCGAGGCCCACCTGATGTTAAGCGGACTAACCTCTGCCTAGAACAGATGCATTTCATCACAAGTGACGAATTGCACTGCACCCGTCACTTTGAGACATATTTGTTAAGTTTCATGTGCCTGTTATTACACCGGCTCTCAAGGACTGCTGCCGAAACACACCGTTAGGTGATAAGCGACAGACTTTCTACTTGAAAGTGGTAGCAAGCCAGGCGGGCAATCCCAAAATGCTTCCACCATGCGATGAAGCTCAAGCCGGCGGTGGGGATCGATCCAGGGACCTGCGGCACGGCAGTCCATAGCTATTATCACTCGGCCATCATTGTCCAAGATGTATAGAAATATAAGTCACGCTCAAAAATAGCAGAACGCATACATTATTTATAGCGGCGGGCGTGGCTTAAAGTGTACTGTGCGCCGCAACAACATTATTTTATTATTTTCATTGTCAACTTGATGAGTCCAAGATCAGAGTGGTAACTAATTATGAGACTTCTTCGTTGACCAAGCGAGCACGAAATGCGATCAAAGCGCCTCTCCTTCAGCTTATACAATAATGCCGGTATGTCTGGTTGTTCTTCTCTACAGGTCAACCCGTTCTCGTGAAATTTAGTGAGCAGGTTTAATAATTTGTTAAATTATTTTTGTTGATTCAGTTTTTGGAATTTATTCGAAAGACGGCAATTTGGTTTTAAAAAAATCATGTATCTGCCATATTGAAAAAATATAATCTGTTTATATTATTTTAAACATTATATTTATTATAAAATTATATATTTTATGAGGTAAGATAGTGGCCACCTCTACCGACCATTTCAGGGATATAATATATTCATGCGCTGATATTATGTAATGTCTGTAGGACCTGTTTATACTCATCGCGTATCTTCGTGGCCCTCGTGTAGAGTAGAGGTGATAAATACATCGAGGACGTGACGATGACGCGCGAGTGGCTCACATTTATATCGATGTCCTGCCCACACTGACACCGCGCACTGTGTCTCACTCACCGGCGGTGGGTGTTATGGATCACGCGACATGACGTCACGAGTCACGTGTTCTAACTGATCTCTATCTACTGCATGTGTTTCAATGCCAACGCATATGTTTTGTTTCTTGGACTTGATAGGTAATTAATTGCTTGTAAGTAATTACCCATTTATATATCGGTTACCGCCATTGCCGTTAAATGTGTTCTGAATGTGTTCCTACTCTGAGCCCAACATTTACGTAAAAGTAAGTCGTAGTTTGAGAGGTTGTTTTTTAAAGTATTATTTTCTTCAATTCTGATATCATATTTTTTAATATGGCCAATATTTTCATATGTATATAGCAAATACATCTCATTGTTTTAACACATAGAATACGAATGGTCTACGTTATATCTTCAACACGTTTTATCCGAATACATTCCCATATTTGCTCTATCTCAAACAACAATCTAAACACGAGGTTTGTTTATATACTCAATACAATTTACCAACACATTTATCACGTGCTAACAAAAAGGATATAAACACGATATGTTTTCTATCTCGCCGCAATACCTTCCACTTCGGATAAACTTCTTGGAAAAAATATTGTAACCTTGACTTTATACTTTCAAGTCCGAAGTAGATGATACCGAGATGTGACGGTACAGGTCGGCTTATGTTTATATCTATAATCGTTATCTTTCTACCGTTATTACAATTATAAGGTAGGTTCAGATATTCTGCCTGAATTGAAAGTAAAAAGAACTCACTTCTTGGAATGACCAGCTCTTAATTAACAAAGTTCTTAATTCGTATTTGTGACCTACAGCCAAAAGAAACATACTTTTTATAGATTTCTTCATATAATAAGACAGTCCCTTTTTAACAGTATAATATGGTAAAAAATCCAACAAAGGAAAAAAATAGACATTGGCTTAAGTATAAATATATAAAAGGTGTGTGTGTGTGTGTGTGTGTGTGTGTGTGTGTGTGTAGGTGTGTGGGAGGTAGTATCTGTGAATAGTAAGTGTGCATGATGTGTGGTTTAAGTGGTTTAATATATAAAAGTGTTATTACACCTACCAGGTATATGGCATATTTATTACGCTTAGTACTTACGCTCAGAATAAAAGAGTTTCTTGGAAAATATCTCGGTGCAAACCTATTGTGTAGTGCTGTTACATATACTGATAGCGCAAAAGAAGGAAATAAATTAATTACAACAATAATACACATGACGCTCAGCTCTGGTCCAAGCCAGGCACAGCATAAGCAATATCTTATGGCGAGGGAGGTTTCACTAACATGTAGGAGGATTATAACTTGGGGTTTGAGAGTATACCCGATGCATTTAGGGCGCTTCGGGTGCAAGTGCCAGTTAGGACAGGCAAGAGGACTAAGTGAGAGGCGATATGATACGTATATCCACCCACAATTGGAATATAATTTAATACGGAGTAACTTCGAAAGGGTTGAAGCTTCAAAAACAGCTACCAAACCATTCCAAAAGAGATGGCGTCAAGACGCCGAATATGAAACTAAACATATACAGTAAAAATAAAATAGCTTTAGGAGATAATAAAATAAAAAAACTTAAAATTACTCCGAAAAAAAAACGGTTAACATTTATTTGAATACTTCCATTATGTAAACCAACCACCGAAAGAGAACAGAAATAAAAATAAATTCGTTTGTTCTATCTGGAGGCACACCTCGAATATATTTGATGTTGTTGGTGGCAACAATGTGGAATGTGAACGCTAAAATTATAACCTCGTTTTAAATCTACAATCAGTTGACCTGCTTCCGCGGGTAAAGAGAGAATAGCTCTAGTCCTAGGCTTAATATGATATATAATAGATGTTGGCTTGTGAACATTTTTAACGAGCTCGCAAAAGGCTCTTGTATTATTCGATCCGATTATTTAAAACTCCGAGTATGCCGCGAAACGTGAGAAGTTTGACAAATCCTAGATATTCCGGAAAACTTACGTGATAGGACTTTTATTAAGGTTCCGTTCCCAAAATAAAAGTATTAATGAGACTCCAATGTCAGTATGTCTGTATGTAACGGGCTCGTCCGCGGAATGTGTTACATATTTGAAATTATAATATTTTGAGTTGATGTTGACCCATAAACGATCGTTGAATTGAGACATCCATAAAAATTTTCTAGTACTTGATAATGTCCGCAGAAGACACTATTTTGTACCTTAAAATGTATGGTGTGGTCCTTTGAAAATGTCTATGGGAAATTTGTATTATTGTAATGTAATCCGCCTAGCAGGCGTTATTTCAAACATAAAAATATTAAAACTATTTACTTGAATCTCTTACATAAGTCAATTTGTTCGGAAATTTGGTAAAATACAGCCTTTTTAAAGCCTTTTTTAGACCACTAACTCACCGTTTTTTTTTCCTAGGAATTTTTTTTCCAGGCTGGTTTGCAAACAAAATATCGCAACGCAAAGCTATGTGATTGGCGGCGATTTTCTACTTGAGGGTGCTAGCTAGGTAGGTGCTATAAAAATGCCACCATTATCTGTATATGTATACCCCTATGTTTAATAGGGTCCTATAGCATCCCATGCCTACAGTACTTGCCTAACACGTGCGCTATATACCGGAATGCTGCACGCGAGGGTTGTTGCACATTCTTACGGAAACTAATATGAACAACACAGAGCTCGGTAGCAACAGATGTTGTGCACTACATATTTGCTGCGATGTAATTCACCGTATTTTTTATATTGTAAAACTATTTGTCAACTTTTTATATGTACTTATAATGTAGATACCGACAAACGAAATATTCATCAGGAATAATGTAGCATTCTAATGTTGAAAGATATTTTCAAATCAATCTAATAGTTTTTAAGTTTATTTGTGACATATAAAAACACAAATCTGTCCGCTTTATAATATCAGTGTAGAATGCAGATGTATACAGACATAAACTCCACAATTATTCCCACTTAGATGTCCGACGTCATCCCTAATCATCAATATACTAAAGCTACATACACCTACGTAGTTCCCGTTATTGTTGCCTTTTCCGTTTTTCCCTCCGTGTCGGTTCCCTCGCGGCTTCGTCTCGGGAATACATTATGTTTCATATTCAAATATGCAGATACTATCTGTGCGGCAGATACCCGCGAGGGTCCGTCGGTTATGTTCATCACATACAATTCTGAAGCTTATTTTAAAAGTTATAAGTAGTTAAAAGGTATTGTCTTTATTTGCATAATAATAAAATAGACAAAGTTTTAAAATTATTAAAAATATTTCTATTATTTCGTCATAATGTAACTAAAAATTTATGCTTTCCGCAATTTTTCCTTTATCTGTGCTATGAGAGGTTGCTCCGTACCAAATTCTGAGTTTACGGGAAGTTGGTGCGAGTGTCGAATATTTGCGACATAGACGGCTGTATCTTTTGATTGTGTTGGCTTAGAAGTTTGATTTTTTTCTTAACTCCAAAGGACAGCAGATTCCACAAAGTACTCTAATAAAGGTTCCGTTTTTCTTTTTCTTTTGAGGTACGGAACCCTAAATAATATGAATTAATTACGGTGTTCAGGTACATGAAAAAGAGCCGTATTGTGCACCTAGCGCTCAATAATGTTCTACTCGCGTCAATAGTGGCCTGCTGATCATTTGGTATTTGTTTCCCATCGTTTTTATCAACATTATAATGAGGATACGGAACAGTCCTTAAATTCTGCGGGAAATGTACAGCATTATCACTATTGGAATTGATAAACAAAGACTGATTATACGGTCTGTATAAACTCCGACAAGCATCAGTGGTTTTCAAACTTAGATCAGCATAACAGACGTATCCTCGCGGATACCTCCCGCGCAGAGAATATCTGAGTGTTTGCTAACTGTGACGAACTTACGTATTCCCGAGACGACGCCGGGACGAGACCGACACGGGATGGGAGAAGGAAGGAAGTGAATACGGGAGAGATAATATCGGAACATATAGGTGTATACTTCGATGCTACCATAATAAAAACGATGTGAAAGAGTTCTCTAGAAATAGTTTTTGTTCGGGCATTCTTGGCGGTGAAAAAAATATTTTTATAAGATATAAGCAGATTTTTTTAACTCTATCGCACTCCTTTGAGATCTAGAGGTACTTAGCAAAAAGGAACATAAGTGTCCTATGATCGCGAGTCTAGTGTTGGTACTTATTAATTACATAAACATAAATATTACCCCCTGCGTATCAGCGGCATTTCGGTTTCGTCGGCCTTGATGGTGTAACAAAACCGACACGGCCACCATATTTTTGCATACATTTGGCGTCGTTTCTCGTTTGCGAGGTAATCATAGACACAAATCGTTCTTAAAAAATTGTTTCGGTTAAATATGTTCCTAATATTACATACTTCCTAATAAAAACTCTTGAAACTTTACAAGTACACCAATTGTTGCCAAATAATAACGAATCGTAATGTTCACTTTGTTTCCTTTTCATATGATTAGATTGTTTTCACTAATTCTCGCGTATATTGGACAAAGACATTGCGGTACCTGCCAAGTTACAGCGCACGCTGTTATAAACCTTATTTTACTAGTTGTACGATGGATTTTCACACTCACCGACAAAGAGCCACTAATCTCCCTATTGTTTCCCCTTCAAGCCAGAAACCGATCGTGCTTGTAAAGTTACTTAAAAACGTATAGACAATATTTCAATCTCTCTTTGTAAACATCATACAAACACCCGAACCCATCTGGTCTGAACAAGCATCGCTTTTTCTAGCTATGGAAGTCTCCACCCGTTATCCATTGCTTTTTGGAACTGACGGCTTTCAGCCTACGAATTATTTTCAAGCTTCTTTCATGTATGTTAGAATTCATATATCTGTGCGCTTGTTCAGCAATAATTCAAGCAAGCCAGCAGCGGAAACGTAATGAGTAATTCGTGACTAGAGCGGAGCGGAGCGATCGATCGTGACATTGACATTTATTATATAGAGAGGTGAACTGCATTATGATATGAGTGTGGAAAAGTAATAGTTCAAATCAAGGTTATACAATTGTAAGCCCAATCCGCAGGCAAGGTGTTACAAGGCACTCCACAAACAATAAAGGGGTTATGATGTGATACTTTAGGTGGAGTCATGACAACAGATTCAGATTGTAATGAGTAAGAAATAGAGATCAGTGACCCGAGCGGTGATAAAGTGCCGCCAACTTCGGACTTTAGGGACGCTCTGCACTTCCGGTGGAGTCTGAAGTGCGTAATATTATTATACATAATAATATGTTGTTAGTGAACCAGAATATTGATGTAAGTACTATTGAGGTAGCAAGACCTGCCGCCTGATATGGATCGACAATTCTAGGTGACCGTTTCTTTTTGTACCAAGACCTAATTATCTTAGAGCAAACGCATCGAACCGAAAACATTGACAAACATATATGTATGTTGCAAGGCACGATTTGCTATTCTTCATTGTATGGAAAATGTTATAAACACACAATGATAACTACACGGCAATAGCGTTATCTCTTGGTCACTAAAAACTAGTTTATATATGTACTAATTAAATTAATTATTTATTAAAGCATAAAGTATGATATATTTTTAAATATAATTTTATTATAATCGCTTTTCAATATATTCAGATGGATCAAACAACAAGCCTATTTGTTTTGTAAATTTTCTAGTTATTTTATTTGATTTTGACGAAATACGCTCGAGGCCCATCTGATATTGAGAGGTGACCTCTGCCTGTAACTGATGCATTTCGTCACAAGTGAGGAAACGCATTTCGTACATCACTCTGAGACATACATACAGTTGTTAAATCGTATGTGTCTGTTATTTCATAATTATTTACTGGTTCTTATGGACTGCTACTGGAATACACTGTTAGGTGCTTAGCGACAGATTTTCTACTTGAGAGTGGTAACTAGCCAGGCGAGCATTTACAAAATACCCTTCCACCTTGCGGTAAAGCTCAAGCCGGCGGTAGGGATCGAATCTTGGACATGTGGCATAGCAGTCCATAGCCATTACCGCTCGGCTGTCACTGCTTCTAAAATAAATATTGTATATTAGTATATATATATTTCTGGTCTGTACTAGTATATCGTAATTATATCTTTGGCCTTATTTGTTATGATCACTGGATGATATTTGTTTGAAACTCTTTTAAAGTAAAGACGGTAAAAACTTTGAAAGTGCCTCAGCGTGGCTAATCTCTACTAATTTATAATTCAGATCGAGCGTCGCGAGTTACGTAGATCGGGGTCGGTAATCCTGAGGGCGCCGGATCGGAAGCTCCTCTTCGAGCCTCCGTCACGTCATAGCTTCTAACGGGACTTGGAGCGACTGACAAGAAGGATCGGAGGGACTGATGGGAAATCTCGGTGGGGCTGTTAGGAACCGAACGCGTCCTATTTAGGCTGAGACGTGTTACGCATATTGAGTTTGTAGTGAGGTAGAATTCTAAGATAATCTGTGTTCTAATCCTTGCATGAACCAATATCGTAATTACATTTATATAATATATGCGAAAGTTATTGAGAAAGTGGTTAACATTGTATTTTTGTTAGTATTTGAAGTAAAAACGGCTCAACTGGTTTGGATGAAACTTAAAAAGAAATGTCGTTTTAGTCCTGCATTAAACCAGATGATACTTTACATTGTTATTGTCATCACTTTTTATATAACAGTGTTATATCAAGCATGCTCTGTCCCGCGGCTTCACCTGCGTGGACATTGATGGATATCCTATGCGCTAATGGAGGACCTTAAGTATCTATCTTCAAAGTTGATTTAAATCAGTTAAGTGCTGTAGCGTGAAAGAGTAACAAACACACACTCACATACTCATACTGCACATTAAAACTCACTCGCACTTTCGCGTTTACCTATGTGATTAATTTACTAATCTCAACGCTGTTATTATTTTTAGGGATTGATATTTTCGGTAATTCTAACATCTTTGAGACAAATTTGACTAATTAAAAAAAAAATACACAACGTAATTTCAACAAATTATTTCATACTTTATAAAATAATTTTATCGGTGATGATATCGGTACCAAGGTCATTAAAACTCTCTGAGCTCACATTTCATACCCAAAACCCTAAAAAGTAACTGTTTGACTTCGATCATTATGATCGAAGCTATCTGACTGGAAAATAATTTGCGATGTGTAATAAGTGTTTTTTACACAGGCATTTGTGAATAAACGGCTGTGACGGCGGTAACAGCGTCCTACGGCGCTACGCCCCACACGTAGCGGCGCTACGGCGTTAGAGCTACGGCAGTGTGGCTCGTGACGTACACGTTCTGTTATAAAACTTCGCCTTTTGCCTTTTCCATTAGCCTCAAAGGCGGGCACGCAATGTTTATTTATAAATAATGTAAGCCTGCATTAAAGCTTCATGTATTATGTATTCAACTTACTAATCTTACCCTTCTGCTGATTTATTCACTTGCGGTTTTTATGTAATTTGACTTGTTATGTGGTTTTCGCTAGCGCCACCTAGTGGAGCGCTAATGAATTAATATTTTTAACTACAACAAAACAGCCGTTAAATAAGCAATATATTATAGCGCAACGTTATGAAGCTCGGAGCATCTGTTGTTAACTTTCGGTCAGTTTAATTAAACGGTTTCATTACGATCCTCCACAGAGGACACAACAATAACCCGACCGTAATCATTCATAATTGTATTTTGTTGTTACGGCTTCTATTTCAGAACCATGAAAAACTCTGAATATAATTGTTTTATTTTTGTAACAATTAGATAAATTAGGTTATAAAAATTTGTAGCCTCTGAACTTTGTCGTATCAATTTTATGTGAATTGTACTTAATTAATCCAATTTATAGCAAAACTAACATTACAAAATATGTTACTCTTACCTATTGTCTGATGCAGATACTTTCATAACTACGTAACCAGGGAAACTATTTTCCAGACGACATGTAGCTGGTACTAGTTGTATTTTTATTGCTGATAGGCTAGCCCTTGACCTATACCTTACGTGGTAGACCTCAAGGGATGATGCGGGCGAATTAATTGTTCAGCCTGACCTGTAATAAAAAAAGGAAATAAATCACGATGATGACCTGCGCGGCGCTACTTAGTGTAGCTTTTTAAATCTCAGTAACCTGTTATTTAAAAAGCTACTTTAATCTTCGTTGAATATACGAGTATAACACGCTTTCATCTGCCATACTGATGCTGGACCACACTTGTAACCTCAGCTCCTACAAGTGACGTACTCTACTGCTGCTTCGCTACTGGCCACGCTCACAGCACCCCTGCTACTCACATTATGAACGCCCTGTCTAAACATTTTATAAACTCCAATCATCTGCTGTTTACATACTGACCTGCTGAAGGGAATTGAGTCAATTTAGAATAACTTTATCAGTTTTCTGAATATAATTCCTAAAACCAAGTACGTAGTGTAAGAAACTTTCATTCTCGATATACTAATAGGTGCGTAGAGCTATCACTATTTTGTAAAAGTTCAAACCAGATATAAAAAAATACTAGGGAATGAAAAGTTCGAGTCATCCGCCTCTACAGTCATAAATTCATAATAAGTAGTCTAAATTAGGAATACAACTGAACTTAAAAAGGTCTAAGTTAAAGAATACAATATACTCTGTGGACTTTCAAAAGTTAATAATTAGAGTATAATATAAATTACCTAAGAAAATGCGCCATTATTACACACTAGATAGCTTACGAAAATGTATTGACTTAGTTTTAGGAATACTTCTAAACATAATAAAATTAAGTTGGTATTTACTTTAACTTAAATATAGCAAAAAAGGTACAAATATTTTGTAGTAAAAAGTTTGTTTACTTACGTCCTTTCACCAAATTTCCCAGACGTAAAGAAAATGGTTGGAACACGACACAAACATTAACAAGTAAGCGCACTAAAATATTGCCAGCAAACTGTAAGCTACCTCAGTTTAACTCGTTACATTTTTAAACCCCTCTTTAAAGCGACAATGCACCGAAGCACGCGGACGGCATTACCTAAACCGGTACTAAAATAAATATAACCACCTAAGATTTGAGACTTATTCCGTAGAAAATGCGCCACCGCCGATCCGAGCGATAGACGTCCATACATTATGTATGAGACGTTCGTTACAGACATAAGCATTCTGAAACTCATACTTAAAACGTCCCTATATCAAGGAAAACAAAGTTCAAAACTTCATTGTCGGTAGTGAAAAGTTGGTGTCCGTTCACGGAACCCGGAATGAGGCTCCGGAAACTAACAATGAAGCTTTAAGTAAACTCTAAAACAAAGACGGTAGAGTCGAAAATCGTGTTACGAGTGTGTGTGGATCTTCGGAAGTTCTCGCTTGGAGTCCAGAATGAATGATCGTTGCGTATTTATGAGGATCGAGTTAGAATAATTTTAGCGATTCTTCGAAGGTTAGCTAACTCGTGGTTTCTGAAACCTTTACGAAGAAGATATTATTTTGAAATTGGAACGCAAAAAAATATATATTTACTAGGATAATAATATGGAATGGGTAACATTAACGGTAAACAACTATACGCATTAGGTAGCATTAAAGTGTTATTGGTTTAATAATTGTATTTAAATAATAAAAAAAATTATGGTATTGAGTGTTACAACAAGCGTAACGCATGTACATAACGGGCATAGTGTCGTTTTTCAGACAACATATTATTTTATGCACGGTTTGTGGTGATCATAGTTTTTTTTCATAAACTGTTACTAAAGCCCTTCTAACATTGGTGAATTTTTTAATGCCGAATATTTCACAAAATTTCTAACTTTGCAGTGATTGTGGTGATACTTCAGGGCAGCAATAATGTAAAATAGCTACAATTTAATCCGTTAAGGATGTTATTATAATCGGGAAAACGTCAGAAACTAGTATGTACGGTACATGGTTTAGCAATATAGTTAGTGAAAATATAAATATGTTAAAAATTAATAATCATGTCTGTTAAAAAGTCACTCAGGATGATGTAAGTTTGAAATGTTGCCCGGGATAAAAATAATGTAAAATAAACATGATCCTCTCAGCACGCACTATCGCTTGTAATCATATTTATAAATATTATTTAATCCGTTACAGTTATTAAAATAATAACGTATAAAACGTTTCGTTTTCGAAAACAACAAATTTGTCCGTCGTGTGTGTCTGCATTGAGTCCAATAAAGATAACGTAACATGGCGTCGGAAATTTTAATGAGACTCCCAATTATCAGTTGGAGAGAGGAACTTCTCCTCGCAGGTTATATTAAAGATGATTATTGTTCACGTCAAGTGTTCTCACTTGAATATGTCATTTGTGACGATGTTATTATTATTAGTGGGATTTTAACGAGAAACGAACACGATAATTTTCGTCACATAAAAATAGGAGTGATCATTATAATCGTGACCGACAGACAGAGGGTGTGCTTTAAGTTGTTCTGAATCAAATCTAGCATTTTTTTTATTTATATACAGAATTTTGTTATGCTTCTGTCTACGATATCATTAGAGTAGAGATGGCAGCTCCGCGACTCATTAATTTGAATGTATGTAAATCATGATAAAATTTAAGTCCTATCGATCTCCAATGCATTATTGTGGGACCTTATAAATCCAAGTTATAAATTTAATTAGAATCTTGTTAGTTGTTACGTTATTATGTGGCAGCAAACACACAAACAGGCACACAATATAACTCAAACTTATATAAGTAAAACAAACTTCGCATCTCCTGAAGCAGTGATGGCTCAGTGGCATTGGCTATAGACTGCCATGCCGCAGGTCCATAGTTCGAATCCCACCGCAGGCTTGAGCTTCACCGCATAGTGGAAGGGCATTTTGCGAATGCCAGCCTGGCTAACGACCACCCTCAAGTAGAAAATCTGTCGCCAAGCACCTAACGGTAAGTAGTAAATGTGTTCCGGCAGCACTCCTTGAGAGCCAGTGAAATTTCAGGCACATGGGCCTTAAAAAGTTTGTCTCAAGGTGACGGGCGCAGTGCAATTCGTGACTTGACGAAATGCATCTGTTATAGAGGTTAGTCCACTTAACATCAGGTGGGCCTCGAGCTTGATCCGCCTCTATTACATTTAAAAAAAACACATAATAATAAAAAATATTTTTAAAATATTTTAAGAAAACATCAAATCAATATTTTAGTATAACACTTAAAAAATATAAAAATATATTTAGTGACAATTCCACCTAATTTTCCTGTTAAGCCCACGTGACGTGACAAACGCCACGCAGAAAAACCGGAAGAATTTTCGACGCGTTTCGCTTCTACACGAAGCATCCTCAGGAGGTCTTGACTTTGAGAATTTTCGAAAATTCTTCCGGTTTTGCTGCGTGACGTTTGTGACGTCACGTCGGCTTAACAGGAAAATTAGGCGGAATTGTTACTAGATTTTACAGTATATTAAAATATTTTAAAAATATTTGTTTTTATTAAATATGGATTTTCGCAAAGTAACGCCTGAATCTATTCATTAAAAAACACCTCTTAAAACGAAGCAAAATCACTAGAAAGCGATATTTTTTTTGAGGAGTACAACATTAGCTGAAGAACAGATAAGGCACGATTTATTCTACCTCCTTCAAGGTCACGCACCCCATTTTAGAGAACCTTGTCAAAATACTTTACTACTTTAGAGCACTCAAGAAATTCAAATATTTTACGTGGAACGCATTATAAATGCATAAGGGTTCGTGAGGTCACTGAGTATGTGCATGCTCGCGTCGTTAAAAAGGTTTGAATATGAATAATCCTAGTCACGTTAATAACAGTTACAGCCTGCCCACTGTGCACCCCCCTTGTCACTCCCCCCCCCCCCACACCTCTTAAGTGGTAAACTTTCTAACGAGTATAACATTTTGTGAATAACATTCTGAATTAATGTAATCTTTAATTTGTATTACACCCTCTTGTACAGTTCTGGCCATACTTACGGTTTTGTTAGCAAATGTTAGATGTAACAATTTAGGTAGTAGCTTAGCTGTTCTTAACCGATCACCAAAGTTAAGCAACGTCCGCCGCGGTCATGAGTTGGATGGGTGACCGCTAGTAACATTACTACAGAGGGCTTCCGTACTTCGGAGGGCACGTTAAGCCGTCGGTCCCGGTTGTCGTCTTAGGACGGCAGTCGTTATAGCATGGTGGTAGGGCATTTTGCGAATGCCCGCCTGGCTAGTTACCACCCTCAAGTATAAAATCTGTCGCCAAGCACCCAACAGTGTGTCCCGGCAGCTATCCTTGAGAGTCAGTAATTCTAGGTTAGCCTGAACAACATCTTTGACCACATCATCACTTCCCTTTAGCTGAGATAGTGGTCAAAGGTTAACCTATAAGTTATTATAAAAAAAAGGTAAGTTATGTACCGTAGTTACTTCAATTACCGAATATTATCTACAAAAGTGAAGGGATTAAATTAGCCTATAATAAGCAAATTGTCAAATATATACAGGAGACGAGGAAGTCCTTTAGTAGAATCTCAGTTTGAACCAAACTAGCGAATATTCAAACTTCAACCATTTTTAGGATTTCATACTCGCTAACGGAACCCTATTAATAAGACTCTGCTGTCAGTCTGTCCATCCCTGTCACGACACTCTACCGCGTAAACGGAACTAAGTACAAAACTGAAGTTTATTTTTAATATTTTGTATAGAACTTTAGTTCATTGTTGAATATTAGACTAGATCTTCAGATAGTTAATTTTTCGCTGGAGCTCCAACTTGAGAACAACTTGAGAAGGTAGGTGAAGAAATACTTAATATTATTTAGTCTTCTCAAAAATGGTGAAGGTCAAAGTTGTCAATTGGAGATCAGTTTTGTTACAGATGTATCTCAAAAACTTAAACAGTTAGGAATCTATTTTGAATCTGCCATAATATCCTTTTGGTAAGAAAGTTACCAAATACTTTGGATGTATTATATTATATAGTTTGGACCTGTGAGCAAAATACCAGTGAACACTTTTTATTTTACGGGCCGTTGTAATGTGGAACACTAAAAGAACCATACTCAACTCACACGGCTATAATATTTAAGTCTCAAACGACAATTATAAAAATAGGCTTAGAACTTGGAAGAAGGAGAAAACCGGTTGTTATTTTTTGGCGGCAGTCGTTGTACTCGTAGTGGTAAAGGCTTTTTGTGAATGCTCGGTTGGTTAGCTACCCCCTCAAGTAGAAAATCTCGGTGACAGATTTTCTATTAACGGTGTGTTACGCCTGCTGTCCTTGAGAACTAGTCTAGAAGAACTAGGTCCTAAATGGGTTTTTATTTGCCTGGTATATTTTAGATAAAAAGCGTTGAGTCAACTTAGCGAAATGTTGAGGTATATTTTTACTTAACCTGCTTCCAGCGCGAAATATATTATATAGTAGGATGATCAGAAATATGTACCTTGTTGTACTATTAGGACAATGAAGTAAGACCACATAAAGTGAAGACAGAATCAACCGATGAAGAACCATCGTCAGACATACCCACTAAGTTCCTCTACTGTGCACTGGTGAGTATTTGAGCGGTACCATCATAAAACATGATGTGAACACGTGTACTACGCGAAGGATCTACGTCTCGACTCATTGTGAGAGCAAGTTTTACATATTCATGTCGGGATCATGAATTATTCAGTCGCATTTATAAACCTGCGTGTCACCGCATTCGGAAAAACTACCACTTACTGGACTATTTGACTATGTACCTATCGTCCTCAAATACATGTTGGTAAGGCATTTTATATGCTAGCCTGGCCAGCTACCACTCTTGAGTAGAAAAAATGGCATGCCAGCTCCCAGAGTCAGTGAATCTGTCGACGTCGGTCCGCTCGGAGATGACATTCGGGTAGTAACTCTTGTTTGCTACTTGTCGGTTACTCTTGACGTAAATTCTTGCGCCTACCTACACACTCAAAGAGCTCAAAATCAATGCTCACTTCTAAGTGCATTGTCTGCAAACAAAGTTCAGAATAAAATTTAAGGAGGAGCATCTATGATAAATAATGCTTTGGTTAAGGAGCTTGACTGTGATCAAGCACCTAACGGTTCTAGGAGTTTCTAGTACCTATAGCAGTTTGCATGGCGGAAGGGTATTTTGCGAATTCCCACCTGGTTAGTTACCACTCGCAACATGGATTTGGAACATGCTAGTACTAAATCTGTCGCCAAGCAACTATATAAATATATATTAGGTTTTATATAGCAATTTATTATGTACGTATTTTCATAATAAGGACTATACAGCCAATTCACCATTAAAAGAAGTATATTTTTTTAATATTTTTATTTTTGAAATAGAGCATGCTCTGCGGATCACATTACAAAATTACAAATTTATGAGAAGAAAAGTAATAAGTATATTTTTTTATTCCTAGAATTTAATAATGTTATAAAACGTGGTGAAAATGTTTATTTAAATTCGCTGTAATACTAGAGTAAGGAAGTTGAACAAGGTATGTTGTTTAGTAGATTTCTCGTGAAACGGCAAATTAGTATTCACCGGCAGCCGCGTTGTGCGGGTTACATTACAAGTCATAATGTTTAGAACTCAGCCTTTAGGGTAATATTAAAACACAAGCTTTTTCTCACTGCGATATTGCACCAGCATGAGAGAACTTACAGCGTCTACAGAATTGTATGACACAGCTCTTGAAATCTTTCTGACCGCATAGTATACTTCCTCTTCAATATACTTTATAAATACAGTTTGAATGGAGATCTTAAATAAAATGTAATTCTGCTCTAGTACCAAAGCAAAATTAATATAATATGCGTTCTAACCCCGAATAAAAAAAATAACTTGCTTAAAATAATAAGATTCTATCAAAAAAACCTTTGTCTGAAATTCATCAAAATCTCCCAGATGTACCAATTTATTTTTTTACGCAAAATGCAATCTGTGCGGTTACTTTTATTTTCAAAACGCAATTCCGCACAACTGTCACGACACGCTCCTACAGCGCGGGAACATAAAATTTAAACGATACGATGTGATGCCGGATTATTTCTTCCATGATTCACTGAAAATATTAAAGTAGGTCACGAGACGCGCAGGTCGTTCCAACTGATGACTCGTTACAATGAACCGTCTGCTTTATGTGAATACGATATTATAGAAGTTTGTTTACTACAGTCTATGACTCTTCCTAGTTTCTGGAGCATTTAGTTTTGTATGCATATTTGTGTGATACTCGAGACATAGGATGTCCAAAAACCGGTGAGCTTGTTTGTCCTCGTTTTATATGCGTTTGGTACGTATCGGTATCACAAACGGTAAATTTATATTATATAGTTACAAATATTATATTGTTAATTGTTAACGAAGCCTATTATGGAGTACGATTCAAAATTCTAAATAAAGTTAATTTTCACTACCATTCTAATGACACAATAAAGTCATGTTAGGTGTTAATAATTGAATAATGTCTGCTCGAATACTTATTTCGACACCCATATCAATATATACAAAAGATATAAGCACGATTTACTTCATTTCGTGCACGATTAAATTTCATAAAAATTTGATAATCATTTCATTCCCACTTGGTTTTGTTCCGTATTCACAGCTCTGCTCGTTATTTATGCAATCGCATTCCTGCGCGATCGTCATTCACGCCGATACGTGAAATAATGTAATGTCAACTGATTTGCGCAATGCTGTATATTATACTATAATAATTTTAAATAACCCTAGAATTGAGAGCCTCAGGGTCTGTTTTGTATAAGTGATAGAACTCGATATAATTAACACATCTGGACGCCTCTGCCTATCTGATGGGAAATACGTATCAAAATTTTACACATGGCTCGGAAGCGAGATGAGCCATTGGTTCATCAAAAATAATCCTTTTATCTAAAAAAAAACCGTTCCTGTGCTTTATTTCTAGCACAGTACCTTCTGTACGACGGAATCGAATAAATTCTGTAATGGAGGACAATGATAACATCCACTGTTTTAGATTTTTTTGAACAAACCTGGTTGAGTTCCCAAAGAAAGATTATTTTCAGTGACTACAACAGGTTTATTGCAAGTGACACATGAAAGAGTTTTTACTTAAAGTTGCAAAACTATACGTATTTGTGTTATTCTGTGTATTTTTTTTATGTCGTAGTAACGGAACAAGCACGAGGCCTACCTAATCTGATGTTAAACGGACTAACCGATGTCTATAACACACAGGCGACAGATTATCTACTACTCAGGGGAAACAGCTGAACTAGTTGCGTTTTTTTTTTGCTTGAAAGCAGACATGATTGCTCCTGGGTTTTTTCGACAACAGGCTAATCGTTTGTTATCTTGTACCATGGTGAAGATTATACATACATAACATCGGATTTAAAATGCAATTATTGTCAGGCAATGCAAGGCTTAAGTTATTTATCAGTGTATCAGTCGGATTGTCCACTGCTGAACACAGCCTCACCCATTAATTTGACATAATCCCCACGCTTGGCAGGCGTCTTGGGGATCGCAGTTGAAGATATCAGTTCCTCAGTAAGCGCTGCTCCCTAACTTCCGGTATTTTACCTTTAGTCGCCTCTTACGACACCCACAGGTAGCAATGGGAGGGTTACATTCTAGCCCGGTACCCCACGCGCCCGAGCACCACATGGGCTTCAACTCCCCACGGGTTTTTTTTTCATATTGGCTTAATTTTTTTATTTTAGAATTCTGAATAGAAAATAATTATAACTGAATACCTTGAAACTCTTCATTTTAATGCCGTCTTTTGAATAATAGTTGAGAGACATAATGCTCACAAACACACACATAGAATGGCTTATAAAACACCTGTATTACCGTCATTTCTAACATAGGACTCTCAACTAGCGTTAATTCGAAGACATAATATGATTTCTATGTTTAAACATTTAATTTCAATATAAAACTGAAACAGAACACAGTGAAATTGACTCAGGCATTTGATTATAACATAATCATGCAAACAATCCATTCCACACGTTGGGACACCAACACTGCACGTAAAATGCCTTAAAAGATGCTCATTGAATATTACATATTCCTACTTTGAATACATAAAGCACATTTGTAAGTCATACGGCCATTTCCATGAAAATTGTACAGCGCGTCGAGCTTCAAATGTCATGTGTGGAGCAAAAAGCAGCGAGCGAACAAACGGCATAAATTATTCAGTCAGGGAAAAAAACAAACGTCATTGCTTGTACACGGGGAAAAGGTTGTAATTTTTTCCGCGATTTTTTAACGTTTTTGAACATATTTTCAGATTTTGACGATGACAGGCTGACACATGTCGGAGCAGAGCTTGGTAAAAACTAGCTCTGATGAGTGATATCTAAGCTGAGTTGAGTAGATACATAATATGTCGCGTTCGCGCTATTTTTAGAATTTGTTTATCCTATGTTTATATGCCTAAAATATTATACTACATCATCACATCAACAGCCACAATGTCCACCATTGAACAAACGCCTTTCGTTTGGGGTTTGCCATAACCCCCTTGGACGCTACAATGCTGCAGTGGTTCAAAACCGCTGCTGCCCTTCTGTTTTTTTTTTCGCTGCTTCTTATAATTCCCACAGATATGGAGGGAGGGGGTGCCATTGTATACCACGGGGAACCTAACATTAGAATAATTTGAAACATATCATCCATCCCAGGAGAGGCAGCCAGGTATATAAATATTCACGTTTCTCCAGATATGTTTTAGTCCCATAGAATAGGGGATCCATTACTCATCTACTGGTACAGTTATAGTCTACATATTGCAACAAAACAACATTGTAAACATTTCTTGGACAATAAACCCAATAATTGTCTGTTCTACAGATTGTATTTAGAAACTTGAGATTCTTACGAGGAGCTTTACGCGACCTACTCGACCTATGAAGTAATTCATGATGTACAATATGAGTGAAAAGCAACAGGAATACCTAACTACTGGTATACTATGTAGTAGCCGTGCAAGTTCTAGCGAGAGTCCGTCTTGTTGTATTATACCGCAGTCACAGTACTGCTCTAAAGCAGAATATCTGACATTCTGCTTCGGAGCAGTACCGTGTGTAGCAGTGCAGAGCACTGTACCAAGTAAAACTGTACCCAGTAGGTAAGGGTGACGTCACGTGTCGGTGCGACGAGCGGCGCATCAGGCGGCTTAGTTGTTTGTATATTAATACTAACAGAACAACTAAATTCCTAACTATATAGTTCGTGGTTGGCGATATAATGGGATTTCATACATAGGTATAATAATATTTTATATATTTTAAGTATTCATGTGTGGGACCTCCATTGAAAAATAACTTGTTGCATATCTAATAGTTGTATTTAAAGTGTCGGAATGTTCAGGCCGCCCGAATCCTTCCGACATAACGTAACGGCTGCTATCGTGAGACAATGTCCAGGGGCGCTGGCTTAACGTGCCCTTTGATAAACAGAAACAGTAGTAATGCCGAGTGCGGTCACCCATCCAAGTAATGACAACAGACGACATTGTGTAACCTAGTTACTTGGTTAAGAACTACTAGGCAAGATTCGTTACGAGCACTTCAAAAGAGTGATTAAAGCATAACAATGTAATATGTTTAAAGAAAGATACGATATATGTAAAATTATTTAATTGCTTATTTTAGCTTAAATCAAAATTTTAGATATAAGATTTTTCACCATGAGCGCGAACTGAACCCGTATTCAACACACATCATCAATTACCATCACTTGACATCCTTGACCACAATGGTCAATGACTATCTACTTTAAAAACAACTATAAATATTTATTCAAAAACATTATTTTATAAACCATGGCACTTGTGTCAATCTCAAATCAATAAATCTAATAATAGAATGCTAATAAAGAGCTGAGTGAAAACTTTCGCGATGAAAGGCGAAGTTTTAATTATTCAGAGTGGATTGTATTCAAACTGATGCGAACTGTACAGCTGGAGCTGGAGCCTGACTGGCGTTATTGAACTGAACACAAATACTGAATCTGATAATTAACGAACAACTATTTCATATCGCGCTATGAAGTATATACCGACGACGGGACACTAGAAGTTGTTTTTTTTTTTATTGTGACGGGACAAGCTCTACTGTTTTGAAGCGGACTAAACTCTGCATAGAACAGATGCATTTCATCACAGGTGACGAATTGTAAAGCGCCCGTCACTTTGATACATAGTTGTTTAGTCATGCTTTGGTGCACCCAATCCCTAAAAAAGGTGACCGCTCAGATCCGTTCAACTACCGCCCTGTAGTCATAACGTCTCTGATATCTAAGATAATGGAATCTATTATCCACAACCAGCTCTTGCAGTATCTGGAGGAGCACCAGCTGATTAGCGACCGACAGTACGGTTCCGTATACGTCGCGGTCGCTCAGCTGGTGATCTTTTAGTATTTTTTTTTGTCCCTGATAGATAAGCCTTTGACCACTTTCTCACCTTATGGTAAGTGATGATGTAGTCAAAGATGTTGTTCAGACTAATCTAGTATACCTTACGCATCGATGGGCGGAGGTGGTGAATTCCAAGGGTGAGGCGTTGGCGGCTAGTTTGGACATAGCGAAGGCCTTTGATCGGGTGTGGCATAAAGCGCTTCTTTCGAAGCTTCCTTCCTATGGGCTTCCCGAGAAATTGTGCGAGTGAATTTTCAGTTTTTGGCAGATCGGAGCATCAAGGTCGTTGTCGACGGTGCATGCTCCGACTTGAAGCCAATTAATACTGGCGTTCCTCAAGACTGTGTGCTAACTCTATTTCTCTTGCACAACAATGACATGCTGCAGCTCAGCCATATTCATTGTTATGCGGATGACGGTACCAGAGATGCCTCTTACACTGGCCATGCTAAAACTTCTCGGGAAAACGTTGTCGAGAGTCGGAACAAACTTGTGTCTGATGTCGAGACCATGTTGTCAAATGTTTCGAAATGGGGCCGACTGAACTTAGTCCAATTTAACCCCAAGAAGACACAAGTTTGTGCGTTTACCGCTAAATTATCCCCCTTTGTCGTATCCCTCCATTTTGAAGACACTCCCTTTGCCCTCTCCTCTAGCATCGGAGTACTTGGCGTTGACATATCGAGCGTCGTTCAGTTTCGCTGTCACTTGGAAGATAAGACTAAATTAGCCTCTAAAAAGCTTGGTGTGCTCAGAAAGGCGAGACGGTACTTCACGTCGGCCCATCGCCTGCAACTTTATAAGGCTCAGGTTCAGCCTCACATGGAATACTGCTCTTACCTCTGGGCGAGAGCTCCCCAGTACCAGCTTCTTCCATTTGACCGCATTCAACGCAGAGCGATTCGAATCGTCAACGATCAAGTTCTCTCCGGTTGGTTCGACCCTTTGGCACTGCGTAGAGATGTTAGATCACTCTGCATCTTTTACCGTATGTATCACGGGGAGTGTTCCGAGGAACTGTTCGATTTACTACCTGCAGCTCGATTTCGCCATCGGACGTCCCGACAAAGTCAAAGTATGATGTGTCATCAATTTCGTGTCGATGTCTGGAAGTCTACAACCATGCGATTTACACGCCATTTCCTACCTCGCACTGCCAAAATTTGGAATGATTGGAGTGAAGTATTTCCGAACAGATACGACTTAGGGGCCTTCAAGAAGAGAGCAAATTCCCTCCTCAAAGGCTGGCAACGCATCGCAACCTCGTCCTTGTTTCATCACAATCACATATAAAAATACTTTATTCGGAGCTATTTGAGTTATTGACCGTGTCTCTCTTGCTTTTACGTGATTACTAAGCCACCTAGATTTCATTTTACACGTTACTTGGAGGTAGGTAGGTAACAGATAAATTTAGCAAGCGATCAACGGCAGAGCTGCCGTAGGCTAAGTTGTTATCAACCTCTCTGCAAGAGAATATTACCGAGAACGGCTGACCTACTATGAAACTTGGCGATGACAAACGTAATAGTTTACATATTTTTATGCAATTTTGTTTAAAAATTACCTTTACTTATTGCCGCCTTGGTTGACATGAGATTTAGTGCATTTGTAATGTCACAAATTATATCTTATATTATTAATACTAATTATGCATTACTACTACTACCAAACTATTTATGCAGAAAATATTGGACTACAATGTTGTTATTGATTTATATTCATTCTGTTTATTTTTGGCTAATAGATGAAAAACCTGCCTTTCATCTTCATCTTCTTCCTACCCTTATCCTTCTCACACTGCATTGCTCCAATGTGTGTACTATAGTTTAATATATCCTTACCAAAACACACAAAAGATAAAACAATAACAAAAAGAAATATGTTTTCGGTGTTGAATAAAACACAGAATAACACATGTAAACACTTCTAGCACAGGTTTTAAGGCCAGGTTGTACCTACTTAAGACATTTTTTAAAATCTGTAACTCGAATAGAATTGAAAATTTAGAATATATAAAATTATTTATATAAAGTTGAACATACTCTCCAGGAACGTACAAAGTAAAAAACGTGATTATGAACAATTTCTTCGATAAAAAAAAATGTCAAACATGACACCATATCGCTACTTAAATCAGGTAGAACTAAAAGATACTATCATGAAACTATGTGGAAGTTTTACTAATAGATAGAGCTTGTTATTTATTAGTAACGCTTGAAGGCACATTTTCAAATTTAGCCATAGTTTTTTAACAAGAATAAATAAACTACAAATCTAAAGATTCAAGCTCTCGCGCACGTCATTCAGTACCCGCCTAGGCGTCATCGAGGTAGGACGCGTGTCGTTGTCTCCAGCCAAATTCTCTCCGGCGATTACGAGCTAGAAATATTTATAAACAGAATTATTATTAGCAGAATGGTGACATTGCATCATTTATGGTTATCCGCTGGCGTGAATCTTCCATCAGGCGAGTGTCTTGTACGTCATTTCAAACCATGCCAAATAAAAAAAAAAACTTTCTCGATGGCATTGTTTTCACGCGCCACAGTATAAAAAGTACAGTATGGTCACGCCCCAATTACTAACTGTGGGTGTCGTAAGAGGCAACTAAGGGAAAATACCGGAAAGTGAGCAGCAGTGCCCTCTAAGAAGCTACCTCCCTCCAGTAAAAAATCTGTCGCCAAGCACTTAACGGTATGTGCCGCTATGAGTCCTCCAGAACCAGTAATTTTGCATGGTGGTAGGGTATTTTGCGAATGCCCGCCTGGCTAGCTACTACCCTCAAGTAGAAAATCTGTCGCCAAACACTTAAAGGTATGTGCCGCTATGAGTCCTCTAGAGCTAGTAATTTGGCATGGTGGTAGGGCATTTTTCGAATATCCGCCTGGCTAGCTACCACTATGTGTCAAGTAGAAAATCTGTCGCCAAGCACTTAACGCTATGTGCCGCTATGTGTCCTCTAGAACCAGTTATTTGGCATGGTGGTAGGGCATTTTGTAAATACCCGCCTGGCTTGCTACCACTATGTGTCAAGTAGAAAATCTGTCGCCAAGCACTTAACGGTATGTGCCGCTATGAGTCCTCCAGAACCAGTAATTTTGCATGGTGGTAGGGCAATTTGCGATTACCCGCCTGGCTAGCTACCACCCTCAAGTAGAGAATCTGTCGCCAAGCACTTAACGCTATGTGCCGCTATGTATCCTTAAGAACTAGTAGTTATGCATGGTGGTAGGGCAATTTGCGATTACAAGCCTGGCTAGCTACCTCCCTCAAGTAAAAAATCTGTCGCCAAGCACTTAACGCTATGTGCCGCTATGTATCCTTGAGAACCAGTAATCTTGCATGGTGGTAGGGCATTTTATAAATACCCGCCTGGCTTGCTACCACGTTGTGTCAAGTAGAAAATCTGTCGCCAAGCACTTAACGCTATGTGCCGCTATGTATCCTTGAGAACTAGTAGTTGTGCATGGTGGTAGGGCAATTTGCGATTACCCGCCTGGCTAGCTACCTCCCTCAAGTAAAAAATCTGTCGCCAAGCACTTAACGCTATGTGCCGCTATGTATCCTTAAGAACTAGTAGTTATGCATGGTGGTAGGGCATTTTATAAATACCCGCCTGGCTTGCTACCACGATGTGTCAAGTAGAAAATCTGTCGCCAAGCACCTAACGGTATGTGCCGCTATGAGTCCTCTAGAACTAGTAATTTGCATGGTGGTAGGGCATTTTGAGAAAACCCGCCTGGCTAGCTACCTCCCTCAAGTAAAAAATCTGTCGCCAAGCGCTTAACGCTATGTGCCGCTATGTATCCTTGAGAACCAGTAATTTTGCATGGTGGTAGGGCATTTTATAAATACCCGCCTGGCTTGCTACCACGATGTGTCAAGTAGAAAATCTGTCGCCAAGCACTTAACGGTATGTGCCGCTATGAGTCCTCTAGAACCAATAATTTTGCATGGTGGTAGGGCATTTTGCAAATACCCGCCTGGCTTCCTACCACTATGTGTCAAGTAGAAAATCTGTCGCCAAGCACTTAACGGTATGTGTAGCTATGAGTCCTCCAGAACCAGTTATTTTGCATGGTAGTAGAGCAATTTGAGATTACCCGCCTGGCTAGCTACCTAACCCTCAAGTAGAAAATCTGTAGCCAAGCACTTAACGGTATGTGCCGCTATGTGTTCTCTAGATAGAACCAGTAATTTGGCATTTTGCGAATACCCGCCTGGCTAGCTACTACCCTCAAGTAGAAAATCTGTCGCCAAGCACTTAACGGTATGTATTTTAAAGTAATAGTTAAAGGTTATCAACTGTGTTAGTTGCACTATAAGGGAATAGTCACAAGAATATAATAATTGAGTACTGGATTTAGTAGCAGATACCTAAAGTAGATCAACTGTTTTAGTTACACTATGAAGCTGATAGCGTGCGGCTGGGGACATCGACCTGACGAGCGCTGTGCATCTAAAGCGCAGCACCGCGTAGTGTCCATACCCTACAACTCTCGCACGCTAAATTTGCCTACTGTGCAAGTACAAGCCGGCCTTAAGGCCATTCACTTGCTTGACGTCAACCTTCCTTGGGAATACTATAATACTCTTGGTACCTTTTGGTGTGAGTAATGGGCAGTTGATCAAGGATATATTTCACCTAAGTCACCTTTTACGTCATGATGTGACAAAAAGGATTGTTTATATTTTAAGAACCTATATGGTCACAGACCTACCAATAGTTTAGAAATAAGGGTATAGGCTTATTATATAGGTGGGTAATAAAGCAATTAAAAACGTTTCCATATCACTTTATTTAAAGGCCGCCAACGCATTCTCGATGCCTCTGGTGTTGCGGATGTTCGTGGGCGATGGTGATCACTTACCACCAGGTGAGCCGCCTGCTCGTTTGCCCTCCTATCAATCAATCAAGTTTTAAGGATTTTTTTATTCTGGACAAAAAATTCTAGAAACTTGGATGTACTCTAATGTTGTTCCACGTTATTTTCAAAGCCTAATTATGATATACGATCTCACGAAAAGTCGCCTTAAGAGCTATCACTTAAACGTCACTCGCCTTGTCCCGGGCACTGAGATATTGGTGCGGTGGTAGCCAGTCAGACGTGTCTCGCAGCACACTACGTGGTTAGTTTGTAGACATAGTAGTATCACACAACATGTGCGGTAAGAGCAGCGTGCCCCAGTAGAGCGGCCACCTAATGGGTAGCAACAGACGGGGTAGACCACCTGGCTGCGCTTCACGCTGGTAGGGCGGTGTGGTCATAATAGTGATGTAGGAGATAATGAAGACAATGAAGCCCGAAAATCCCCAGCGGGATCTTCTTCTTAGCTTTTAGCTAGTAGTTTACTTATATTTGTGAGAGGCAGTGCTCCCTTAGAATGTTCACGAGTGCCTGCCATGCGCGGCGGTGCGCACTATAGATATGGCACCCGTGTTCTTATCGCGAGCTTGGAATTTCTCCGCTAGTGGAAAGATGACGTGCTAGCTTCATATATGTGCGACTGACCATCACAATACATAAACATAAACTGTCATAATGTAGGATTAAGGGCACTGAAGGATTTGTTTTCCAATAAAGAACGCAGATACTCGTACATTTTGCTCAAATGTAATAGAAGTTGAACTATCGCCGTCTTACAAGTGGAAATGCAAACTGCTACTATGAATTTATTTACCCAAAATGTCAAGTAGGAAATTTGTTATAATAACAGTCACATCCAGAACGTCGTGTAAGTGACGCTGCGCGTATGGGTACTAGTTTTACCAACTAGATACATTACTATATTTATCAAATTCTTCAGTTTCAGAGTAGGACGGCCAGCGGCTATCGGGCTGATTGCATTGCACAGCGCGCCGTCAGAGTTCATTGCGCCCAGTATTAAGGTTGAACTGGCCGGTCGCTTCTCCATACAAACGCCGTAGAGTGATCACTCCCTTGGACCAAAATCCGCAAATAAGGCAGTGATCAACCTACAGCGTTTGTATGGAGAATGGTCCGGCCAGTTCACCCTTAAATAAAGGTTGTTGTCGAGGCCAAAAAACTAATTTTTAATGTTATTTACAAATCTATTGTCACTGGATATTCGCGACAAGTCTTAAAATAAATCACATTCTGTTCACAGCTCGAAAACTACAACATGAATAAGCGTTATAAAGTAAAATAATCTAAGTCTGTCCAATTTTTATAACTATCACCAACGAGAACTTTTTTTGTAAAAAAATTATAACAAAACCATTATGTACTTGAATGAGTTCTAAACAATGACACCCTGATAGGATAACAACTGTCACAACTACCTTTTCATATGCAGGGCTTCCCCAATCTTTGATTAGATTTCTAATTAAGTTTGTGATATTGGATCAATTGTATGTAATAAAATATGTAAATTACAGGCTTTTTTACTCATTTCTCTTACGAGCTAGATACCCTTAACCTATGGACGGTCAGATACAAAGAAAGATCGCAGAGTGAAATTAGCGGCCAAAATTACATCAATTCCGTGCCTGTAGGTAAAGAATTCTGAAAGGTTTGAAACTGACCAATTTTCATAGACCGACCATAGATTTTCCCGGGTTTTTCTCATTATCCCGGGTCTTGGCGGCTGGAATCCACACTATGCCCCATCGAACGCATTACTGTGTGCGGCATTAAGCCGGGATGAGAAATGGACTGCAATAAAACTACTCCTATTAGACGAGCCATTCCCGCGGAGCCAACTAAAGGCTGCCCATGAGAGGAAATATTCTTATACGTAGTAACGATATGTCTATAAATACGTGAGAGTGACTAACAGATTTGGTTCTACTGCTCCTCGTATATTGAAACAGTGTAATACATATTTGTTACTTGTCGCTAAGCAAGGCGCCGTCGTTTGTACATTAAAAAAAATTAAAAATTCTTTGATATTGATAACATTATGTACTACTTATTTCATACTTTTCAGTGCAGAAAATCAATGTCGTTTATATTTTGATATATCTATGTAAAAATATAAATCTTTGTTATATTAGGTCCATTTTAGGATGTGTTGTTTTTCCGAATATTTCCTTAGGGTATCATATTATTGCTTCCATACGATATATAACCCCATCTCCTTTCAGCCCTCCCTCACCACATCTTGTGTTCTTTTAGTTCCTGTGAGATTGTGCTGCCACGAAATACAACATACTTGATTGCGAGATAAACAGTTTGGTACCATATCTCAGTATAACATTTTGTCCTTTATTGGACCTAATATAGGAGATTAAGGATTATTATTGCGGTAATAGGATAGTTATTCGAGCAGCCAAGGTCAAACTGTTTCCTTTGTAAACCAGTGATTTCCTTTTTCCTTAACTGCAGTCGTCTTGTCTTATACTTGTAACGTTAATTAGTCATTAGAACGAGTAAGACATGTTCTGTTTCATGTTCACCTTCGTCCGTTGCCCATTACAAGTTTACATTTGAAGCGCTCGTAGCGAAGTTTACTTAGCTGTTCTCAACCGATCAGCAAAGTTAAGCAACGTCGCGCGCGGTCAGGAGTTGGATGGGTGACCGCTAGTGACATTACTACTGAGCGTTTCCGTGCTTCGGAGGGCACGTTAAGCCGTCGGTCCCGGTTGTCGTCTTGAGGAAAAAGAAGGAACTGCGTTGCGTTTGTTACTAGAGATTCTCAGACCTTATGAACCTTCAGTTATACTAGCTACCTTGTACTTCAGTCTCGAACAAAGAAATGTTGACACTGTTACTTGGCAACTGACTTAGTGAACATGGTACCCATCCAGACTATATTGTTTGAGGCATGCCATTAATCCCTCACGGCATTTCCAATATATAAATAAGCAGGTATACCAAAGATGCGAAGTATGTGCATGCTTCTAACCGATAACACGCATTTTTTTTTTTTTTTTTTTTTTTCCTCTCCTACCCTCAGAAAAAGAGCTGTGTCGAAATTGCGTCGTATTTTATTATTTCTATTAATATTGTATAAAATTCGTTATTTAAACTCTGAGAGTGTTAAAATAGCTAGTTATCCATCAAAAATCGTGTTCATAATATAATTGGTGGTTAATTTCGCGTCTGTGAAGTGATATTAGTGTAAAACTGATTAACGACTTTTTCGTGTTGATTGACGAATTCCGACCTCGAAAATGAAGTGTTTTGAATGTGAAGGCGATTTAATTGATGACAATTTGGTGCAATGTGATGGTTGCAAGAGATTCAACTGCCTGCAGTGTAGCAATCTGACGAGTAGTGAGGCGCGTGTTATGGGGCTCAAAGGGAAGCGGACGCTCTTATACTTATGTCCCCCATGCCGTGAAGCTCTTTTCCAAGTGCCTAAACTAATAAAATCTTACGATGCCCTAAGAGCGGAACTAGACGAAGTGAAATCCATGATGACGCATTCTGGGAAAAATCCCTCGCCTGTGCCAGACGTAACCGCCGCGCCGACCACGACTTTGGCGCCGCCTACGCATACCTTAAATACTAATGCCATTCTAGAGGAATTGACTGAACGTGAGCGCAGGGCTAACAATGTCATACTCGTAGGTATTGAAGAAAGTGGCTCAGACATCGGCAGTGTGAGAAAAACTCATGACGAATTGGCTGTCAACCAGGAACTTCGAGAGGTCCATGGTTCGGACTTCTCGGACAAGGTGGTATCGGTGCAGAGGCTGGGGCGCCGCGAGCCGGGTAAGAAGCGCCCGCTTAAAGTGGTGCTCAAATCCCGCCAGGACGCCATTTCAACACTGAAGAGCAAAAGTAAGGCCAGACAAGAGGTAAGATTTTATGATGATAAAACGCCTTTACAAAGAGAAGAACTTAACCGCCTGCGTGAGGTACTTAAAACTAGAATAGATAAGGGTGAAATCAATCTAACTATAAAGTACATAAAAGGTGCACCTAAAATAGTTCAAAAAAACTAAATTACAACACTAGAAATCCATACCAAGACCTTACTTTTATGTATACAAATCTTTTCTCATTGGCTCCTAAATTTGATCTTTTCCTATTGCATGTGAGCTCATTAAACCCATCTATAGTAATAGTTACAGAGACCTGGTTAAATAGCAGAGACCGCAACAACACATACAACATACCAGGCTACACTCTTTTTAGATTAGACCGTAAACACAAGGTGAAGAAATCAGAAGGAAAAACACGAGGTGGGGGTGTAGCAATTTATGTTAGAAACCATGTGAACGAAATACCCGTCACAGCGAGACTGAACCATAGATATATGTGCGATGAGGTGGAAGCATTATACCTCGATATCCTGTATGGTACACATCATTTCCTGGTAGCTGGAGTTTACAGGTCTGATGATAAGAACGAATGTATGTGGAAGCACCGTGATACCAAACTGATACAGAATCTTCAAGCAGCCTCAGAGAACAACACTGTGGTGATTGTAGGAGACTTTAATTACACATCTTTAAAATGGCCCCTATCAGCTGCACAGCTACAGTTCAGACAGCAAATTACTAAATCTGAAGATCTTTTTATTAATATGTATGTCAATAGCAATCTGTATCAAATAGTTGATAGCCCCACCAGATTTCAAGCTAACCAGGTACCATCAGTCTTAGATCTCATACTGGTAAATGAAGAGGCTCTGATTAAGGACATTGTATATAAACCACCCATTGGGAAGAGTGATCACTGTGTGCTGGAATTTAGTATCCAGATACTTATGCAAAAAGAAGACATATTACCAAAATATAGAAGAAATTACTCACTCATTGACTTAGATAGTTACAATTCAGATCTACTTAAGAAATTAGCAACTATTGACTACTCTAATAGCAGTGCTAAGATTTGGGAGGATATGTTAAATGCAATCAACTGGACCACAGATCATTTTGCTCCACTAAGGGAAGTTAAACCTAGTAAGATTAATAACAAACCATGGATAACTAAAGATATACTAGAATTAACATTAAAAAAGAAGGAACTATGGGACAGGTATAGGACTTCGAAGGAGGAATATGACTACAAGATGTATCGTGAACTAAACAATGAATGTGTGGCTCTGTCCAGAAGAAAAAGAAGCATTTATGAGTCAAATATTCTTAATTTTGGTGATAAGGCGTTCTACTCTCACATTCGGAAGTGTATCACATCCAAAGTCTGCACCCCACCAGCGATCAGAAACAACAATGGAGATCTTGTAACTAAACAGAATGAGGTTGCTGATGTATTTGCTGAAACATTTGAAAAAGCTTACTCAACAGAGCCTGCAATTAACAAGAATATCCAAATTACTACTGTAGCCAGAGTCGAAGAAAGCTTATGTGACATAATATTTGAAACAAATGAAGTGGAAAAGACATTGCTGGGCTTGAATACTCAGTCCTCTCCAGGTCCAGACCTAATTCCTGGCTACATCCTTAAGAACTGTGCCACATCTATTGCCCCTTTTTTGACCATTTTAATGAAGAGATCCTTCGATACAGGGTATCTACCTCAAGACTGGAGACACGCTATTGTAACTCCCATATTCAAGAAAGGCGACAAAACTAAACCTGAGAATTTTCGACCAATCAGTCTCACAAGCATAGTAGTTAAAGTGATGGAGAAAATTATAAGCAAGCAACTAACCCGCTTCTTGAATAGGGAGTGCATTATCTCTGTAAAGCAGCATGGTTTTGTAGAGAAGAGATCCACTGTTACAAATCTACTCACTTGTATTCAGACTTGGTGCAAAGAGGTCGACAGTAGAAATCCTATAGATATAATTTATCTAGATTTTGAATGCGCTTTTGACAAAGTTCCTCATCAACGCCTCCTGATGAAGTTGGATCACTTTGGCATACGGGGAAGACTGCACAAATGGATAGAAAGTTACCTGACAGGTAGAACTTTTCAAGTCCGAGTTGGAAATACCTTATCCCATCAAAAACAAGTCCTCAGTGGCGTACCGCAAGGCTCAGTGTTAGCTTCCCACCTTTTCGGGCTCTTTGTCACCGATTTGGTAGAGCTGATAGAATGTCAAACCGCCTTTTTTGCAGACGACGGTAAATTCTTTGCCAACCCGCTCATCAAATCTGGCCAGCTCCAAGAAGATATTGAGCGAATACAACAGTGGACCAGTGATTGGATTATTAAGCTGAATTCTACCAAGTGTAGAGTCCTACATCTCGGAAGAAATAATCCACAAGTGACATACACTTTGGATGGCCAAATCATATCATCTGTCGGTAATCAAAAAGATCTTGGCATTGTTATCACCACTGACCTCAAATGGGCAGAACATATAGGAACGATAGTCAAGAAGGCAAATTCCTTTATATATGTGATTCGCAAAGCTTTCCACGCTATGACAGTTGAAGTATTTCTCAAGATCTACAAGACATACATAAGACCATTGCTGGAGTATGGATTTCAAGTCTGGAGCCCGCACTTTCGAAAAGATATAGATCTGCTTGAAAGTGCGCAAAGGAAAGCCACAAAGATACCGCAAGCCTTACGCCGCAAATCTTACGAGCAGAGAATGGAAATCCTGCGTCTCACTACTCTTGAAGAAAGGAGGTTACGTGGGGACCTCATAGAAACTTTTAAAATCCTCAACGGATTATACAACCTCCCCGAAATACATAATCTGTTTGTGAAAGTCATCCGCGACAAAGAAGTCAGAGGGCATAACCAGCAAATTCAGCGTGTACATGCTAACACAACCACAGCACACCATATTCTCAGCAACAGAGTTGTTCATAACTGGAACAGGTTGCCTGAGGAGGTTGTTTCTGCTACATCTGTAAATGCATTTAAAAACCAGCTGGATGGCTGGTTGCATAAAAGCAAAAAATCTCTTGCCCATCTGTAAACTGCTAAATAAAACAAAAAATGTGTGGACACTACAAAAAATACATAATATATATTTCGACACAGAATGATATAGGCACATCAGCATTACGCTGCTCGCCTATAATCAAATAAATAAATAAAAATAAATAAATACTTCAATACTTGCTCTTTATGACCCTAACTTTATTCCCCTAAGACGATCCCCGTGTACCTAAAACCGAAAATACGAGTGCCGTAAATCCTAATAGACCCTTCCTTCGACATATATGACAATATGTAAGTAAAAGTCCCCTTGTCACATACGTCAGTATATCCTTATGCGAAGGACTTTAAATGAATTTTGGCTGCTTGTTATCGATACTGTGGTGTTGCCACATCGATGAAATGTAATGTAACAAACAAACGCATAAATTTTGCGAATTGCGCTGATGTTAACATGATTCCATAAGAAAATATGGAATGCCAAGCAAAAATATTGCCAGTATAGCCATAAAAAAGTATGGATGAAGCTAATTTATGTGTTTGAAACGTGTAACTATAATTTTACTATGTCCTTGCCCATCTGATCGTCGGTCTGTATGTCACGATATTTTTTTTCTTAGAATAATTAGTTACAGCACTGAAAAACATAGATTAATATATTTATTTATGTGGATGAAATTTAGTTAACGTTAAGAAATATCAACCGCCACAAGGGAAAACAGAAAACGGCATCTACGTATATAATAAGGGGGATAAAACATATTTTTTAATAATTTGGAACCGTCTTCCAACACGCTGATTTAAAACACCGACCTCACATTAGCATGGTGTTTCACTGACTTCCACAAGTTATTTCACACACTCTCGTGTAAGAAGTGGGTCCCGTTTTTTTTTAATATATTGTTTTTACTCCTTTTAGTGATAAAGATCATTCACTCGCCCAAAATAGTGTTCATCGTCGACAACACCAAATACCATTAAATCATCTAGATATGCAAATACATTTTTCAGTAAATTGACTACAACTCATGAAAAACTCAACCATTTTGATTAAACTTGTATGGGAGTACCTTGGATATATCCCCATTCCAATAAAAACATAATTTTTACAAATAGTTCAAAAATAAAAATTTCTAAAATTTAACATATACTTTTTTTCTCATGGGGCATAAAGTGGCATCTGTAGTAAAAGTGAACAGAACTAAGTCATAAATCCACGCAAAGTACATAATGAATGACTAATATTACTCGTTTATCAGTATAACTAATATATTGCAATTTTCCCCCGGGGAATGTGGTCGGGATATGTCGGGCTCGACACCAACTACTCCCATAGCGACAAGTGCCCCTACCGACTATATCTACTACACACACGACTATAACACACGGTGTTCCATCTCTACCGCTTCTCGGCGGGATCGCAGGGTCGCTTTAGCACTCAACCACGAACCCGCCGGTTGTCCGTTGCCGGACCCTCCTGCGGTGCTACCCCTCACGACGCACCAGCACACATGGCACGTCGCTACCCCCCGGGGACCAAGCACGCTAATGGGCGCCAGACGAGCCCGCTTCCCACGCCCGACGTCCCCCTGCGACGGGTCAGGTGAGTAGCCCCGTCGCCTGCTACTTCGGCCGCAGAGGAAAGAGAGAGCGGCGACTCGCTATACCGGCACTCCTCTCCCGCCGCGGCCCCTCACCGTCAGCTGTGGTGTCGCCCATACAGCACCGCAGCCTACCCGTTGCCGCTCCAGTCTGGACTTAGAGGCAAAGCCCAGTGGAGCGGCCCCTCCGGGGCCGGTCGACTGCTCACGCCGGCGTGGCCCCTGGTTCCTCTTCGCTTCACCGTGGGTGGGACGAAGCCACGGCTACTGAGCCCCACCGCCACAACAAAGCGGGAACCCTCGGGGGGACATTAGTACGCCTAAAATAAGCAAACCTAATAAGTAACATTTGAAATAACGTCTGCTAAGCAATAAGCTTACAAAATTACAATGAAAGGAAGTCACCTCAAATTGTCAGAGCATACCTCGGTCCCAGGGAGGGGTAGTCGTGGGTTCGAATCTCGCCTGTGGTTCAAATTAATCGTTTCTCTTCTCTATTCTTTTTGATTTGTAAGCTTTTATTCACTTTACAGGCGTTTATACAAATACGTATTTAGGAAAAAAAAACTATAAAGGTGGTTTTTATATCAACTTAATGATAAATTGTTACACCCACATGGTTCTTTATATTATATTTACAGTCTTGGGAAACCAACAGTTAAACCTAAACGATGTTTAATAATCTACAATTGTTTAACTAGAATAATTATGTTGCTTAATACATACAGTAATATAATACAGACCATTAGAAAAGCAGGCGCTCGTTGATGACATTTTCATCAGAACACATTTGAGGTGCTTTGTTTTAACAGGCAAAACTTTATATGCGGCCGTAAACCCTTTATACCGCGGAGTTTATTAATACGTCCCACAGCGTGCGTCCCGCGCGCGGCGGTACAAGGGCCCCACCGACGTGACGTACACCTCTCTGTTATGTCTAATAGCGTAACAAGGCCAACGTACATGTATAGTTATAACACCAATATTTTGTATATCTCGTTGAAAATAACTCAATCATCATTTTATTTGGAAGGAAACTACGACGCGGCCTAGAGTCCGGCCTAGAGTCCTAGACGCAGGTAGCGTGTCGAATTATACTCACATTAGAAATATTGGACCTTCTTTTTTTTTCTTATTATATAGCTGATTACCTAGAATTTTAGTTTTCAAGGACAGGAGGAGGGCCTATTCGCCATAACATACCAAGAATTATTTACAAGTCAGCTGATCCAATATGGAAAGAGCTTGGACATGACACTTTATTTCAGAAACGGCTACCGGCTCCCCGTCTAAGAAATGACCAAAACTAATTTGAAATAATTATGGTTCTGTGTCTGTAAGTCACTATTGTGCACATTAGCGAGCGTATAACTGGAAGCTTCAACTTTAAAGCGTATACTGAATATATCCTCAGCTGCCGCACGTTCAGTATGACCGAACACTAACAGCTACGACACGTCGCTAGTAATTAGCGTGCGATCCGTCACCGCCGCGTCGGTCGTTCAGAGCGCCCCCGCGGGACTACCCTTACAAGGAATAATGAACAATAACAGTAACCCCGAACCAAAACCCTACTTGTCATTCTTACTAATTTACCCCTGTTCACACAGAACGCTGAAATTCAATGAACAAAACAACCGTCAAACATGGACAACGAATAAAGTCCAAAATGTGACGTAATAGAACAACAAATAAGAAAAACCGGTCAAACGCGTGGCTTACCACTATAGCTCAATTGGCAGAGAATGTCTTGGCTCGTTCGGATGGTCAGGGGTTTGAATCCTGCTCTCATTTAAGACAGTATATTTATTTTTATAAATGTACTGTCTTATATGGACGACATTAATTATAGCCAGTGTGAATTGAAACAGAATTGACAGGTTACAATCTTTTTTGTTGTTATGCCTGATTGGTTAGCCTTTGACCACTATCTCACCTAATGATAAGTGATAATATGGTCGAAGATGTTGTTCAGGTTAACCTAGAATTACTGACTCTCAAGGACAGCTGCCGGAATACACCGTAACGTGCATGGCGACAGATTTCTACTATGAGGGTGGTAGCTAGCCAGGCGGGCATTCGCAAAATGCCCTACCACCATGCTTTAACGACTGCCATCCTAAGAGAACAACCGGGACCGACCGACCGAGGGACTTTTGCCCTCCAAAGCACTAGTAATGTCCCTAGCAGTCACCCATCCAACCCATGACCGCAGCGGACGTTGCTTAACTTTGCTTATCGGTTAAGAACAGCTAAGTAGCACTTAATGCTTTACTTGACGCTCAACTCGATTGTGATGTGCTAGCGGGCGAGTGGAACGTTGTAATGAGAGATTGTTTACATTACTGTGAGTCTGTCGCATCACAGAAACAATCTAGTATATTTAAGTAGGTCGTGACATAGTAATTATATATTGTATTATTACTATTATTTTTTTGATTCCTTTTTCTTCATTTTGATAATATCATTTTTGACATAGGGGGAATACGCAATGAAACGGACGCGTTGTGAAACGGACACTATAGATATCTTAAAAAAATTTAATGATTATTTTCGTATGTTTTGTTAGTTGGCAGCACTAATGACCATAGACAAGCCCACAATGATGACAACTTCCGGGAGCCATATTTTCGTTTACCTTTAAGCACGTTTTTGAAGCACTTGATTTTTGTAAAAAATATTGTATATTTGCAAACTGGTATAAAATTCTATAGTAACTTGGGCTACAGTTATGGTGGTCGTATTTGTTGTGACATATTCTTAAGAATACACGGAGCGGTGAGTAATAATGTTATCAATAAGTGTTGTTTGTAATTTGGTTAGATATGTTTTGAAGTTAGATTTGCAATGAATCGGACAGGTGCCGTCGGGTTGAAACGAACGTCCGTTCAATACGTCAGTGTCTGTAAAGGTGCTTATTTGTGCAGCAGTTTTCACTGGCTACTGTGTGCTATTTGTTAGTAATGGGCACACGAGACATGTGGCTTGAAGTGCATGACTAATTATTAATAATTATTATATATTAATTGTGTAATAATTGTAATTAATACTCAAATAGGCAACGAGAAGGCTGATTATTTTTAATGTGTTGGTACAATTATAGGATATAAGGAAATAGTTTGTGATTTGTTACTCCTCCTAATATTATTAAGGATTATTTTTTATACTTTCTTATAATGTAACCAAATTGAAGCCGAACTCTCGTGTTTATTACAAGATTAGGAAGTTCAATGTCTGATTATTTTTTTTTGTTTTTTTTTTATGTTTAGTTTTTGATTTCAGTTTGTTTTGTACCAAAGTGTTTGACTTGTTAAAATAGGAGTTTATGTATGAAACTAAAGAATTCGTGAAACCTTGCATATTTATGTGGCATAAAGTAGTGCGTTGGTTCCTTGTCCGTTTCTAGACCCCCATTGTCCTATTCAATGCTTCATGTGTCATGAAACGAACATTAGTGAGTTGACAAAAATATCGTAATATTTCTTGAAATAAATACCAAGAACTATTTATGATTGTCTTAAAATATGGCTTATTACTAATAGTATATTACCTCTGAATTCTCTAAGGACAGATAGTGAGTTTCTAAGTTTCAACTGCATTATGCAATAATACTCCAAAGTAAAACGTCCGTTTCATAGCGTATCTCCCCTATATATATTTTTGACATTAATTTTATATAATTCTTTAATAATTATCATTGTCATTAGTGTAATTCGTGTAAGCGGTACTAATTGAATATTAAATAAATAAATTAAACTTCGCTACGAGCGCTTCAACAATCGTTGATAAAAAAAAACTTCTCCTTGTAATTTGCCCTTTACTGCGATTTTTTATGTTGTTATGTTTAACTATTTATTATGTTGTGGCTCTAAATGTTTGAATTATGCGTGTATCGAGACTCAGAGAAGGGGCTAAGATATAGGTACATCTTTCGAACGTTATTAGAACATTTTCAGCAAATATCACGTGAGTTTACCTATGTAAAATTTTGTTGGTTTTCAACTCAAATTTTACTCTGCATTTTGTTGCAACATTGCTCTTCCAACCCAGCGTCGTCTTTTATCTACGCTTGATCAACGTAAAAGCGTCGTCGGGTGTTAATTATTAGACGCGACCCATTCCACCTGCGGCCGGAGACTTCCACCCACCGAGCATTGTTCCCGTGCGGCACTCGCCCCTACATCACGTGTGTCGCACTCTATGGAACAATATGAGCAGGAGTTAGTTTACCTGGCAAGTAGCGGGTACTGTATTTGTATACTCATTTGTTTATCTTACATTGTGATGATTCTCTGATGATAACTTTCTTACACCTCGTTCTTACGAGGTGTCTTCTGGATGGAAATGGTAAAAATAGTAGTTTATGACGAGTTTAATTTTATAATGTTGCGATGCTTCATTGGTCAGTGGTTGAGATTAAAGGGTCAAAAAGTGTTTCCATTTTCAGTGAAAATTAAGTATATTGAAGTACCAAAATACCATTGATAAATATAAAAGCAATTTTTATGTTTAACTCTAGACTTATGTGTGTCATAATGCATTAATTCAGAACTGCGCAAGGTTCGTGGATAAACAGTAGCAAATAGACTGGTAGAGCAAAGCTACTTTTAGAATTACCTATTCCTTTTAATATTTGAACGGATGCTACTCACGTTTTATAATTGGATCGATACAACTATATAATAGTTCAACCTCTTCGGTTGTTCAACTACATCGGGTGTTCTTTCCAAGGAGTGTTTGGGAACTTTTCCATATCTTCTCACACTGAGACAACACAATACCTGACTTGAGTTAAAGTATAGATAGCACGATCTAACTTCTATGCAAGACTAATCCCTGGTTAATATTTTAAAAATACTCACATCCTCATATTTTATAGCTAGCCTTTGACCTATATCTCACCTGATGGTAAGTGATGATGTGGTTGCAGCTTTTATTATTATATACTTAACGTAGCTAAGAAGCTACGTTATATAGTACTGCAGCAGTGCGCAATCAGTCACCCTCCAACTTGTAATTTATGAGAACATCCGTCCCTCTCAGATCCAACCTCAGCTCGTAGCTACGTGACTGCAGAAAGTTCTCGAAATATTATCACCTTCCACCCGTGAGAAAAGTAATAAGAAGATTTCCTCATTCACGGACATTGTGGATAAACAAAAGATGCAGCACGCATTGAGATTGAACTTTATTTACTTCATGTTTTGTATATTTAAGAAGCTCCTTATAGATCTACATTGCCCCTTTCAACGCAAAGTAGGATGACACGAGGAAATTGTAAAAAGATCTGGCTTTAATTTTATAACTGGCAGCACTCCCTGTTGCTTTGCCGCTCATTCGGAATGCTCTCACTGGTAATCTTACCGCTACCCCTCCGGTAGTCTGAGCGCTTACTGCGCACAATGTGCAGCAAGACTCTACTTACATCAACGTGATTGGTGGCATGTTGCTCATTTGGCGCATTATTTTCCTTAGTTTCTTTTATAGATATATAAGTTCTCACACTAAACGTTGACAAATTCCTTTAACAAGATATGAGATAGAAAACTCTTTATTGTTACACCGCTCTTAAATATTAAAGTTTACATATTAATAAATAATAGCATAATGTTACAATGGGCAGCTTTATTACTTAAAGTGATCTCTACCAGGCAACCTTAGGATGGAGTTGAATAACAAAACAATAGGGGCGGGTGTAGTCTAAATAAATAGATATGAATAAGTATATATTCAAATCTCATAAAAATATTTTAAAAGTAAAACGTATTCTAGTGTAATTTCTAAACAAATGTATAAAAATATCACATTATAGGTTTTTATAATAAGTAAATAAATACATACATACATATATTTATAAATACATACCAACATACTTAAATAGATAATGATATATAGATATATATATAAATATTACATAAATTATATAAAAATACTTACTCATTATAATATTATCTAATATACTATAACCTAGACATTGATAAGTTGCAGTGTTAAAATTAATTGGACAAATCTAACCTTTTAACTTGATCCTTGAACATTTTAAGAGTCTGTGCTTGTCTGATTGATACAGGAAGAGAATCCCACAAGCGGGCAGCCTGAACAGTGAAAGATTTGGTATAAAACGAACTCGTATGAGGATGGATTTCAAGTGTGAGATTTTCTGATGACCTTAAAGTGTATGAAGTACAGTGAAGGAAATCAAAGCGTTCCTTGAGATAGCGCGCGGATGTAGGATTGAACAATATGTTAACTACTATTATATCTTCTTTATTTTTAGGGTACCCAAGGGTAAAACGGAGCCCTATTTATTCGACTCCGCTGTATGTCCGTCCGTCGGTATGTCATTTCAGAGACCCACCAGCATGTAATTGTAATGAGTTATACAACTGAAATGTTAATATACTGTGTACAACTTTGAGTGATTGAATTGCTTGCTAATTGATTAAACTACGAATAGGTATGTGAAAAATAATAAGGAGAAAACAAATATAATGGGGCCGTCATAGTTCTCGTGTTTAGACTCATTTAGTTACGGTTTTATATCTAAAAGACTAAACTAGTTAGGAATCTGAAATTCAGTATATTATGTATCGTATCCTGTTTAGAACTGAAAAACGCAATTTCTTATGTAGATTTTAATCTACATAAGAAATTGCGTTTTGCTGTGAATCATAGCTGTGATCAAAAACAACAATGTTTCTTCGTTAGCGGACTGTTGGAAAGCTGAACCATAAATAATCAAAGTCCTATTCACTATTGCAAACCGCAATATATAAATAATATATAATATTAATTAACCATTGTCTTATATTACATACACCATACAATATACATATTTATTCGTAGGTAATGCAGCATCAACTCTGCTTCAGCGGCGGCATTCAGGACGGCGGCGACATAATCCGTCTATTTGCTCATTTCATCTTCAAGGAAGCACAACTAGAGCAATGGGATCAATATTCTGCTCCGAGTTTGACCCGTTCATGCTTCGACTGCTATTTAGAGGCACTTTGTTCATTTTATATTTAAACTAACTATGTCATGGGTACACTAATATATACAGATACTTACGCTGAAACAGAAAGAAAACATTGTATCAAATTTGATCGGAGCTACACAATAAATTAATCTGTATGTTAGAGTAATGGTCTTTTATAAAACTACGTTCCTTTATTGCGTTAAACATAATTACCGTAAAAAGGTTTTTGTTCTAAAATTCAATTAAAACAGTGTTTACATCAAAAACCCTATAATAAGCTTTAAATCTGAGCATATTTGATAATCTGTGTACCATTAAAAGTAACTTATGTTAAATGTATACACATTTAGATGGATGAAATTACCTACTATTATTTAGTACCTACCTTCGTTCGCGATTGCCATACCTGCTTATTAATTATTCACATTTGAGCACTGTTTATCTCATATTAAGCAACGCTGTGGTCTGCAGTGAATCACTCTAAGTAAAGCATAGCTCAGAAAGGAGTTTTCAAACCAGAAGTTAAAAGCTCCGCTCAGAGAGGAGCTTTTAACTTCTGGTTTGAAAACTCCCGGGTTGTATTGTGCAGATCCATTGAGCAGTCTCCAAAATGTATCCGGCAAAAGATAGATAGTTAAAAAAACTGATTGTGGCGAATGTTCCAGATTTTAGAGTTATATATTAGCAAGCTTGCAAAACTAAATAAGGGTGCCGGGCTGCCCGTGGCAAGGAATATCGCAAATAAGAAAATGGTTGAAATATATATTATATCAGTTTCAATTAATTATATTTTACATATATTATTTACAATAACTTTGTTTCTTTTCCTCGCAAAATATAGTGAAATTCAGCGTGTATAACTCGTCCACAAAGCCCATTTTAGCCTCGACTTAAATATCAACCTTTGCCTTTGGCTCAGCCCGTTACATGTCGTCGCTAACATTCCTGATTTTGTGCACTTGTAAGGTTATTCAATGATTTATACATTAAAACTCATTTATTGAGCATTGACAATACAGACTAGGCATAGAGCGAGGAAAAAAGAAAACAAGACAGCGACTTGTCTTGTGGTGTTAGAGACGATTTTGGGATACAGAGTTTGAGAGAAGAAAAGTAATACACTGTTAAGAAGATTATTATTGTATAACGAGTCTACAGAACTTATTCTGTTAAAAGGAAGTTTATAAGTACGAGTTGTAAATGGTGTTTAACTTCACACTCTACTATATTGAACTATGCAACGCCGCGTAAATAACCCAGGGAATTATATAACAGCAAAATATTAATGTTTGGTTTCTGTGGACGTCATTGTAACGTGACGTCATAGCTGACAGTCATCATGGTGAGGTTAGAGCAGGGGTATAGAAACCTAAAAAAAAAACTATTGAAAAAACAACAGAAAATAAATCTACACACGTTTAGAATTAGACAAACATACTTTATGTGTTAAAATTAAAATCACAGATATTCTAGCAACTCACATAATGAATTAGATAATTACGAATATTTGCAACATTGTACTTGATTTTCCAGAAAACGTGTAAGGAAATGAATACTTTATTTATATTCTACGTTAAACATGAATTCAGTATGCAAAGGAAAGTTAAGCGTAAACCAAGTCATGCCCCTAGCTCGGAAACAAGTTGGTGTAAAGCCGCGACCACACACTATCTCGAATATACATCATATTAGATCGCGAAGTCGCTAAGCACCGTTTATGAATACCGAATCAAAGCACAACATGATAATACCTTAAATAATGATAATAATAGTATTATAGATAATGCGCTTAGAAGAAAATTATGCAATACAAACGAATTACCTTCACAATAATCTTACCCAAAAATGTCTCACTCGACCATCACGATGCCTAAATCAAAAATAAATTTTACAACATGGCCAAATGGCCGTCTAAACCACAAATTATAACCTCAACACCAGCGAAGTTCCAGCGAGTCGCTCCACAATGACAATTCAATGCAAATTTGACAACTACAAAGGAAAAGGACACCTGGATGCGTTCCGGTTCGAGCGGTAGATGCGCAATGGTTCAGAACTATAGATGTTCTCGACTAATATTCATGTTGATATCTGTAATGGGGTATCCAAAACGCGTAATTTAGTTATTTAAAATTTTGGGCCTCTAATTCTAATTGGGTTCAACATGTTACAAAATTAAAATATGTTAAGACCATCTATAGTCGCAAAAGGCAAAATAAAGTCAGACCACATTTTAAAAAATCATTACCAAATTGTTACTATTTGAATTTATCCTTAAACGTGCGAGTGAGAGGGCTGCATAATGTAAAAGGCCTCTTAAATAGAATAATAATCATCAAACTTGGTTTTCTTTATTACGATAAACTCTAATTAAAATTTATTTTACAAATGTTGACCAGTGTTTGTTATCCTACGAATAAATTTATTCGTAGTTGTTATCACTCATTCGAGTCTCATTAGAATTAAGATGCTGAAATACTGAGTACGTTACTGAACAACATAATATTTTATTTTAACGTGATTTTATCAGTATTATTGTATAAGCTATTATAAAATCACGTTAAAATATAATATTATGTTGTTCAGTAACGTACTCAGTATTTCAGCATCTTAATTCTAATGAGACTCGAATGAGTGATAACAACTACGAATAAATTTATTCGTTTTTATATATAAATTTATTTTTTAAAATGTGGTCTGACATTATTTTGCCTTTTGCGACTATAGATGGTCTTTACATATTTTAATTTTGTAACATGTTGAACCCAATTAGAATTAGAGGCCCAAAATTTTAAATAACTAAATTACGCGTTTTGGATACCCCATTACAGATATCAACATGAATATTAGTCGAGAACATCTATAGTTGCATGCAGCGACATAATGTCAGACCATATATTAAAAAATCATTACCAATTTGTTGCTATTTGAAATCATGACTAAAAGTGCGAGTGAGAGGGCTGCAAAATGTAAAAGGCGTCTTAAAACATATTTCATTTACAAGTTTTGCATTTGACTCAAATCAAATTGATTTCTTTTCTATACAAACTAGTATCAGTGAATATTGCAATATACAGAGTAGCCATTGGACATATCTGAGCAAAACGATATCTGAGACAGAATGTATTGTGGGTATGCCAAAATTTGCGGTGCATTTACAGCAGCCAACGAGGCGGCGGCGCTTTACCGTTTCTGGCGATCGCCGAGGGGGGAGAGGCGAGTGTAAATGGTTTTTCTTTGTTAACATCGAAAGGAGACGTGACTGTGAATGTCTATGGTCTAATCTACAATGTCGCGAGAAGCAGTTTAGAGAAACTATAGCATACCTCTAATGTCACACACACCACGGCTTCGACTTTCGTGACCAACACAGAGACGACGGAGAGGCAGATGTGATTCATAATCAAAATAGATAACACATAAAATGCTTGTTACAATTAAATAAACTAATCAATACCAATTTAGTAAATCCTATGTATAACCTAACACATACACTATAAAATAACTGTTAGATAAACATAAAACATCTATGAGAATGCAAATAAGCATTCGAAAATAAGAAGTGCACCCGATCGCGCTCCCTTGTCAAAGTATAACTATACGTAGCCATTGCAATAGCTTTACTTAAACATTAAAACATAATATTTCTTAATAACTGAAAACGCGCTTCTCTACGTTTCTGTAGATCAGACACTTATTGTGGCTAGTCGTGAAACATATGCAAATAGTTTTATTTTAAAATTCATCAATAAGTTGATATTGAAGACAGTATTTGGTATGGGTCCTTCGATATGTAATCATTTACTATATATTATACTGGACTCGGGAGGACTCATTGCGTTTGAATGTGATTGTGACGGAACAAGTACGAGGGCCGCCTGATGTTAAGCGGACTAAACTCTGCTAATAACATATTTATTTCGTCACAAGTGATGAATTACACTGCACCCGTCATACTAAGACATACAATTGATGAGTCTTATTGTACCAATGACTTTACTGACTCTCGAAGACTGCTTTCGCTACACACTGTTTGTTCGGACCGATCAACTTAGCGGCAAGTTTCCGAACGCTCCCAAGGTAGTCGTCAATTTGAGTCTATGGTTTTTTTTAGTGAAAACGTAGAAGTTTGCTTGTCACTTTGTCGCTGGTTTTGTAGTACCTTGGACGATTTTGGGTCAGCGGTTTTAAATTAATAATTTGAGTGATTAGTGTTGTTTTTGAAATCCACCTGTTTAGACCCTCGCGTGTGTTTTGTTGAACGATGAAGTCTGAAAATTTGTGACTATAATTAGATTTATTTGGTGCCTGGATCCATTGTTTTGCGACGTCGGGATCGTGAAGAATCCCTCCCTCGTCATACCCTAAGCATCGAATATTATAATAATACTACGCCCTAAGCCTAAGTAATGTTACACATTGTTGGCCATTAATGAAGTAGTAAGAAAGCGCTAGGGTTATTAGGGATCATCAACGCAAGAAGAACCTATCATAAGTTGCATGTAAGTTTCATGTATTAATTGTATTGCTTATATTTTATTGTTTTCAGCCCGGCGAACGGCCGGCAAGTTAAGCATTCAAAACAGATTGTCCAGGTGGAAGCCTCTGCTGAACATCCCTGCCTGGGCAATCTGGAATCTTAACACTGTTAGTTAGGTGCTTATGCACCTAACTAACTGACTACATATTTTCTACTTTATGGTGGTTGCTAGCCAGTTACATCGCGTTAATTACGGAGCTAAGCAGTCAGTACGTATAACTAGTATCCTTGTGTTAATGCAGGATCTAAGGAACGTAGTCGTATATATAAATATACAACATAATAAGATTATTATAATTAATTGTTTTTTATACAAGTATATTCCTTAGATCCTGGATAAGAACAAGAATACTAATTATACAAACTTCGTGACAAGCTAAAACAACTCTCTATATTGAACATATCCATTAAAAGCCAAAAAATGAAGCCTGACACGAGCGCGAAAGTCGCCTTGTCTATAACAGCTATTTTATAACGTTTTCAAAATTAAGGGTTATCGCCGTAGCATAAAGAAGCTTTATTGTTATTTCATATGGGACGTAACGAGAGAATAGCCAATAGAACTTTGTAATAAAAAGAACAGAATGTAGACCTATTACGTAAGTTGTTAAGATTTTATGGCCTTGTACAGGAGCTGGATTTAGAGCCTAGTTACCGGTACCAACAATTCGTGATTATACATATTTTAATGCAAAGTTTATGATTCAATACAATAGAAATTGCTGAGAACACATAATATATTTGTTAAAATAAAATTATTTACCTAAGACCAATTTCATAAATCCTATTTTTAGTAATAAAACAACTTTAACAATGTTTATAAAGTATTCACTTCGAGAGGCCACAGTCTCGCGTAGCTAAGTGTCATTGAGAGCGTCCAATCGGCTTCCCTTGTCAAAGTGTATCAATACAAAGCCGTAACAGTATGATAAATAGAACAACAAACCATTTTATTAATTAATATCAGAAAAGCAAGACTACATACTTAAGCCTGCTGAAAAAATCATTCAATATTTAAATGAAAATCTTGCTCATAAAGTCATAGAAAAAATACGGTAAAAAAGTCATAGAAATAAACGGTTTGTTAATGCTTCAACGGCATGTCTAGGTAAAAAAGAAATCGACTTCATCATAATAAGAGAGGCAGCGCTCGTACCGTAGCTTCCATAGTTATTTCTACCGGACAACTAAGGTTAACCATATTGGCCACATCATCACTTACCATCGAGAAAAATTGTGTTCAAATGCGAAACTATCAATACGGCAATTTAGTGCCATTATAAAAAAAACGCAATTAGAAAATCGTTCACACTCACAGTAGTGTGGGTACTGTGTTGTAGCACAAATACGTGCTCTACTGCTGAACGCGCCCACAGATGTACTACACCGTGTAGAGGTGCAATGTGGGTGAGTAGGGCACTGAACCTATACACGGGGAGAGTGCTTACTGAACCATTATAGCGTTTGATTCATGTTTCTGCGGCACAATGATCCCTCTATTTTGTGTAAATTTATTAATGTATTGTAATACTTATTGATTAAGTTATACTGAAAAAAAATTCAAATCTATTTAACTCACAGGGAGTTTGTTAAGACAAAATTTGAGAACTCACAATAACACTACTATTTAAAAGCGTTTTTGTGAGATGTTTAACATTTATTCAAGAGAAAAATAGATTTGAATACCTTTTTTTAAGTATAACTTAATCTTACATTATCAACACAATTATAATATAGTCAAAAGGTACACAGAGAAAATATCATTCCATCAGAACTTAAAATCATGGGTCGCAACGATTTGTTCACGCGATCTTCTTGTGCATAATTTAGCTAGTTGTAATAATTATGCTAGAAATAATAATTATTCTTGTCTTTATTTTAAATTGTAGGACGCTAATAAGAAGAAAGAGGTGGTGACACAGAAGGTAGGCAGCGCGTTCCAAGGAACTGATATCTCACTCTGCATCCCCAAGACGCATGCCAAGCGTGGGAATTACGGAAAACCCCTCTATAATCTATATGACATCTCCAATGATCTGGAAATCATTCAACGGATGTGACGTCATCACGCAACGCGCACAAAACCAGGAAAAACCGAGACAGCTCCCCTCGACATCCAATTAACTATCAGATGTAAATCAAATTTGTGTGCCGACGACGAAACAATAATCCTGCTGTATTGCTCCACCCCAACAACTTCTGACGAAACGTATATATGAAGCACACACAATTTCCCTCTCTATAGATAATATATATAAAGGTTATTATGGTATGATAATTTAAAGGTGTGAGTTAAAAACTTGTCAGGCTGTACAGGGTAGTCGTGCGAGGCCCACGCGTTATAATTTAATTTGCAATTTTAATTAATTTTAACCTTTTGAGAGTCGCGCCGTTGTGCATTATTCATGTACTGTGTGCGCCCGTGGCCGCGCCCGCGCCGGCGGTTTCATTTTATGGCTTTATTGTACCAGAACAAACGTTAAGAAAATAAATAGAGCTAAGTTTCCGCACTAAAATATCTCGAAAAAGATTACATATTTGTGCCGTTGGCTCATTTAAAACGAGGAATAAGTGGAACTTCTCTAGCTTTAAACGGGATTTTCTTTTCCGTATTTGAGCCAAAAAGGCATTCAAATTGTTTTTATTACTAAGAAAAGCGGACGAAATGTATAAAACTTCTGTGGCAACGTCGATATGCATATCCTGTTAAGAATGTGTTTGCTACAGGGCGAAACTTTGCTGCTACTTATTGTACTCAACACTAACGTATGATAAATCTTATCTCAGAAGTGATTAAACTAGATTTTGTAGGTGGCGCGTTAATAACAACACTAACATGCTAGATAGAGTAATACCCCCGTATACACGTTATTCGCTGCATCGCCACAGATAAATCACAAAGTTATGTTCCAAATGTTCTAAATGGTAATAAAAGTCACAATGTTTTATTTATTATTCAAATATTATATAATTTTTATTTTAAGTTCTGTTTATATTATATTATTGTTTTGTTATTTAATGTGATGCACGTTCGTGATGTTGGTCGGGAGTGCCGTCCGAGAGTAAAACCAGCGCTTAGGTTCAGTTTTGAACCTGGCACATGCTGAGACGGGACTTGTTCCTAGCATCGCGCAACATTGCAATTGCTGTATAATTAATTACCTATGTATTTAATTTTGCATCAGTACAAGCTATTGTAGTGTTGTGTAGTGCTGGAATAAACTTCATTTCATTTTATTACATTTCATTTAACAGACTAAAACTAATCAACATTTAATAAAGTAAAAGTTAAAAGCAAAATGTAAAATATTACATGATATCAAAAATTATGGATTGTCATATACTAAAGTGGAGAAAAATATGTCCTGAGCTACCATAAACAAACAAGTACAGAGACTCATCACTTGTAGCTATTTATATAAAAAAACGATAAATTATTAAGAAAAATTATAAGACTTATTTGGTTTGCAATAAATTAGCATTACGGAGCGTTTTCAAGCGTGTTAGATTAGGGTTGATATTTTTTTTTTCAGCTGGATAAAATATAATATAAATGTAATTTTTAGTAATTTCAGGCTAACTTCTTACTAACGAACAAACAAGAATTTTATTAAAACTGATAGATATTACAATGTTCTGGAGTTGTCCATCATGCGGGTTGAATGCACGTCTTGCAACACTTGATTTTATTTAAGAATATACTATACACTAGGGTACCACAGAGACAACTATCCGAACTACCCGAACCCTCCAGTTTTACGAAACAAAACAAATTAAACAATGTCATTAGCATAAACGTAGTAATAAAGTGACCCTAGATTTACAACTGTCGCCCTTTCCGAGGGTAGTTAATAACGCAACCCGGACACCTACAGGGCGCGCTACTAATTGGGGACCAGACATTATAATTTATTCAAATATCTCGCCGCTGGATACTATATATTGCCTAATCTATGGCGCATTTAGATAGTAAATATTCAAGCCCGACCTTGGACCAAACAACCGAAATCAATTAGGTGTAATATATATAAATAATGCTGAAATCAAAACATTTTGAATAATCACGATATAAAGAAACATGTAATAATTGGAATCCTTTTTGTTTATACAAAATTCTGAATCTGAGACATAAGTTCCAGATTCAGAATTTTCAACTAATACATAATCAGAATTGGAATTTTAATGTGTGGCCATTTTACCGGTGATATGCTTTTATTGACAATACACTAACACCCATAAGCAACCCTACAGCTACTACAATAAAAGCATTAAGTGAACCTAAAGGCCATTTCAGGTCCACGAGCAGTCCAAAGTCTCCTGCCTACTACCATTTGGTAGCCTGCCCAGCATGCTGGCGGCATTGCCCGTCCTTCCTATCATGAAAATACATTAAAGGCAATTATAGATATTTTCACAGAATATGTGTACATGTATGGCAGATTGCCAAACAAATAAAAAATATAACAAAATAATTTTAAAACCATAAGGGGGTGCCCATGCAAGATAAGTATATTTTAAAATGTTTTTATGTAGTCCTGATATTCGCATGCAATTCTGCTTACATTAAAAGCCATTGAAAACGATTCATTGTAAAGGAGTAGAAGCGAAACGAGACAATGCCTCAACCACATAATATGGTGATGAGGATACATGTCTCCATCATCCACTCCAGCGGAGTTCTCCAATAGTGAACTTTTGTTTATTTATTTTATATTCATTCCACTTCACAATATGAAAACTAACTAAGAAATATTTTAACGGATTTAACGGCCATTTGCGGTTTTACCAACACGTTTGCGGTTTAATCAACACGTTAGTAGCGGATCCATAATGTAGCGCGTTTGTAATTGTGTTGGTGTTGCATGTGTAGGTGTTCAACGACGATTTTGTTTTTATTTACTGATTTAACTTTTGTTTAACTAGTAAGATAGACATTTTATTGGCGTATTTGTTTTTACAAGCGCTTTGACAGCTATTCATATAAAGGATTTTCAAAGACCTTTGTAAATTGGCAGTGTTATAATTAGGTCCCAATTGAAGATGACCGGTTAAAATCTATTGCTTTGACTATCTATCAAAAGCAGATATAGAAACTGAGCTAAAGTATGTACCACAATATACGAGTCTGCCCCAATCATTAAAAATAACGTTATTATAATAAATTATCTCACTGCACAACGTTGTATGCAGAGTGCTGACAACGTGCGGAGTTTCACCGTGACCTAGTTTACACATAAACCTATTTAGTTTCTATTGATTTTATTTTGCTCTTAGTTACAAGTGGGAAAACGACCCAGGGGACGAAGTCCAACAAGATGGTCCAATCAATTTACTAAAATCCTGAACACTACGATCACAGATGCTCTGAGCCACGTGTGTGAAGTGAACTACGACTCGAGGAGAGAAGGAGGAGAGTTTAATGTAGCGGTTTATCTGTGGTATGTTTTTTTATAAACACTTATTAAAATCTTATTAATTGGATAGTTCTTTAATAAAGAACTCGCCTGGTTTTTGAGGGGAAAGATCGTTTGCGCATTATTAACAGTTTCAGTCAATTTTGTTGGTGTCAAATAAACTCCCTGGTCACTAGAATCACTGATTTTAGGTTTTTCACTTGTTTTCAAATTTCTTATTTTTAACCGAAAGTTTTAACAATAATCAGTGAAAAGAAAATGGAGCTCGCAAAGCAAATAAATACTACGTACACTAACAAGTTTACAAGTCTGAGTTTCTAACTAAATTTAAAACTACACTTAAATTATAAAAGGTTGTATGATAAATTCGGCACATGGAAGTAGAAATACATAGGTTTAATGATATTTTAAAAACTCAAACTTAGTGCGTATGATGTTTTAAATTCAATTTAGACTCCTCTAGCTAGCGGATAAAAACGGGTTTTGCACTCAGATATAGAAAAACAAAAATACTCTTTCCGAGATGAAAGGGTGTAAATAACTTTAATCATTTACAATTCATTGCATAAAGTAACTGATAAGTAAACCATTGTTTCACCCAGGATTGAAGAGTGAATTGCGATTTATTTAACAAGATGGCGGATGTGAAACAGCTGATGCAGTCAGTAGGCCGGCGTGTAGTTAATAATAATAATAATAAATCTTTATTTGGAACCATAACAATATTACAAATAACATATGAGAATCGATGACACCTGCAGAAGTTTGATAACTGTGTCGCAGATGTCAACGCCCTCCACCGGAAGTTAGACAAAGTTCCTTACTAAAAACATTGAACAAAGTATTATTTAAATTTAATTAAAGCTTAGTTCGTAGATAAAATAGGATTCGAAAACAATTAATATACAATGAAATAGAGCAGGGAAAGTACAAGCAAAACAATATGTTTGAATAAGTGTGTATTAGTATGAGTTGAAAATATATGAGGGAGTGTGTGTTTGAGTGTATGTGTGTGTGTGTGTGTTTATGTGAGGGAGTGTGTGTATGTGAGGAAGTGTGTGTGAAGCGATTATTTCAATACTATCAAGAGTTCTTCAGTCTCTTGATAGGTTAATGTCTGAAGCCATTTGATGCATTTGGTTTTGCATTCATGTAAGGTAAGAGGGTAAATATTTAATTCTTTATTTACCTTATTGTACAGCAGCGAACTAATAAAGCGATAATGCCTACCCGCTACCGCAGTTCGTTTCTTTTCAGAATTACATACAATATCAAACCTACGTTTGGTATAGAGTGTCCGATCGAATGGAAGTTGGGAATGTTTCCTAGATACTGTATGGAGGATAAAAAGTTGTCTAACGGTGAGCACTTGGCACAACGAGTATAGTTCAGTAGTCGGGAATCGTAAGGGTTTTTAGATAGAAATTTGAGAACAGCTCTCTGTGCCCTTTCCAATAAGAGCATAAGAGTTATTCCGGTACCACCCCACGCAGGTATACAGTAAGATATAACGGATTGTACTAGAGCATAGTAAATTGTCTTCAAATATTGGAAGTCAACTATATTTCTGAGGTTTTTAAAAACATAAATCAGTTTCCGAACCTTAGACACCAAATATATGATATGTTGCTTCCATACCATTGCACTGTCTATCATAACACCTAAGTACTTGACGGAAGTGGAACGTTCTATTGACATACAGTTGCAGGTTTTTGAGTCTGTTTTGTCATCACATAGGTGAGCACGTAATTCAAACGAAGGAGGTGGTAAACCGGTCGCATTGGGAGCAAATGCAATAAAATTTGTTTTGGATACGTTAAGAGTTAACAAATTATAACACAACCAGTTCATAACAACCCTGATGGCGTTTTCAGATAATTCGTGCACTTCTGCCCAACAGTGGCCATGTATCAAAAGAACTGTATCGTCAGCGTAAGTTATTAATTTACAATTTGGGATTGACAAGTTACATAAGTCGTTTACATAAATTAAGAACAACGTAGGTCCTAATACGCTTCCTTGGGGGACGCCATAGCTGAGTGCTTTCTCTCCGCTTAGAATATCATTTATAACAACTTGTTGTGTCCGATAACTAAGGTAGCTGCAGAACAGATCTTGTACAACCCCTCTTATACCAACACGCTCAAGCTTAGAAAGAAGGATAGGGATAGAGACAGTGTCGAACGCTTTCGAGAGGTCTAGAAAAATACCGACAGCCCTCAGCTTGTTGTCAAAATATTTGATTACCGTGTCCGAGAGTTTCAAAACAGCATCCTCCGTTGATATACCGCTTCTAAAGCCAAACTGATTTTCAGAGAGGATGTTGTTTTGATTTAGGAATTGGACTTGGCGCTTGTTGATAACCTTCTCAAAAATCTTTGACATTACTGTTAGTACAGAGATGGGTCTATAATTCATGACACTGTCTCTATCACCTTTTTTAAAAATAGGATGAACTAGCGCTTTTGTAAAAACTTGTGGAAAAATACCAGCAGTAAAGGAGAGGTTGAAAATATGACATAGGATAGGAATCAGAACCTTACTGGTGCCTTAACAATGGACGTCGAGATACCGTCACAACCAAGAGCACAATTTTCTTTGAGACTAAGTATAACGTTTTTAATTTCATCACCGTCCACAGGAAATAACACCATGGAATTTGAAGTTCCTTTACTGGGCTTACTTTTGAATTGAGCAGGGATTGTGGTGTGATATAGGGTTTTTGATTGAGTTTGAGGGGGAATTTTGGAGGCCAGATCTTCTCCAATACTAGCAAAATACGTATTCACCGAATCAACCGATGAGGATGGATCGTCACACAATTTTAATAAATTGCTTGCGGAATTTTGTTTTTTGTTGATGTTGGCAACTTTATTAATCATTATCCATGCCTTTTTAGGATTTCCTCTAACCTTCTGAAATTCATTTTGATGGTATTCGCGTTTTACTTTTTTTAGCAGGTTATTACAGAATGTACGGTAACGAGTATAGATCAATTTTTTGGGTCAGGCTATCTGGGTTTTTCTTATGTTTTTTATATAGTTTATCTCTATTCCTTATGCATCTTAAAAGGCCAGGAGAAATCCATGGCTTAAGTAACCTCTTTTTGCTAGGGATTTTAACTATGCGAGTATGTTTGCAAGCAATATCAGACATAATTTTAACTAAAATTTCAGAAGCTATATCTGGGTTTTTACAGGACAGAATAGAGGCATAATCGATAGATCAGTAATCAATTGATTACTGATCACACTCTCGTTCTTTTTAGTTGCAATTTACTACTGGAAAGAAATGTCTCGTGCAATACTTCTAAAAAAATAGATATCAAAGCAATAATTAAAGATTTGACAAATTTCGATTATGCCTCTATTCTATCCTGTAAAAACCCAGATATAGCTTCTGAAATTTTAGTTAAAATTATGTCTGATATTGCTTGCAAACATACTCGCATAGTTAAAATCCCTAGCATGCCAAAACTTTAGTCCTAGATACTGATCTAGGACTAAAGTTTTGGCATGAAAGGGAGTGCGTGCGATAACATGATCGAGGCAGTTTTCCTCTCTAGTCGGATAACTGTGAGCTGGAAGAAGTGCATGTGACGCCACTAGATTTAGATATTCTTCGACATTAGAGTCAGTAGTTGAAGATATGATATTGATGTTCAAATCTCCAATCATTACGAGAGATTTAAAAGATTTTAATGAGGTCAGAATAAGGTCCAAACTGTTTAAAAAAGGGTTCAAATTTTTGTGTGATGGGGAACGATATAAAGCAAGAACAGCTAATTTATTAGAAAATTTTATAACCAGACAATTTGCGTCATTGAAGACTGGTTCAATAATAGTGTATATCTTGTCCTTTCTAATATAAGCTACTACACCGTCGTTTTGATTCCTAAAACCAGATTGATGGGAGTCAAAACCGGTTATTTCAGGCATACAAAGGCATTTGCTTAACCAGCATTCTGATAAAATAAATACGTCAACCCTGACGCTTAGTCTATGAATTAGGTTTAAAAAATGATCAAAGTTGCAGTTTATACTTCTAATATTGACATGGAGGATGTTTAAACTATCGTTAGTATTAGATATAAAATCACCAACAGCTTCTGGTGAGCATATAGCTGAGTCTGAAACTGATATATGTTCAATGTCATTTATCAGGCGATTTGTGTCATCCATTGTTAGCTTGAGAAATGAACGATCGGACCAGAACATTATGTTGCAAAGAAAAATCGTAAACACATTGCCAATGCCTCAAATAGCAATAGTTTGCAGATAAAGATAGGGCTTCAGTTGTTGTGTGTATGTTACTTTGTGTGAGTGTAGTGAATGAGTATATAGGTTGTGAGAATGTGTACAAACTTACAAATATTGTGAAAACAAGCTTAACCACATAATAAGTGCAACAAGTTAGAAATGCTCCCCGAACACAGTCGTTTTCTGACATTCCGCAAAAGTCTAGTCATTTCTGGTCTTGCAACTTCTCCAGATCTGATTCACTGGTCACTCGAATTAGAGGCCCATTCTCTCTTTTTCGAAGAAAAATTTTTCCATGCGATACCCAGCAAAAATTGAAATCATTGACCTTTGCATAGTCCCTGGCCAAGAAGAAGAGCCTCTTCATTTTAAAAGTAAGGTTTTCTGATATGAAGATTCGCTTCGGTGGGCCACTTATGCGGAGATGTTCCGTGGTTAACCTAGATGTACCTTTGTTGAAGATTCGGAACTTACTGATTATATTTTCTTTCTGCAAGGTGGAACACATGTCCACTATAACTGTTCTATTTACTGGATCCTTAGATCTAATGCGAAAAATGTCTTTGATTTCGGCTTTTTGAATAGGCACCTTTAGGGTCTCTCCCACCTTGATAAATGTATCCAAAAGAGATGATTTAGTCTCTGAAGGGGTCATTGGAATGTTTCTAATTTCCAAACAAGTGGCTCTAGATCCTCGCTCCAAGGCCTCCAATCTATCTTCCAAAATCTTGAAATGCTTGACATCTGTTTGTCGTACAGCTTCCAATTCGACAATTCTAGCTTGAGCCAACTCCAGATTCTTTCCCAAGAAATCCACAGATGCACGTAAGTCCTCCACAGCAGCGTATAGTTTATCTGCTCTTTTATCTTGATCCTCCTTAAACAGCAGAAACATCGCTCTCATCTCTTCCATGAAGTCATTCAATTTCTTATCATCAGTTTGCAATTGTTTTTTTCTTCGGTGAGTAACATTGAGACTCGGTTCAGATGAAGAGTGCAGGAGCCGATGGTCAAAAGGCACCGACAGAGAAGATATGGGCGCAGAAGACGGCGCAGGCGGCGCTGTATCTTCTAAAGGCGTCGGTGGCGTAGCACCGCTCAAAGTAAGCGCGGGGGATGAAGGTGGGGTACGTCTTAGGGGCATTATTATACCTTGCTTGTAATCCAGTTATAAAAAGTACCAGGCAATCAGCAACGCAAAGATGTGAGCGGAGCCTCAATGCAGCGGAGTTCAAGACAGAGTGGTGAGAAGCGGCGACTTACAAGGAAACAGCTTTCCGTCCAATCTAAGTAGATCCCTGGCTATGTTCTTGTGTGCGCAGCGTATCTACTGGTTAAATTATTGTTCACTCACATTGATGCATGTAGCGTGTGTGCGTAGACTACGTTGAGAAGCCTGCAGTTACTCGTCACTAACCGATGTTTGCGTACGAAACTTCCACGCACTTTATGGTCTCCTAATATTTGCAGTTTATTTAAATGATGATTTTTGAATTAATTTTTACGAAAATTATTTATGGAGCTGATTAAAAACACGTCTGAACTAGTCAGAATCCCGGAGGGAAGGGATTCGTCCCGGGGGAAGTTGTGTTGTGAGTGCGGTCAGTGGTTCGTCCTTAGGCCGGCCATAGACGGACTGCTTGGAGCGGTCGGCGCCAACAGCTTCACGCAGTCGCTGTTCGGAGATATGCAGTTCCAATACAAAATTGACATTCCCAATACACGGACCGCTCAAGTTGTTCGTTTGCAGTCGCAGCTAAAAATGCAGCACGAAATTTGTTTTTGAAACATCGTGTGCCTATATACTTCTACTTCCATGGTACCGAATATATAATAAAAACTTTTTTAATTTGTTAGAAACTCAGAGTCGGAACCTTCTTGGTGTATTTACTAAGCGTTTATAAGTAAGGATGTTATTGTTTAAACTCGCTGAACTTTTAATGCCACATTCTCGAGCCTAATATCTATGCTTCTGGTTTGCCTCCAGTATATCGTAAATTTTTTTTTATTTTTTTTTTATTTCTTTATTAATTAAGGACTTTTGAACAACATGTTCATGTCAGCCCTGTAGTGGCCTTATCATAATATATAAACACAAAAAAAAACTAAAATTATAACTAAAGTGCGCACAGCGCGGTATCCACTTAACTAGTTTATCTATATCTAATGTTCTATAATGTACTTATAGTTAATATACTAATTTATAAATCATCTTTGCTTCCCTGGAATTAGGTACAGATAATAAACAAAGAAATATACCGATATTGTTCATAGTAATATTCAACTCGGTCACTATATTTTCTCGTTCAGCTTTGTTGCGGGCACATTCCACCAAAACATGGTACGCATCCTCTGGCTTATTACAGAGCTCACAGTTTGGTGACTCGACCTTACCCATCAAGTGCGCAAATTTGTTCAGTGGCATGTGCCCGGAACGAAGTCTGTGAGCAGCAACAATCTGCTTTCTACTTATGTTACCTAAAAACCATGGCGAACTAGGGGGTTGGCTCTGAATTATTTTATACCATAGCCCTTTGGTTTTTGACCGTTCATCAAAATATTCCCGCCAGTTTTTCAAAGCAAAGTGTTTTATAGATGTACATAATTTCTGAATATGTGGGTAGAATGAATACTTCAGTGCCATTCGTTACAGCAGACTTTGCCAAACGGTCAACTTCTTCGTTACCTGCTATTCCTATATGTGACGGTATCCACTGCACCACAACCTTTACATTGTTTTTGTTAAAGTCGTGTAAATATTTTAAAATGTTGTATGCTATCGATACTCCAACGTACCCCGCACCACATCGTAATATATGTTGTAGTGCGCTTTTACTGTCGCTGAATATAACAATATTCGTGTCTGTGGCGATTTCGTACTGAATATGATTTAGAGCTGCTGAAATTGCCAACAGTTCCAAAGTCATAATGGACACCTTAGATTCATTTTTGAAGCATTCTCCTTCTTTTCTATTTGAATTATAATAAGCGGCTCCGGATTTATCATCACCTTTTGACCCGTCTGTGAATATTCTATACCAGTTACTATACTTCATATTAATCTCGCCTAAAACTTCAATTTTCAACGCGCTCAAATTGTAGTTTCTTTTAGCATTCTGTACGCAGTCTAAGTAAGGTCTGATAAAGCATCTTGTATTAATTTTGGAAGGCCAAACATCCATCAAAAACATTTGTAAAGGATTAGAAGATTTAATTTTTTCTTGTTTAATATGATCAAGCGTCTTGGAAAGCAAAGGTTTCTTTTTATTATTCCAGTAATTATTGGAATGTAAACCGTTTATAGTGCTTAAAAGCTTTGTAGTCTCTCCGTTACACCAAGATTTTGCTTTTAAACAAAACTTATAAGCCAGATACTGCCGTCTGATAAATAATGGAGGTATACACATCTCACTCTCCATCACATGAATCGGAGTTGTTTTAACAAAGCCGCCTATAGTTCTTATAGCTTGATTTTGAACCTTATCGACTTTACCTAGATGTACGCTTGCACTATTGTCATATAAAAAGGAACAAAAATCTATACGACTTCTTATTAGGTTAATATAAAGTCGCCGTAAGTGCTTCGGATGCACACCCCAGCTAGTACCCGCCAAAACTTTTAATATATTCAAGAATCTTTGAGTCTTTTCATACACTTCTTTAATATGTCTGTTCCATCGAAGTGATCGATCTAGCCATATACCTAAGTATTTTATGTTTTCTTCACAGTCTAAATTGATGTCATTAATTTTCAGCTGAATCTGGTGCTTTCTCCGCCCTCTACTAAATAAACAGAATTTGGATTTAGTTGGTGATATATCTAACCCTATACTATGAATAATATCTGACATCATAGTTAGGGCATGCTGTATGTCCTTAACGCAGTTATCTATTTTATAGCTACTGGTGTATATAACAAAATCATCCGCATATTGTTCAACTTTAATATGCATACTCAGGTTCTTACAGATTTCATGCGTCACAATATTAAACAAAAGAGGGGAGATAGGATCTCCCTGAGCCAAGCCCTTTGAGGTCCATCTCTCCATTTCAACTGTTGTTCCCGCTTCATCTTTTATTTTTAAATGTCTTTCCTTCAAGAACTCCCATAAGTAGTTTGTTATCTTCGACCCTACCTTTAATTGATCTAGAGTTGATATAACTTTATCGATAAGTACATTATTATATGCATTTTCCAGATCTAGAAAACATGCCAATGTAGAAAAGTTTCTAGTAAAGCCGATCTGAGTGTATGTTACTAAACGTGTCACAGAATCTAAGCATGATTGCGCCTTTCTAAAACCTGTTGTAAATGGTGATAATATATGTTTTTTTTCGATGTACCATTCAAGTCTCTTGCAAATCATGGAGTGAAATATTTTAGAAATACATGACATCAATGATATGGGTCTTAATTTAACATCATTATTATTATTCCGAATTTTAGGTATAGGTATTATTTTAATATCTCTCCATTGATGTGGGACATAGCCGGTACAATAAATACTGTTATAAAGAGATAATAATAGTGTTTTTCCTGTGTCTGGTAAATTATATATCATGGAGTATGTAATATTATCCTCCCCAGATGCTGTGTCTTTCTTTTTTAGGCATGCCAATAATACCTGCATTTCAAAATGTTGGTCTAGTTGTAAATTACCCGAAACAAGCTCTGGTTTATTAATTCCTACAAAGTCTGGAGCTAGTTGAATCAATAGCTCGCCCTTTTTGTCGTTCGATAAGTGAACCTTATGTTGCCTAATTCCCTTAATCCATCTCATTCGTTGCCACATCTCGGGCATGGAAGTAGCTTCGTTAGTTGAATCACACCAGCCACGCCAATTCTCAGTCCTAGCACGTGCAATATCCTGCTTAGCTATTGCGTTCTTATCCTCAAATACCGTCAAATTATCAGGCGTAGGATTACGTCTAAATGAACTTAAAGCTAACCTTCTTTGGGCTGTGACTTTAGATAAGTGTTCATTCCAATATGGCTTTGGTTTGAAGTTACTAGCTAGATCCTCACAAATCCTTAACCAGGGAATGCTTCTATCTGCCGCCTCATTGATTATACATATAAAATTATTGTACATTTCTTGCACACTACCAGAACTACTAGGTTTTTTATGTAATATCTCATCAATACATTTTCTGTAAATAATCCAATTAGCTTTTTTAAAGTTACGTTTTTTAGTAAAATTAGGCGTATTTGTATAAGTTGAGCTTATTTTAATAACAAAATGATCACTGCCTAGATTTTCATTCAAGACCTGCCAATTAAAGTGAATTGCAATGTCCGAGGAAACAAAGCTAATATCTGGCGATGTGATGTGCGCTTTATTATTTACAAGTTTAATCCTAGTGGCACTCCCTGAATTTAATGATATAAATCCTTGGTCTGTAGATGAATCCAAAATTTGCATACCTCTTGTGTTTACTTTATACGACCAGTTGGTGTGGTGCGCGTTAAAATCACCTGCTATAATAGTTTTATTGTGAAATAAAGAAAAAAGTTCTTCCCAGTCAGTTTGAATAGTGCGCACAGATGATGGACAGTAAACGGCAATTAGATTATTAAGATACTTACAGTTTAAAATCTTCATTCCTAATAATTCTATCTCTGAGTTACTAATTTCTATAGAAACAATTTCAATTTTTATAGATTTGTGTACTAATATGGCAACTCCACCATAGTGATCTTCTCTGTCCCGCCTATGAACACTATACTCACTTATATATATATAATCATCGTCACATAACCAAGTTTCACTCAATATAGCTATATGCACTTTATATTGATATAATAAACATTCAAATTCTGCTTTTTTGGGTTTTATGCTCTGAGAATTCCACTGAACTATGTTTAAAAAATTCCTATCCATCTTAATGTTATCCATTTTTTATTATGGACAGGAATTTGTCAACAAAATTCCCGAACTTAAATATCTCTGCTACGTAAATATAGCATTCTTCAACAATGACAAATAAAAAGTTAGTGATCTTCTCTTGGAGCATATTTTCTGATAAAACAATTTCTCGTAATCTACTAAATAGTCTCATAAAATTAAATCTTTTCTTTTTCTTAGTTCCTTCTTCTGTTCTAATTTCTTGATCTTTTTGTAATTTTTCTCCATTTTTGTTATCTTGCTCAATATAAGAGTTTTCCATGTTTTTCATAGTATTAGAATTCCCCTTTTTTAGCTTTTTCTTACTTTTATTATTACTTCCTTTCCCTCCCAAGATAATAGACTCGTTTGCAGAACTTTCTTTTCCTAAATCATTACTCTCCGCATTTAATAGTGTTTTCTTGCTTAATAAAGCCTCTTTAAAGCTATGGTTTCCAGTTGCCGGCAAGTAATTTTGCATTGGTATTTCGTCTGAAAATCTGCGGTTTTCTTCCTGTATGAGTCCTGTGGCCTCTATTTTATAATTTTTTTCCTTTGCTTGGTACATCTCGTAGGCACTTTTATATGTACAATTTTCTTTAGTCATGATACTTCTTATATCCTTTTCCATCTTAAAAACAGGACACTTAGATTTTTCTAGGGACATGTGGGTTCCTTTGCAATTTATGCACGAGAATTCCTTTGTTTCACAATTGGCGTGTTCGGAACCACACTTAGGACAAAATTGTCTGTTCAATGGACAATACTTCACGACATGCCCGTATCTCCAACAGCCTGAACACTGGGTGACAGGGAAGGTGTATGGTTCAACGACCAACCTGCAACCATATGCTATAACATATGGAGGTGTAGTAGAACCTTTAAAACATATCCGAATGGTTTCGCTGTCTACCCATTTCCCTTCGCTGTTCTGTCTTTTTAACCGCCTTACGGATTCGATATCATATTCTGATTTAAATACTTTCTCAACTTCCTTAATATCCATATCAATTTCTATTTGTCGCACTATTCCATAGCTCAAGCGTACTTGGTCCGACCTTTGGCATTTAAACCCTTTGTTTATCAACTCATCACAGCTCATCAAAGCATTTGCACATTCCTCTGATTCGAAGGTAATAACCGCTTTGTAGGTATTTTTATATTTAACTTTAATAACTTCCTTAATATTTTGGCTTCTTAAAAGCTTAGCCAAGCCCATTTGTTTTGGTAATGGTCCCATAGAACTTATGGTCACCTCATATGTCTTGTATTCTAACTCTGTCGCGTTATGCTGAGTATGGGTCAAGGTCTCGCTAGTCAATGATTCATTATCATATCCATTTCTCGGCATAGTTTTATAAATCTTCTTAGGTTTTCTTGTAACTTCTATGAACCCATCATCCGCTTCGTCAGACCCGCTACTTCTCAATCTCTTGAGCCGCTGCATCTGAGAATCCGATAACAAATCCTCTATCTCATTAATCTCATTGTCTTGCTCACAAACGCTGTGCTCCGACGCGTCACACATGATTGCGTCGAACAATAATGCACCGCACGGTATGCGTGCGCTCGCTACACCGCACTCCGCGCGACTGATATCGTAAAATATTATTATGGTTAGTAGTTGTATTATGAAGATTATTAAATAGGTTAAAAGAGAGAAAAAACATTACAAACGACGTCTCAACTCCCGTCCTTAGGGAAATATTTATAAGGACTGCAAGTACACGTGTGCTATACTATGATTATCCTGGATATCGGTTTTTCGACGATATTAGACTTTAACGCCAGAAACCGCACCGCATATTGGAATCCTTAGTCTTTCATTCAACCTGTGGATCAGATAGTAATGAGACTTGACAGATAATTAATTATGAGTCACAGTTGCGGCTGATTGTATGATGGACTACCTTCTAACGCGCACAGTTCTATAGAATCGAATCTATCGGCAACATTCTGCGGGGATATGCAGACGTATGTTATAATATTTATTTATTTATTATTATTTATAATATATAAAGCTGGATTACCGTACACTGACTGACTGATTCACTGACTGACATCATTGTTCTCCCAGAAGGAGTCGAGAAGGAAGAAAGTGATGTATGGGAAAAGTGTAGAGGAGGTTTAGGGGAGTATGGGAAAAATCCGAAAACTCAAAGATGACGTCTGCCAAGTAAAATTGGATGGCGTATCTCTGAAACGGTAAGAGATAGGTAGGGGGTGCTTGACCAAATGTCATAGGGAATCGGGAGAGCAGTCGGATGACATCTGTCAAAAATCCAAAATGGCGGATTTCAAAATGGCCGCCATACAAAATCCTTCGATCCCTCAAAAAAGTAGCTGGTTCTACCAGAAAGAGTTGAGTACGGTTATAGTAATGTATTACGAAAATGACTAAGGAGTTTAGCTGAGTAGGGGAAAAATAAAAAACCCTAAAAATGACGCCTGCCAAGTGAAGTTGGACTACGTATCTCGAAAACGGTAAGAGATAAGTTGGGGGTGTTTGAACAAATGTCATAGGGAATCGGGAGAGCAGTCGAATGACACCTGTCAAATGTGCTACTCTCATTCTTCATACATTATTTTGAGTATTTAACCTTACAATGTCGACTGTATTAGGAGTGTTTGTGGGAATTTCAACTCAATTTAGAGTAATTGTCCTACTGTCAGTGTAGCGAGCCCGAAGGGCGAACTTTTGGTGAGGCCGAAGGCCGAACTTTCGGGCCGCGAGGTCGTAGGCCGAGTGGCGGGTGCGCGAGCCCGCAGGGCGAGCGCTAGGCGAGGCCGCAGGTCGAGCCGTGTTAGTAACTTGCGAGGCCGAAGGCCGAGCTCAGACTTGCACCGATTTGGCTGAAAATCAAAATATAGGTTGTTCTCGTCATCATTATTCCAAATATGAAATTTTTATTTCGATGACGTCTGCCAAGTAAAAAAAGTTACTCCGATTTGGCTGAAACTCGATATTTAGGTGGTTCTGGGTGTCCTTATTCCAAATCTAAAAAAATTTTTTCGATGACGTCTGCCAAGTAAAAAAAGTTACTCCGATTTGGCTGAAACTCGATATTTAGGTGGTTCTGGGTGTCCTTATTCCAAATCTAAAAATTTTTTTTCGATGACGTCTGCCAAGTAAAAAAAGTTACTCCGATTTGGCTGAAACTCGATATTTAGGTGGTTCTGGGTGTCCTTATTCCAAATCTAAAATTTTTTTTCGATGACGTCTGCCAGGTAAAAAAAAGTACTCCGATTTGGCTTAAATTTTATATCTAGGTTGTTCTGGATGTCCTTATTCCAAATATGATTTTTTTTTTTCGATGACGTCTGCCAAGTGCAGATAAATCACGCACCTCGAAAACGGTAATAGATAGGTAGGGGGTTTTTGAAAATATGTCATAGGGAATAAGGAGAGCAGTCGAATGACATTTTGGATGTGTCTTACGTGCTCCTATCATTCTTTATACTGCATTTGGAGTGTTTTTCCTTAATTTTCGACTGTATTGGGAGTTTTTGTGGGATTTTTGACTGAATTTGGAGTTACTGTCCAACTTTAGTGTATAGCGAGCCCGAAGGGCGAGCTTCTGGTGAGGCCGAAGGCCGAACTTTCAGCTCGCGAGGCCGAAGGCCGAGCGTAGGGTGCGTGAGCCCGAAGGGCGAGCGCTTGGCGAGGCTGTAGGCCGAGCCGTATTAGTAACTTGCGAGGCCGAAGGCCGAGCTCCGACTTGAGAGTTTTTTCCACGTTTCCGACTGGTCTCCATGGCAACTGCCCGCGATAACCGAAGCACCTACGAGTGGGGTTTCTTAACAAAAGTGACTCAGAACCTTGGTACCATTCTGCCCGTACCACCTTTTTATGGCAGTAGGGTGAATCTGGTTTGGTGGCTACAGTTTGGTTCCTTATTGTATTAAGAGTTTTTATGGGATTTCATACTTCTATTGGAGTTTTGAACACACTTATTTTTACGTATTAAGTGTTTTGATATAAGTTAAAATTGCATAACGATAAATGCGGGCCGCATGCGGCCCGCACACTGCCCGAAAAACTAGTTTTTATTATAATATATAAAGCTCGATTACCACTGACTGATTGACATAAATGTTCTCCTAGAAGGAGACGAGTAGGAGCAACGTGATGTATGGCAAAAATGTTCGGGGGGTTTTGGTGAGTATGAGAAAAATCGAAAATCATAAAAATGACGCCTGCCAAGTTAAGATGGATGACATATCTCGAAAACGGTGCAAGATAGGTAAGAGGTGTTTGAACAAATGTCATAGGCAATCGGAAGAGCAGTCGGATGACACCTGTCAAAAATCCAAAATGGCGGATTTCAAGATGGCCGCCATACAAAGTGATCCGAGCCTGCTGAAGCGAGGCCGTTAGGCCGAGCTTCAGTAGGGGCGGAGCAGTTTGTATGGTGGCCATCTTGAAATCCGACATTTTGGATGTGTCTTACGTGCTCCTATCATTCTTTATACTGCATTTGGAGTATTTTATCTTTATTTTCGACTGTATTAGGAGTTTTTGTGGGATTTTTGACTGAATTTGGAGTAACTGTCCTACATTAGTGTAGTAGCGAGCCCGAAGGGCGAGCTTCTGGTGAGGCCGAAGGCCGAACTTTCGGCCCGCGAGGCCGAAGGCCGAGCGTATGGGGTGTGAGCCCGAAGGGCGAGCGCATGGCGAGGCCGGAGGCCGAGCCGTGCTGGTAACTTGCGAGGCCGAAGGCCGAGCTCCGACTTGAGAGTATTTTTCACGTCTCCGACTGGTCTCCATGGCAACTGCCCGCGATAACCAAAGCACCTACGAGTGGGGTTCCTTAACAAAAGTGACTCGGAACCCTGGTCCCATTCTGCCCGTACCACCTTTTTATGGCAGTAGGGTGAATCTGGTTTGGTGGCTACAGTATGGTTATTTAGTGTATTGAGAAATTTATATGGGATTTCATACTTCTATTGGAGTTTTGAACACACTTTTTTTTACGTATTAGGTGTTTTTGTGAAATTTTCAAATGACTAAAGATAGATGCGGGCCGCATGCGGCCCGCACACTGCCCGGAATACTAGTTATTAATAATATATAAAGCTCGATTACCACTCACTGACTGACTGACTGACTGATTGACATAAATGTTCTCCTAGAAGGAGACGAGTAGGGCTAAAATGATGTATGGCAAAAATGTTCGGGGGGTTTTGGTGAGTATGAGAAAAATCGAAAATCATAAAAAAGACGCCTGCCAAGTAAAGATGGATAACGTATCTCGAAAACGGTAAGAGATGGGTTAGAGGTGTTTGAACAAATGTCATAGGGAATCGGGAGAGCAGTCGAATGACACCTGTCAAAAATCCAAAATGGCGGATTTCAAGATGGCCGCCATACAAAGTGATCCGAGCCTGCTGAAGCGAGGCCTTTAGGCCGAGCTTCTGTAGGGCCGGAGCAGTTTGTATGGTGGCCGTCTTGAAATCCGACATTTTGGATGTGTCTTACGTGCTCCTATCATTCTTTATACTGCATTTGGAGTGTTTTACCTTATATTTTCGACTGTATTAGGAGTTTTTGTGGGATTTTTGACTGAATTTGGAGTTACTGTCCTACATAAGTGTAGTAGCGAGCCCGAAGGGCGAGCTCCTGGTGAGGCCGAAGGCCGAACTTTCGGTCCGCGAGGCCGAAGGCCGAGCGTATGATGCGCGAGCCCGAAGGGCGAGCGCTTGGCGAGGCCGCAGGCCGAGCCGTGTTGGTAACTTGCGAGGCCGAAGGCCGAGCTCCGACTTGAGAGTTTTTTCCACGTCTCTGACTGGTCTCCATGGCAACTGCCCGCGGTAAGCGAAGCACCTACGAGTGGGGTTCCTTAACAAAAGTGACTCAGAACCTTGGTCCCATTCTGCCCGTACCACCTTTTTATGGCGGTAGGGTGAATCTGTTTTAGAGGCTACAGTATTGTTCATTATTGTATTGAGAGTTAATATGGGATTTCATACTTCTATTGGAGTTTTGAACACACTTTTTTTCACGTATTAGGTGTTTCTGTGAAATTCCCAAATGAGTAAAGATAGATGCGGGCCGCATGCGGCCCGCACACTGCCCGAAAAACTAGTTTATAATATATAAGGCTCGATTACCACTGACTCACTGACTGACTGATTGACATAAATGTTCTCCTAGAAGGAGCATAGTAGGGCTAAAATGATGTATGGCAGAAATGTTCGAGGGGTTTTGATGAGTATGAGAAAAATCGAAAATCATTAAAAAGACGCCTGCCAAGTGAAGATGGATGACGTATCTCAAAAACGGTAAGAGATAGGTAGGGGGTGTTTGAACAAATGTCATAGGGAATAAGGAGAGCAGTCGAATGACATCTGTCAAAAATCCAAAATGGCGGATTTCAAGATGGCCGCCATACAAATTGATCCGAGCCTGCTGAAGCGAGGCCGTTAGGCCGAGCTTCAGTAGGGGCGGAGCAGTTTGTATGGTGGCCGTCTTGAAATCCGACATTTTGGATGTGTCTTACATGCTCCTATCATTCTTTATACTGCATATGGAGTGTTTTACCTTTATTTTCAACTGTATTAGGAGTTTTTGTGGGAGTTTTGACTGAATTTGGAGTTACTGTCCTACGTTAGTGTAGTAGCGAGCCCGAAGGGCGAGCTCCTGGTAAGGCCGAAGGCCGAACTTTCGGTCCGCGAGGCCGAAGGCCAAGCGTATGATGCGTGAGCCCGAAGGGCGAGCGCTTGGCGAGGCCGTAGGCAAAGCCGTATTAGTAACTTGCGAGGCCGAAGGCCGAGCTCCGACTTGAGAGTATTTTCCACGTCACTGACTGGTCTCCATGGCAACTGCCTGCGGTAACCGAAGCACCTACGAGTGGGTATCCTTAACAAAAGTGACTCAGAACCTTGGTACTATTCTGCCCGTACCACCTTTTTATGGCAGTAGGGTGAATCTGGTTTGGTGGCTACAGTTTGGTTCCTTATTGCATTAAGAGTTTGTATGGGAAATCGTACATCTTTTGGTGTTTTGAAATATTTTTTTTTAATGTACAAGGTGTTTTGATATTGTTCAAACTTGCACAACGATAAATGCGGGCCGCATGCGGCCCGCACACTGCCCGAAAAACTAGTTTATAATATATAAGGCTCGATTACCACTGACTGACTCACTGACTCACTGACATAAATGTTCTCCTAGAAGGAGCAGAGTAGGGTAAAAATGAAGTATGGCAAAAATGTTCGGCGGGTTTAGGTGAGTATGAGAAAAATCGAAAATCATTAAAAAGACGCCTGCCAAGTAAAGATGAATGACATATCTCAAAAACGGTACAAGATAGGTAGAGGGTGTTTGAACAAATGTCATAGGGAATTGGGAGAGCAGTCGGATGACATCTGTCAAAAATCCAAAATGGTGGATTTCAAGATGGCCGCCATACAAAGTGATCCGAGCCTGCTGAAGCGAGGCCGTTAGGCCGAGCTTCAGTAGAGGCGGAGCAGTTTGTATGGTGGCTGTCTTGAAATCCGACATTTTGGATGTGACCCACGTGCTCCTATCATTCTTTATACTGCATTTGGAGTGTTTTACCTAATATTTTCGACTGTATTAGGAGTTTTTGTGGGATTTTTGACTAAATTTGGAGTTACTGTCCTACATAAGTGAAGTAGCGAGCCCGAAGGGCGAGCTTCTGGTGAGGCCGAAGGCCGAACTTTCGGTCCGCGAGGCCGAAGGCCGAGCGTATGATGCGTGAGCCCGAAGGGCGAGCGCCTGGCGAGGCCGTAGGCCGAGCCGTATTAGTAACTTGCGAGGCCGAAGGCCGAGCTCCGACTTGAGAGTATTTTCCACATCTCCGACTGGTCTCCATGGCAACTGCCTGCGGTAACCGCAGCAACTACGAGTGGGGTTCCTTAACAAAAGTGACTCAGAACCTTGGTACCATTCTGCCCGTACCACCTTTTTATGGCAGTAGGGTGAATCTGCTTTAGTGGCTACAGTATGGTTCTTTATTGTATTGAGAGTTTATATGGGATTTCATTCTTCTATTGGAGTTTTGAACATACTTTTTTACAACGTATCATGAGTTTTGATATAGTTTAGTACTGCATAACGATAAATGCGGGCCGCATGCGGCCCGCACACTGCCCGAAAAACTAGTTTATAATATATAAGGCTCGATTACCACTGACTGACTCACTGACTCACTGACATAAATGTTCTCCTAGAAGGAGCAGAGTAGGGTAAAAATGAAGTATGGCAAAAATGTTCGGCGGGTTTAGGTGAGTATGAGAAAAATCGAAAATCATTAAAAAGACGCCTGCCAAGTAAAGATGAATGACATATCTCAAAAACGGTACAAGATAGGTAGAGGGTGTTTGAACAAATGTCATAGGGAATTGGGAGAGCAGTCGGATGACATCTGTCAAAAATCCAAAATGGTGGATTTCAAGATGGCCGCCATACAAAGTGATCCGAGCCTGCTGAAGCGAGGCCGTTAGGCCGAGCTTCAGTAGAGGCGGAGCAGTTTGTATGGTGGCTGTCTTGAAATCCGACATTTTGGATGTGACCCACGTGCTCCTATCATTCTTTATACTGCATTTGGAGTGTTTTACCTTATATTTTCGACTGTATTAGGAGTTTTTGTGGGATTTTGGACTGAATTTGGAGTTACTGTCCTACGTTAGTGTAGTAGCGAGCCCGAAGGGCGAGCTCCTGGTGAGGCCGAAGGCCGAACTTTCGGCTCGCGAGGCCGAAGGCCGAGCGTATTGTGCGTGAGCCCGAAGGGCGAGCGCTTGGCGAGGCCGCAGGCCAAGCCGTGTTAGTAACTTGCGAGGCCGAAGGCCGAGCTCCGACTTGAGAGTATTTTCCACGTCACCGACTGGTCTCCATGGCAACTGCCCGCGGTAACCGAAGCACCTACGAATGGGGTTCCTTAACAAAAGTGACTCAGAACCTTGGTTCCATTCTGCCCGTACCACCTTTTTATGGCAGTAGGGTGAATCTGCTTTAGTGGCTACAGTATGGTTCATTATTGTATTGAGAGTTTATATGGGATTTCATACTTCTATTGGAGTTTTGGACACTTTTTTTTTATGTATAACGTTTTTTTATGACAGTTCCTACTGACTTAAGATAGATGCGGGCCGCATGCGGCCCGCACACTGCCCGAAAAACTAGTTTATAATATATAAAGCTCGATTGGATTAGCGTACCACTGGCCAGTTTCCTTACTCGTCAATTTCACTAATTCGTCAGTTTACTCATTAGACAGCTTCGGTAGTTTGTCAATTTCGCTAGTTAGGCATTTTCCTGATTCTTCATTTTCCTCTTTCGCTAGTTTTACTAGGACGTCAGTTTCGTGAAATTGTCAGTTTTGCCATCCGCAAATTTTTTTATTTGTCAACCTGGCTAATCGGGTTTATTACTTATTCGTCAGTTACGCTAGGTAGACAATTTTGCCAGTTTGTGTTTTTTCGTAATATTTATATATAAGTATTAATTAATTTCGTTATTTCGCTAGCTTTCTTGTGTTCTAGTTTACTTTTTCGTCGGTAGATAGGTATACCTACCTAGTTAGGTTATCATCTAGCATCCAAATTTATTTGTTACACTGGTTGCCGGACGCTAAAATGTCTGACGAATAAGAATTTGTCTTCATTCGAAGATAAGTAATGATAAGTTTTTCTGAGTTTCTACTAATTATTTATTAGACGAATATGAATTTGTCTTCATTCGAAGATAAGTAATGATAAGTTTTTCTGAGTTTCTACTAATTTCTATAGAATGGCTAGGCACATGTTATGTTTATTCAGTAAATAAAATGTTAGAAATCAAAATTTGTTTGATTTTATTCATAGAAAAATATATACTTCTGCCGCCCCTCACTGCCTCCACTGCAGAATCCTGATGGAACGCTGGCTCACACCGCTGCAGAGAAAGCAAACCTGTTTGCTTCCCTGTTTGCGGAGTCTTCACGTCTTGATGCTGGTATCGCGACTCCTCCAATTCTACCACGAAGCGAAACTGTCATGAATGACATGCGCATTCGTCAAAAGGAAGTTCGTAATACACTACGCAATCTGGACGTGAATAAAGCCAGAGGTCCTGATGGTATATCTGCAATTGTTTTAAAAACTTGTGCGCCTGAGTTGTCGCCTGTCCTGACACGCCTCTTTAGGCTATCTCTTGAGACTGGTACAGTGCCCAAATCATGGAAGCTTGCTAATGTGCAACCCGTGCCTAAAAAAGGTAGTCGTACCGACCCTGTCAACTACAGACCCATATCTGTTACGTCTATACTCTGTAAGAGTATGAAGCGCATTCTCAACAGCCGGCTCCTGGCATACCTGGAAGCGAATGACCTCCTCAGTGACCATCAATACGGGTTCCGCCGAAATCGGTCTACTGGGGATCTTCTAGCTTATGCCACTTATATCTGGAGCGAGGCCATTGAGAAACAAGGGGAAGCGCTTGCCGTTTCCCTGGACATCTCTAAGGCCTTTGACAGGGTTTGGCATGACGGCCTTATTAGCAAGCTTCCCGCATACGGCCTGCCTACCGGGTTTTGTGCGTGGATATCGGACTTCCTGAGGGATCGATCATTACGAGTAGTCGTGGACGGCTGCTCCTCTGATCAAATGGGTATTAATGCCGGCGTTCCCCAGGGGTCAGTGCTCTCTGCGACGCTCTTCCTGTTGCATATCAACGATCTGCTAAAGCCCGGTACCTTTGGGTATGCAGACGACAGCACGGTTGTAGAGAGCTATACTTCTACCGCGCGAGCCAGTGAGCCAGAGAACCGGAGACTCAGAGAAGCTATGGTCGAACGATTGAACTTGTCCCTTAAGGCAGTCTCCGATTGGGGCGATGCCAACCTGGTCAAGTTCAATGCCAACAAGACCCAGGCGTGTCTGTTTTCCGCCAAAAGGAGACCATCCCAACTTTCTCCAACATTCCGAGATGTATCCGTGCCAGTCACAGACCACCTAGACCTTCTTGGTGTTACTCTATCGTCGACTCTAAATTTTGGCTCGTATATCGAGTCAAAGGCTGAGTTAGCCGCTAAAAAACTTGGCATCCTCTCAAAGGTGAGACGGTACTTCACAGCGGAACAAATGCTTACTTTGTACAAAGCTCAAGTAAGGTCCTGTGTTGAGTACTGCTCTCACCTCTGGGATGGCTCTGCCAAATACCAACTCGAGGCATTTGAGTCGATTGAGAGACGCGCCAAGAGGTTAATAGGCAGCGACTTTCTAGGGGAGTCTCGGCTGCAAAGCCTCGAGCACCGCCGTAAAGTCGCTTGTCTATCGGTCTTTTACCGGATACATTTCGGAGAATGTGCACAAGAACTGCACGACTTGGTTCCGCCCTCCCCCTTTTTCCATCGGACGTCCAGACAAACGGAGAGGCACCATCCGTACATGGTTGATATTCCCAGGACTCGTACGAAGCGCTTCGCTTCCACTTTTCTCGTGCGTACTGCGAAGTAGTGGAACTCCCTACCGTCGTCAGTTTTTCCCGATGGATACAACATGGGTGTCTTCAAATCGAGAGTAAATAGGTTTCTTCTAGGTAAGCGTGCTCCATCTTAGACCACATCAATGCTTAACATCAGGCAGGGTGTGATCAAACGCCAACCTATTATGAATAAAAAAAAAAAAAAAAAAAAAATATTTAGTCTTATTGGTACAGTCAGTGACAAAAATAATTAGTGCGACCAAGGTAGTTGAAAATATTAAACGTACTATTGTTATAAAAAAAAGATTTAGGAATTCAACTGAGATTATTATAAAACCGCTATCATATTAGATAAGATTTTTTTTAATGTTATTGTCACGGAACAAGCCCGAGGCCCAACTGATGTTAAGTGGATCTACCTCTGCCTATAACAGACGCATTTCGTAAATGACGAATTGCACTGTACCCGTCACACTGAGAAGTACAGTTGTAAGGTCTCATGTGCCTGTAATTTATGTAGTATTGTGCCAGAATATTAAAACAAACGCGGAAATTTGTTCTCTATACACACTTATGTGTGTATAGAGCCACCGCCGGCTTGAGCTTCACCGCATGGTGGAAGGGCTTTTTGCGATTGCCCGCCTGGCTAGCTACCACCCTCAAGTAGAAAATCTGTCGCCAAGAGTTCCGGCAATAGTCCTTGAGAGCCAGTGAAATTACAGGCACATGAGACTTAACAACTATGTCTCAAGGTGGCAAGGGCGCAGTACAATTCGTGACTTGTGACGAAATGCATCTGTTATAGGCAGAGGTTAGTCCGCTTAACATCAAGCGGTCCTCGAACTTGTTCCGTCACAAAAACATTTAAAAAAAAAATATATATAAATATACATATATATTTATGTAATCAGGTAATGACTTAATAAGGGATGTTATAGGTATTTACATTAACAATATGACATGAAATGACGGTGTAGTAAAACACAATCTAAATTAACTGAAGAACAAGAAAACTTGCGAATAAGTAAAGTAACGTCTTAGGAACATGACGAAACAGTAAAACTGACAATCAAAACTAACTGACGAACATGGAAACTTGCGAACCAGGAAACCAACTCAATAGAGAAATTGACAACTTAGTGAAACTGGCAAATAATGAAATTGGCGAATTCAGAAACAGTCTAATGAGTAAACTGGTGAATTATTGAAATTGACGAGGAAGGAAACTGGCCAGTGGTACGCTAACTCGCTCGATTACCACTCACTGACTGACTGACTGATTGACATAAATGTTCTCCTAGAAGGAGCAGAGTAGGGTAAAAATGAAGTATGGCAAAAATGTTCGGGGGGTTTTGGTGAGTATGAGAAAAATCGAAAATCATTAAAAAGACGCCTGCCAAGTAAAGATGGATGACGTATCTAGAAAACGGTGCAAGATGGGTAGAGGGTGTTTGAACAAATGTCATAGGGAATCGGGAGAGCAGTCGAATGACACCTGTCAAAAATCCAAAATGGCGGATTTCAAGATGGCCGCCATACAAAGTGATCCGAGCCTGCTGAAGCGAGGCCGTTAGGCCGAGCTTCAGCAGGGGTGGAGCAGTTTGTATGGTGGCTTTCTTGAAACCCGCCATTTTGGATTTGTCCCAGGTGCTCCTCTCATTCTTCATACTGCATATGGAGTGATTTACCTTGTATTTTCGACTGTATTAGGAGTTTTTGTGGGATTTTTGACTGAATTTGGAGTACCTGTCCTACGTTAGTGTATAGCGAGCCCGTAGGGCGAGCTTTTGGTGAGGCCGAAGGCCGAACTTTCGGCTCGCGAGGCCGAAGGCCGAGCTTATGGTGCGTGAGCCCGAAGGGCGAGCGCTTGGCGAGGCCGCAGGCCGAGCCGTGTTAGTAACTTGCGAGGCCGAAGGCCGAGCTCCGACTTGAGAGTATTTTCCACGTTTCCGACTGGTCTCCATGGCAACTGCCAACGGTAATCGAAGCACCTACGAGTGGGGTTCCTTAACAAAAGTGACTCAGAACCTTGGTACCATTCTGCCCGTACCACCTTTTTATGGCAGTAGGGTGAATCTGCTTTAGTGGCTACAGTATGGTTCTTTATTGCATTGAGAGTTTATATGGGATTTCATACTGTTATGGAATTTTGTTTTTTTTTTTAAATGTAAAAGGTGTTAAGGTATTGTTTAGTACTGCATAACGATAAATGCGGGCCGCATGCGGCCCGCACACTGCCCGAAAAACTAGTTATAATATATAAAGCTGGATTACCGTACACTGACTCACTGACTGACTGACTGACTGACTGACATCATTGTTCTCCCAGAAGGAGTCGAGTAGGAAGAAAGTGATGTATGGGAAAAGTGTAGAGAAGGTTTGTCTGAGTATGGGAAAAATCCGAAAACTCAAAGATGACGTCTGCCAAGTAAAATTGGATGGCGTATCTCTAAAACGGTAAGAGATAGGTAGGGGGTGCTTGACCAAATGTCATAGGGAATCAGGAGAGCAGTCGGATGACAGTTGTCAAAAATCCAAAATGGCGGATTTCAAAATGGCCGCCATACAAAATCCTTCGATCCCTCAAAAAAGTAGCTGGTTCTACCAGAAAGAGTTGAGTACGGTTATAGTAATGTATTACGAAAATGACTAAGGGGTTTAGCTGAGTAGGGAAAAAATTAAAAACCCTAGAAATGACGCCTGCCAAGTAAAGCTGGACTACGTATCTCGAAACCGGTAAGAGATAGGTTGGGGGTGTTTGAACAAATGTCATAGGGAATCGGGAGAGCAGTCGAATGACACCTGTCAAATGTGCTACTCTCATTCTTCATACATTATTTGGAGTATTTTACCTTACAATGTCAACTGTATTAGGAGTGTTTGTGGGAATTTCAACTCAATTTAGAGTAATTGTCCTACTGTCAGTGTAGCGAGCCCGAAGGGCGAGCTTTTGGTGAGGCCGAAGGCCGAACTTTCGGGCCGCGAGGCCGTAGGCCGAGTGGACGGTGCGCGAGCCCACAGGGCGAGCGCTAGGCGAGGCCGCAGGTCGAGCCGTCTTAGTAACTTGCGAGGCCGAGGGCCGAGCTCAGACTTGCACCGATTTGGCTGAAAATCGATGTATAGGTTGTTCTCGTCATCTATATTCAAAATATGAAATTTTTATTTCGATGACGTCTGCCAAGTAAAAAAAGTTACTCCGATTTGGCTGAAACTCGATATTTATGTGGTTCTGGACGTCCTTATTCTAAATCAAAAATTTTTGTTTCGATGACGTCTGCCAAGTAAAAAAAGTTACTCCGATTCGGCTGAAACTCGATATTTAGGTGGTTCTGGGTGTCCTTATTCCAAATCTAAAATTTTTTTTTCGATGACGTCTGCCAGGTAAAACAAGTTACTCTGATTTGGCTGAAACTCGATATTTAGGTGGTTCTGGGTGTCCTTATTCCAAATCAATTTTTTTTTTTTCGATGACGTCTGCCAAGTAAAAAAAAGTACTCCGATTTGGCTTAAATTTTATATCTAGGTTGTTCTGGACGTTCTTATTCCAAACATGAAATTTTTTTTTCGATGACGTCTGCCAAGTGCAGATAAATCACGAATCTCGAAAACGGTAATAGATAGGTAGGGGGTTTTTGAAAATATGTCATAGGGAATAAGGAGAGCAGTCGAATGACATTTTGGATGTGTCTTACGTGCTCCTATCATTCTTAATACTGCATTTGGAGTGTTTTTCCTTAATTTTCGACTGTATTAGGAGTTTTTGTGGGTTTTTTGACTGAATTTAGAGTTACTGTCCAACTTTAGTGTACAGCGAGCCCGAAGGGCGAGCTCCCGGTGAGGCCGAAGGCCGAACTTTCGGCTCGCGAGGCCGAAGGCCGAGCGTAGGGTGCGTGAGCCCGAAGGGCGAGCGCTTGGCGAGGCTGTAGGCCGAGCCGTATTAGTAACTTGCGAGGCCGAAGGCCGAGCTCCGACTTGAGAGTTTTTTCCACGTCTCCGACTGGTCTCCATGGCAACTGCCCGCGGTAACCGAAGCACCTACGTAGTGGGGTTCCTTAACAAAAGTGACTCAGAACCTTGGTACCATTCTGCCCGTACCACCTTTTTATGGCAGTAGGGTGAATCTGCTTTATTAGCTACAGTATGTTTCTCTACTGTATTACAAGTTTATTTGGGATTTCATATTTCTATTGGAGTTTTGAACATATTTTTTTTATGTATTAGGTGTTTTGATATAGTTTCAAATTGCATTACAATAAATGCGGGCCGCATGCGGCCCGCACACTGCCCGAAATACTAGTTTATAATATATAAAGCTCGATTACCACTGACTCACTGACTGACTCACTCATTGACATAAATGTTCTCCTAGAAGGAGACGAGTAGGAGCAACGTGATGTATGGCAAAAATGTTCGGGGGGTTTTGGTTAGTATGAGAAAAATCGAAAATCATAAAAATGACGCCTGCCAAGTAAAGATGGATGAAATATCTCGAAAACGGTACAAGATAGGTAGGGAGTGTTTGAACAAATGTCATAGGGAATCGGGAGTTTAGTCGAATGACACCTGTCAAAAATCCAAAATGGCGGATTTCAAGATGGCCGCCATACAAATTGATCCGAGCCTGCTGAAGCGAGGCCTTTAGGCCGAGCTTCAGTAGGGGCGGAGCAGTTTGTATGGTGGCCGTCTTGAAATCCGTTATTTTGGATGTGCCTCACGTGCTCCTATCATTCTTTATTCTGCATTTGGAGTGTTTTACCTTATATTTTCGACTGTATTAGGAGTTTTTGTGGGATTTTTGACTGAATTTGGAGTTACTGTCCTTTATAAGTGTAGTAGCGAGCCCGAAGGGCGAGCTCCTGGTGAGGCCGAAGGCCGAACTTTCGGTCCGCGAGGCCGAAGGCCGAGCGAATGAAGCGCGAGCCCGAAGGGCGAGCGCTTGGCGAGGCCGCAGGCCGAGCCGTGTTAGTAACTTGCGAGGCCGAAGGCCGAGCTCCGACTCGAGAGTATTTTCCACATCTCCGACTGGTCTCCATGGCAACTGCCCGCGGTAACCGAAGCACCTACGAGTGGGGTTCCTTAAGAAAAGTGACTTAGAACCTTGGTACCATTCTGCCCGTACCACCTTTTTATAGCAGTAGGGTGAATTTGCTTTAGTGGCTACAGTATGGTTCTTTATTGTATTGAGAGTTTATATGGGATTTCATGCTTCTATTGGAGTTTTGAACACACTATTTTTTTAATGTATCAGGTGTTTTTTTGACAGTTCCTACTGACTCAAGATAGATGCGGGCCGCATGCGGCCCGCACACTGCCCGAAATACTAGTTTATAATAATATATAAAGCTGGATTACCGTACACTGACTGACTCACTGACTGACATAATTGTTCTCCCAGAAGGAGTCGAGAAGGAAGAAAGTAATGTATAGCAAAAATGTTCTGGGGGTTTGTGTGAGTATGGGAAAAATCCGAAAACTCAAAGATGACGTCTGCCAAGTAAAATTGGATGGCGTATCTCTGAAACGGTAAGAGATAGGTTGGGGGTGCTTGACCAAATGTCATAGAGAATCGGGAGGGCAGTCGGATGACATTTGTCAAAAATCCAAAATGGCGGATTTCAAAATGGCCGCCATACAAAATCCTTCGATCCCTCAAAAAAGTAGCTGGTTCTACCAGAAAGAGTTGAGTACGGTTATAGTAATGTATCACGAAAATGACTAAGGGGTTTAGCTGAGTAGGAAAAAAATTAAAAACCCTAGAAATGACGCCTGCCAAGTAAAGCTGGACTACGTATCTCGAAAACGGTAAGAGATAGGTTTGGGGTGTTTGAACAAATGTCAAAGGGAATCGGGAGAGCAGTCGAATGACACCTGTCAAATGTGCTACTCTCATTCTTCATACATTATTTGGAGTATTTGACCTTACAATGTCGACTGTATTAGGAGTTTTTGTGGGATTTTCAACTGAATTTGTAGTAATTGTCCTACTGGCCGTGTAGCGAGCCCGAAGGGCGAGCTTCTGGTGAGGCCGAAGGCCGAACTTTTGGGCCGCGAGGCCGTAGGCCGAGTGGACGGTGCGCGAGCCCGCAGGGCGAGCGCTAGGCGAGGCCGCAGGCCGAGCCATGTTAGTAACTGGCGAGGCCGAAGGCCGAGCTCAGACTTGCACCGATTTGGCTGAAAATCGATATATAGGTTGTTCTCGTCATCCTTATTTCAAATATGAAATTTTTATTTCGATGACGTCTGCCAAGTAAAAAAAGTTACTCCGATTTGGCTGAAACTCAATATTTATGTGGTTCTGGACGTCCTTATTCCAAATCAAAAAAAAATTTTTCGATGACGTCTGCCAAGTAAAAAAAGTTACTCCGATTTGGCTGAAACTCAATATTTATGTGGTTCTGGACGTCCTTATTCCAAATCAAAAAAAAAATTTTCGATGACGTCTGCCAAGTAAAAAAAGTTACTCCGATTTGGCTGAAACTCAATATTTAGGTGGTTCTGGGTGTCCTTATTCCAAATCTAAAAATTTTTTTTCGATGACGTCTGCCAAGTAAAAAAAGTTACTCCGATTTGGCTGAAACTCGATATCTAGGTTGTTCTGGACGTCCTCATTCTAAATATGAATTTTTTTTTTCGATGACGTCTGCCAAGTGCAGATAAATCACGTATCTCGAAAACGGTAATAGATAAGTAGGGGGTTTTTGAAAAAATGTCATAGGGAATAAGGATAGCAGTCGAATGACATTTTGGATGTGTCACACGTGCTCCTCTCATTCTTTATACTGCATTTGGAGTGTTTTACCTCAAATTTTGCGACTGTATTAGGAGTTTTTGTAGGTTTTTCTGACTGACTTTGGAGTTACTGTTCTACGTTATTGTAGTAGCGAGCCCGAAGGGCGAGCTCCTGGTAAGGCCGAAGGCCGATCTTTCGGCTCGTGAGGCCGAAGGCCGAGCGTATGGTGCGTGAGCCCGAAGGGCGAGCGCTTGGCGAGGCCGCAGGCCGAGCCATGTTAGTAACTTGCGAGGCCGAAGGCCGAGCTCCGACTCGAGAGTATTTTCCACGTCACCGACTGGTCTCCATGGCAACTGCCCGCGGTAACCGAAGCACCTACGAGTGGGGTTCCATAACAAAAGTGACTCGGAACCCTGGTCCCATTCTGCCCGTACCACCTTTTTATGGCAGTAGGGTGAATTTAGTTTGGTGGCTACAGTTTGTTTCTTTATTGTATTGAGAGTTTATTTGGGATTTCATACTTCTATTGGAGTTTTGAACCTATTTTTTTTAATGTATAAGGTGTTAAGGTAAAGTTTAGTACTGCACAACGATAAATGCGGGCCGCATGCGGCCCGCACACTGCCCGAAAAACTAGTTTATAATATATAAAGCTCGATTACCACTGACTGACTGACATAAATGTTCTCCTAGAAGGAGGCGAGTAGGAGCAACGTGATGTATAGCAAAAATGTTCGGGTGGTTTTGGTGAGTATGGGAACAATCGAAAATCATTAAAAAGACGCCTGCCAAGTGTAGATGGATGACGTATCTCGAAAACGGTAAGAGATAAGTAAGGGGTGTTTGAACAAATGTCATAGGGAATCGGGAGAGCAGTCGAATGACCTCTGTCAAAAATCCAAAATGGCGGATTTCAAGATGGCCGCCATACAAAGTGATCCGAGCCTGCTGAAGCGAGGCCTTTAGGCCGAGCTTCAGTAGGGGCGGAGCAGTTTGTATGGGGGCCATCTTGAAATCCGACATTTTGGATGTGTCACACGTGCTCCTATCATTCTTTATACTTCATTTGGAGTGTTTTACCTACATTTTCGACTGTATTAGGAGTTTTTGTGGGAATTTGGACTGAATTTGGAGTAACTGTCCTACATTAGTGTATAGCGAGCCCAAAGGGCAATTACCTGTTGAGGCGAAAGGCCGAACTTTCGGTCCGCGAGGCCGAAGGCCGAGCGTATGGTGCGTGAGCCCGAAGGGCGAACGCTTGGCGAGGCCGTAGGCCGAGCCGTATTAGTAACTTGCGAGGCCGAAGGCCGAGCTCCGACTTGAGAGTATTTTCCACGTTTCCGACTGGTCTCCATGGCAACTGCCAACGGTAATCGAAGCACCTACGAGTGGGGTTCCTTAACAAAAGTGACTCAGAACCTTGGTACCATTCTGCCCGTACCACCTTTTTATGGCAGTAGGGTGAATCTGCTTTAGTGGCTACAGTATGGTTCTTTATTGCATTGAGAGTTTATATGGGATTTCATACTGTTATGGAATTTTGTTTTTTTTTTTAAATGTAAAAGGTGTTAAGGTATTGTTTAGTACTGCATAACGATAAATGCGGGCCGCATGCGGCCCGCACACTGCCCGAAAAACTAGTTTATTTATAATATATAAAGCTGGATTACCGTACACTGACTCACTGACTGATTCACTGACTGACATCATTGTTCTCCCAGAAGGAGTCGAGAAGGAAGAAAGTGATGTATGGGAAAAGTGTAGAGAGGGTTTGGGGGAGTATGGGAAAAATCCGAAAACTCAAAGATGTCGTCTGCCAAGTAAAGTTGGTTAGCGTATCTCGGAAACGGTAAGAGATAGGTAGGGGGTGCTTGACCAAATGTCATAGGGAATTGGGAGAGCAGTCGAATGACATCTGTCAAAAATCCAAAATGGCGGATTTCAAAATGGCCGCCATACAAAATCTTTCGATCCCTCAAAAAAGTAGCTGGTTCTACCAGAAAGAGTTGAGTACGGTTATAGTAATGTATTACGAAAATGACTAACGGGCTTAGCTGAGTAGGGGAAAAATTAAAAACCCTAGAAATGACGCCTGCCAAGTAAAGCTGGACTACGTATCTCGAAAACGGTAAGAGATAGGTTGGGGGTGTTTGAACAAATGTCATAGGGAATCGGGAGAGCAGTCGAATGACACCTGTCAAATGTGCTACTCTCATTCTTCATACATTATTTGGAGTATTTAACCTTACAATGTCAACTGTATTAGGAGTGTTTGTGGGAATTTCAACTCAATTTAGAGTAATTGTCCTACTGTCAGTGTAGCGAGCCCGAAGGGCGAGCTTTTGGTGAGGCCGAAGGCCGAACTTCCGGGCCGCGAGGCCGTAGGCCGAGTGGACGGTGCGCGAGCCCGCAGGGCGAGTGCTAGGCGAGGCCGCAGGTCGAGCCGTCTTAGTAACTTGCGAGGCCGAAGGCCGAGCTCAGACTTGCACCGATTTGGCTGAAAATCGATATATAGGTTGTTCTCGTCATACTTATTCCAAATATGAAATTTTTACTTCGATGACGTCTGCCAAGTAAAAAAAGTTACTCCGATTTGGCTGAAACTCGATATTTAGGTGGTTCTGGGTGTCGTTATTCCAAATCAAAATTTTTTTTTTCAATGACGTCTGCCAAGTAAAAAAAAGTACTCCGATTTAGCTAAAATTTTATATCTAGGTTGTTCTGGACGTCCTTATTCCAAAAATGAATTTTTTTTTCGATGACGTCTGCCAAGTGCAGATAAATCACGTATCTCGAAAACGGTAATAGATAGGTAGGGGGTTTTTGAAAATATGTCATAGGAAATAAGGAGAGCAGTCGAATGACATTTTGGATGTGTCTTACGTGCTCCTATCATTCTTTATACTGCATTTGGAGTGTTTTTCCTTAATTTTCGACTGTATTAGGAGTTTTTGTGGGATTTTTGACTGAATTTGGAGTTACTGTCCAACTTTAGTGTATAGCGAGCCCGAAGGGCGAGCTCTTGGTGAGGCCGAAGGCCGAACTTTCGGCTCGCGAGGCCGAAGGCCGAGCGTAGGGTGCGTGAGCCCGAAGGGCGAGCGCTTGGCGAGGCCGCAGGCCGAGCCGTGTTAGTAACTTGCGAGGCCGAAGGCCGAGCCCCGACTTGAGAGTATTTTCCACGTCACCGACTGGTCTCCATGGCAACTGCCTGCGGTAACCGAAGCACCTACGAGTGGGGTTCCTTAATAAAAGTGACTTAGAACCTTGGTACCATTCTGCCCGTACCACCTTTTTGTGGCAGTAGGGTGAATCTGCTTTAGTGGCTACAGTATGGATCTTTATTTTATGGAGAGTTTATTTGGGATTTCATACTTCTATTGGAGTTTTGAACTAATTTTTTTTTAATGTATAAGGCGTTAAGGTTAAGTTTAGTACTGTATAGCGATAAATGCGGGCCGCATGCGGCCCGCACACTGCCCGAAATACTAGTTTATAATATATAAAGCTCGATTACCACTCACTGACTGACTGACTGATTGACATAAATGTTCTCCTAGAAGGAGCAGAGTAGGGCTAAAATGATGTATGGCAAAAATGTTTGGGGGGTTTTGGTGAGTATGAGAAAAATCGAAAATCATTAAAAAGACGCCTGCCAAGTGATGATGGATGACGTATCTCGAAAACGGTAAGAGATAGGTAGGGGGTGTTTGAACAAATGTCATAGAGAATCGGGAGAGCAGTCGAATGACACCTGTCAAAAATCCAAAATGGCGGATTTCAAGATGGCCGCCATACAAAATGCTCCGAGCCTGCTGAAGCGAGGCCTTTAGGCCGAGCTTCAGTAGGGGCGGAGCAGTTTGTATGGTGGCCTTCTTGAAATCCGCCATTTTGGATTTGTCCCAGGTGCTCCTCTCATTCTTCATACTGCATTTGGAGTGTTTTACCTTATATTTTCGACTGTATTAGGAGTTTTTGTGGGTTTTTTGACTGAATTTGGAGTAACTGTTCTACATTAGTGTATAGCGAGCCCAAAGGGCAACCACCTGGTGAGGCCGAAGGCCGAACTTTCGGTCCGCGAGGCCGAAGGCCGAGCGAATGGTGCGCGAGCCCGAAGGGCGAGCGCTTGGCGAGGCCGCAGGCCGAGCCGTATTAGTAACTTGCGAGGCCGAAGGCCGAGCTCCGACTTGAGAGTATTTTCCACGTCACCGACTGGTCTCCATGGCAACTGCCTGCGGTAACCGAAGCACCTACGAGTGGGGTTCCTTAACAAAAGTGATTCAGAACCTTGGTACCATTCTGCCCGTACCACCTTTTTATGGCAGTAGGGTGAATTTGGTTTGGTGATAACAGTACGGTTCTCTATTGTATTAAGGGTTTGTATGGGAAATCGTACATCTTTAGGTGTTTTGAAATAATTTTTTTTAATGTATAAGGTGTTTTGATATTGTTCAAACTTGCACAACGATAAATGCGGGCCGCATGCGGCCCGCACACTGCCCGAAATACTAGTTTATAATATATAAAGCTCGATTACCACTGACTGACTGACTGACTCACTGACATAAATGTTCTCCTAGAAGGAGCAGAGTAGGGTAAAAATGAAGTATAGCAAAAATGTTCGGAGGGTTTTGGTGAGTATGAGAAAAATCGAAAATCATTAAAAAGACGCCTGCCAAGTGATGATGGATGACGTATCTCGAAAACGGTAAGAGATAGGTAGGGGGTGTTTGAACAAATGTCATAGGGAATCGGTAGAGCAGTCGAATGACATCTGTCAAAAATCCAAAATGGCGGATTTCAAGATGGCCGCCATACAAAATGCTCCGAGCCTGCTGAAGCGAGGCCTTTAGGCCGAGCTTCAGTAGGGGCGGAGCAGTTTGTATGGTGGCCGTCTTGAAATCCGTTATTTTGGATGTACCCCACGTGCTCCTATCATTCTTTATACTGCATTTGGAGTGTTTTACCTTATATTTTCGACTGTATTAGGAGTTTTTGTGGGATTTTTGACTAAATTTGGAGTTACTGTCCTACATAAGTGAAGTAGCGAGCCCGAAGGGCGAGCTCCTGGTGAGGCCGAAGGCCGAACTTTCGATCCGCGAGGCCGAAGGCCGAGCGTATGATGCGTGAGCCCGAAGGGCGAGCGCCGAGCGAGGCCGCAGGCCGAGCCGTTTTAGTAACTTGCGAGGCCGAAGGCCGAGCTCCAACTTGAGAGTATTTTCCACGTTTCCGACTGGTCTCCATGGCAACTGCCCGCGGTAACCGAAGAACCTACGAGTGGGGTTCCTTTACAAAAGTGACTCAGAACCCTGGTCTCATTTTGCCCGTACCACCTTTTTATGGCAGTAGGGTGAATTTGGTTTGGTGGCTACAGTTTGGTTCTTTATTGTATTGAGAGTTTATATGGGATTTCATACTTTTATTGGAGTTTTGAACACATTTTTTTTAAAGTATTAGGTGTTTCTGTGGAATTTTCAAATGACTAAAGATAGATGCGGGCCGCATGCGGCCCGCACACTGCCCGAAAAACTAGTTATAATATATAAAGCTCGATTACCATTGACTCACTGACTGACATAAATGTTCTCCTAGAAGGAGACGAGTAGGAGCAACGTGATGTATAGCAAAAATGTTCGGGGGGTTTTGGTGAGTATGAGAAAAATCGAAAATCATTAAAAAGACGCCTGCCAACTGAAGATGGATGACGTATCTCAAAAACGGTAAGAGATAGGTAGGGGGTGTTTGAACAAATGTCATAGGGAATTGGGAAAGCAGTCGAATGACACCTGTCAAAAATCCAAAATGGCGGATTTCAAGATGGCCGCCATACAAATTGATCCGAGCCTGCTGAAGCGAGGCCTTTAGGCCGAGCTTCAGTAGGGGCGGAGCAGTTTGTATGGTGGCCATCTTGAAATCCGACATTTTGGATGTGTCCCACGTGCTCCTATCATTCTTTATACTGCATTTGGAGCGTTTTACCTTTATATTAGACTGTATTAGGAGTTTTTGTGGGATTTTTGACTGAATTTGGAGTAACTGTCCTACATTAGTGCAGTTGCGAGCCCGAAGGGCGAGCTCCTGGTGAGGCCGAAGGCCGAACTTTCGGTCCGCGAGGCCGAAGGCCGAGCGTATGATGCGCGAGCCCGAAGGGCGAGCGCTTGGCGAGGCCGCAGGCCGAGCCGTGTTAGTAACTTGCGAGGCTGAAGGCCGAGCTCCGACTTTAGAATATTTTCTACATCTTCGACTGGTCTCCATGGCAACTGACCGCGGTAACCGAAGCACCTACGAGTGGGGTTCCTTAACAAAAGTGACTCAGAACCTTGGTACCATTCTGCCCGTACCACCTTTTTATGGCAGTAGGGTGAATTTGGTTTGGTGGCTACAGTTTGTTTCTTTATTGTATTGAGAGTTTATATGGGATTTCATACTTCTATTGGAGTTTTGAACACACTTTTTTTTACGTATTAGGTGTCTTGATATAAGTTAAAATTGCACAACGATAAATGCGGGCCGCATGCGGCCCGCACACTGCCCGAAATACTAGTTTATAATATATAAAGCTCGATTACCACTCACTGACTGACTGACTGATTGACATAAATGTTCTCCTAGAAGGAGCAGAGTAGGGCTAAAATGATGTATGGCAAAAATGTTTGGGGGTTTTGGTGAGTATGAGAAAAATCGAAAATCATTAAAAAGACGCCTGCCAAGTGATGATGGATGACGTATCTCGAAAACGGTAAGAGATAGGTAGGGGGTGTTTGAACAAATGTCATAGAGAATCGGGAGAGCAGTCGAATGACACCTGTCAAAAATCCAAAATGGCGGATTTCAAGATGGCCGCCATACAAAATGCTCCGAGCCTGCTGAAGCGAGGCCTTTAGGCCGAGCTTCAGTAGGGGCGGAGCAGTTTGTATGGTGGCCTTCTTGAAATCCGCCATTTTGGATTTGTCCCAGGTGCTCCTCTCATTCTTCATACTGCATTTGGAGTGTTTTACCTTATATTTTCGACTGTATTAGGAGTTTTTGTGGGTTTTTTGACTGAATTTGGAGTAACTGTTCTACATTAGTGTATAGCGAGCCCAAAGGGCAACCACCTGGTGAGGCCGAAGGCCGAACTTTCGGTCCGCGAGGCCGAAGGCCGAGCGAATGGTGCGCGAGCCCGAAGGGCGAGCGCTTGGCGAGGCCGCAGGCCGAGCCGTATTAGTAACTTGCGAGGCCGAAGGCCGAGCTCCGACTTGAGAGTATTTTCCACGTCACCGACTGGTCTCCATGGCAACTGCCTGCGGTAACCGAAGCACCTACGAGTGGGGTTCCTTAACAAAAGTGATTCAGAACCTTGGTACCATTCTGCCCGTACCACCTTTTTATGGCAGTAGGGTGAATTTGGTTTGGTGATAACAGTACGGTTCTCTATTGTATTAAGGGTTTGTATGGGAAATCGTACATCTTTAGGTGTTTTGAAATAATTTTTTTTAATGTATAAGGTGTTTTGATATTGTTCAAACTTGCACAACGATAAATGCGGGCCGCATGCGGCCCGCACACTGCCCGAAATACTAGTTATTTATAATATATAAAGCTCGATTACCACTGACTGACTCACTGACTGACTGACTGACATAAATGTTCTCCTAGAAGGAGTAGAGTAGGGTTAAAATGATGTAGGACAAAAATGTTCGGGGGGTTTTGGTGAGTATGAGAAAAATCGAAAATCATTAAAAAGACGCCTGCCAAGTAAAGATGGATGACATATCTCAAAAACGGTAAGAGATAGGTAGGGGGTGTTTGAACAAATGTCATAGGGAATCTGGAGAGCAGTCGAATGACACCTGTCAAAAATCCAAAATGGCGGATTTCAAGATGGCCGCCATACAAATTGATCCGAGCCTGCTGAAGCGAGGCCGTTAGGCCGAGGTTCAGTAGGGGCGGAGCAGTTTGTATGATGGCCTTCTTGAAATCCGCCATTTTGGATTTGTCCCAGGTGCTCCTATCATTCTTTATACTGCATTTGGAGTGTATTACCTTATATTTTCGACTGTATTAGGAGTTTTTGTGGGATTTTTGACTGAATTTGGAGTTACTGTCCTACATAAGTGTAGTAGCGAGCCCGAAGGGCGAGCTCCTGGTGAGGCCGAAGGCCGAACTTTCAGTCCGCGAGGCCGAAGGCCGAGCGTATGACGCGCGAGCCCGAAGGGCGAGCTCTTGGCGAGGCCGCAGGCCGAGCCATGTTGGTAACTTGCGAGGCCGAAGGCCGAGCTCCGACTTGAGAGTTTTTTCCACGTCTCCGACTGGTCTCCATGGCAACTGCCCGCGGTAAGCGAAGCACCTACGAGTGGGGTTCCTTAACAAAAGTGACTCAGAACCTTGGTACCTTTCTGCCCGTACCACCTTTTTATGGCAGTAGGGTGAATCTGTTTTAGTGGCTACAGTATTGTTCTTTATTGTATTGAGTATTAATATGGGATTTCATACTTCTAATGGAGTTTTGAACATACTTTTTTTAATGTATAAGGTGTTTTGATATTGTTCAAACTTGCACAACGATAAATGCGGGCCGCATGCGGCCCGCACACTGCCCGAAAAACTAGTTATTATAATATATAAAGCTGGATTACCGTACACTGACTGACTGACTGATTCACTGACTGACTGACACAATTGTTCTCCCAGAAGGAGTCGAGTAGGAAGAAAGTGATGTATGGGAAAAGTGTAGAGGGAGTTTAGGTGAGTATGGGAAAAATCGAAAATCATAAAAAAGACGCCTGCCAAGTAAAGATGCATGACATATCTCTGAAACGGTAAGAGATAGGTAGGGGGTGCTTGACCAAATGTCATAGGGAATCGGGAGAGCAGTCGGATGACATTTGTCAAAAATTCAAAATGGCGGATTTCAAAATGGCCGCCATACAAAATCCTTCGATCCCTCAAAAAAGTAGCTGGTTCTACCAAAAAGAGTTGAGTACGGTTATAGTAATGTATTACGAAAATGACTAAGGGGTTTAGCTGAGTAGGAAAAAAATTAAAAACCCTAGAAATGACGCCTGCCAAGTAAAGCTGGACTACGTATCTCGAAAACGGTAAGAGATAGTTTTGGGGTGTTTGAACAAATGTCATAGTGAATCGGGAGAGCAGTCGAATGACACCTGTCAAATGTGCTACTCTCATTCTTCATACATTATTTGGAGTATTTGACCTTACAATGTCGACTGTATTAGGAGTTTTTGTGGGATTTTCAACTGAATTTGGAGTAATTGTCCTACTGGCCGTGTAGCGAGCCCGAAGGGCGAGCTTCTGGTGAGGCCGAAGGCCGAACTTTCGGGCCGTGAGGCCGTAGGCCGAGTGGACGGTGCGCGAGCCCGCAGGGCGAGCGCTAGGCGAGGCCGCAGGCCGAGCCATGTTAGTAACTTGCGAGGCCGAAGGCCGAGCTCAGACATGCACCGATTTGGCTGAAAATCGATATATAGGTTGTTCTCGTCATCCTTATTTCAAATATGAAATTTTTATTTCGATGACGTCTGCCAAGTAAAAAAAGGTACTCCGATTTGGCTGAAACTCGATATTTAAGTGGTTCTAGACGCCCTTATTCCAAATCAAAAAAAAATTTTTCGATGACGCCTGCCAAGTAAAAAAAGTTACTCCGATTTGGCTAAAACTCGATATTTAGGTGGTTCTGGGTGTCCTTATTACAAATCTAAATTTTTTTTTTCGATGACGTCTGCCAAGTAAAAAAAGTTACTCCGATTTGGCTGAAACTCGATATCTAGGTTGTTCTGGACGTCCTTATTCCAAATATGAATTTTTTTTTCGATGACGTCTGCCAAGTGCAGATAAATCACGTATCTCGAAAACGGTAATAGATAGGTAGGAGGTTTTTGAAAAAATGTCATAGGGAATAAGGAGAGCAGTCGAATGACATTTCGGATGTGTCAAACAAGCTCCTCTCATTCTTTATACTGCATTTGGAGTGTTTTACCTCATATTTTCGACTGTATTAGGAGTTTTTGTAGGTTTTTTGACTGAATTTGGAGTTACTGTTTTACGTCATTGTAGTAGCGAGCCCGAAGGGCGAGCTCCTGGTGAGGCCGAAGGCCGAACTTTCGGTCCGTGAGGCCGAAGGCCGAGCGATTAGTGCGTGAGCCCGAAGGGCGAGCGCTTGGCGAGGCCGCAGGCCGAGCCGTGTTAGTAACTTGCGAGGCCGAAGGCCGAGCTCCGACTTGAGAGTATTTTCCACGTCTCCGACTGGTCTCCATGGCAACTGCCCGCGATAACCAAAGCACCTACGAGTAGGGTTCCTTAACAAATGTGAGTCAAAACCTTGGTACCATTCTGCCGGTACCACCTTTTAATGGCAGTAGGGTGAATCTGGTTTGGAGGCTACAGTTTGTTTCTTTATTGTATTGAGAGTTTATATGGGATTTCCTACTTCTATTGAAGATTTGAAATATTTTATTTATTGTAAAAGGTGTTTTGTTAAAGTTTAGTACTGCATAACGATAAATGCGGGCCGCATGCGGCCCGCACACTGCCCGAAATACTAGTTATTTATAATATATAAAGCTGGATTACCGTACACTGACTGACTGATTCACTGACTGACATCATTGTTCTCCCAGAAGGAGTCGAGTAGGAAGAAAGTAATGTAATGCAAAAATGTTCTAGGGGTTTGGGGGAGTATGGGAAAAATCCGAAAACTCAAAGATGACGTCTGCCAAGTAAAATTGGATGGCGTATCTCTGAAACGGCAAGAGATAGGTAGGGGGTGCTTGACCAAATGTCATAGGGAATCAGGAGAGCAGTCGAATGACATCTGTCAAAAATCCAAAATGGCGGATTTCAAAATGGCCGCCATACAAAATCCTTCGATCCCTCAAAAAAAAAGGTGGTTCTACCAGAAAGAGTTGAGAACGGTTATAGTAATGTATTACGAAAATGACTAAGGGGTTTAGCTGAGTAGGGAAAAAATTAAAAACCCTAGAAATGACGCCTGCCAAGTAAAGCTGGACTACGTATCTCGAAAACGGTAAGAGATAGCTTAGGGATGTTTGAACAAATGTCATAGGGAATCGGGAGAGCAGTCGAATGACACCTGTCGAATGTGCTACTCTCATTCTTCATACATTATTTGGAGTATTTAACCTTACAATGTCGACTGTATTAGGAGTTTTGTGGGATTTTCGACTGAATTTGGAGTTACTGTCCTACATTAGTGAAGTTGCGAGCCCGAAGGGCGAGCTCCTGGTGAGGCCGAAGGCCGAACTTTCGGCTCGCGAGGCCGAAGGCCGAGCGTAGGGTGCGTGAGCCCGAAGGGCGAGCGCTTGGCGAGGCCGTAGGCCGAGCCGTATTAGTAACTTGCGAGGCCGAAGGCCGAGCTCCGACTTGAGAGTTTTTTCCACGTCTCCGACTGGTCTCCATGGCAACTGCCCGCGGTAACCGAAGCACCTCGAGTGGGGTTCCTTAACAAAAGTGACTCAGAACCTTGGTACCATTCTGCCCGTACCACCTTTTTATGGCAGTAGGGTGAATCTGCTTTAGTAGCTACAGTATGTTTCTCTACTGTATTACAAGTTTATTTGGGATTTCATGTTTCTATTGGAGTTTTGAACATATTTTTTTTATGTATTAGGTGTTTTGATATAGTCTAAAATTTCATAACGATAAATGCGGGCCGCATGCGGCCCGCACACTGCCCGAAAAACTCGAAGGAGTCGAGTAGGAAGAAAATAATTTCTAGGGGTTTGTGTGAGTATGGGAAAAATCCGAAAACTCAAAGATGACGTCTGCCAAGTAAAATTGGATGGCGTATCTCTGAAACGGTAAGAGATAGGTAGGGGGTGCTTGACCAAATGTCATAGGGAATCGAGAGAGCAGTCGGATGACATTTGTCAAAAATCCAAAATGGCGGATTTCAAAATGGCTGCCATACAAAATCCTTCGATCCCTTAAAAAAATGGCTGGTTCTACCAGAAAGAGTTGAGTACGGTTATAGTAATGTATGACGAAAATGACTAAGGGGTTTAGCTGAGTAGGGAAAAAATTAAAAACCCTAGAAATGACGCCTGCCAAGTAAGGCTGGACTACGTATCTCGAAAACGGTAAGAGATAGGTTGGGGGTGTTTAAACAAATATCATAGGGAATCGGGAGAGCAGTCGAATGACACCTGTAACACGTGCTCCTCTCATTCTTTATACTGCATTTGGAGTGTTTTTCCTCATATTTTCGACTGTATTAGGAGTTTTTGTAGGTTTTTTAACTGAATTTGGAGTTACTGTTCTACGTTATTGTAGTAGCGAGCCCGAAGGGCGAGCTCCTGGTGAGGCCGAAGGCCGAACTTTCGGCTCACGAGGCCGAAGGCCGAGCGTATGGTGCGTGAGCCCGAAGGGCGAGCGCTTGGCGAGGCCGCAGGCCGAGCCGTGTTAGTAACTTGCGAGGCCGAAGGCCGAGCTCCGACTTGAGAGTTTTTTCCACGTCTCCGACTGGTCTCCATGGCAACTGCCCGCGGTAACCGAAGCACCTACGAGTGGGGTTCCTTAACAAAAAATACTCAGAACCTTGGTACCATTCTGCCCGTACCACCTTTTTATGGCAGTAGGGTGAATCTGCTTTAGTAGCTACAGTATGTTTCTCTACTGTATTACAAGTTTATTTGGGATTTCATATTTCTATTGGAGTTTTGAACATATTTTTTTTATGTATTAGGTGTTTTGATATAGTTTAAAATTGCATAACGATAAATGCGGGCCGCATGCGGCCCGCACACTGCCCGAAAAACTAGTTTATTTATAATATATAAAGCTGGATTACCGTACACTGACTGATTCACTGACTCACTGACTGACTGACATAATTGTTCTCCCAGAAGGAGTCGAGAAGGAAGAAAGTGATGTATGGGAAAAGTGTAGAGGGGGTTTGTGTGAGTATGGGAAAAATCCGAAAACTCAAAGATGACGTCAGCCAAGTAAAATTGGATGGCGTATCTCTGAAACGGTACAAGATAGGTAGGGGGTGCTTGACCAAATGTCATAGGGAATCGGGAGAGCAGTCGGATGACATTTGTCAAAAATCCAAAATGGCGGATTTCAAAATGGCCGCCATACAAAATCCTTCGATCCCTCAAAAAAGTAGCTGGTTCTACCAGAAAGAGTTGAGTACGGTTAAAGTAATGTATTACGAAAATGACTAAGGGGTTTAAGTAAGTAGGGAAAAAAATAAAAACCCTAGAAATGACGCCTGCCAAGTAAAGCTGGACAACGTATCTCGAAAACGGTAAGAGATAGGTTGGGGGTGTTTTTACAAATGTCATAGGGAATCGGGAGAGCAGTCTATTGACACCTGTCAAATGTGCTACTCTCATTCTTCATACATTATTTGGAGTATTTAACCTTACAATGTCGACTGTATTAGGAGTGTTTGTGGGAATTTCAACTCAATTTGGAGTAATTGTCCTACTGTCAGTGTAGCGAGCCCGAAGGGCGAGCTTTTGGTGAGGCCGAAGGCCGAACGTTCGGGCCGCGAGGCCGTAGGCCGAGCGGATGGTGCGCGAGCCCGCAGGGCGAGCGTCAGGCGAGGCCGCAGGCCGAGCCGTGTTAGTAACTTGCGAGGCCGAAGGCCGAGCTCAGACTTGCACCGATTTGGCTGAAAATCGATACATAGGTTGTTCTTGTCATCCTTATTCCAAATATGAAATTTTTATTTCGATGACGTCTGCCAAGTAAAAAAAGTTACTCCGATTTGGCTGAAACTCGATATTTATGTGGTTCTGGACGTCCTTATTCTAAATCAAAAATTTTTGTTTCGATGACGTCTGCCAAGTAAAAAAAGTTACTCCGATTTGGCTGAAACTTGATATTTAGGTGGTTCTGGGTGTCCTTATTCCAAATCTAAAATTTCTTTTATGATGACGTCTGCCAAGTAAAACAAGTTACCCCGATTTGGCTGAAACTCGATATTTAGGTGGTTCTGGGTGTCCTTATTCCAAATCTAAAATTTTTTTTTCGATGACGTCTGCCAAGTAAAACAAGTTACTCCGATTTGGCTGAAACTCGATATTTAGGTGGTTCTGGGTGTCCTTATTCCAAATCAAAAATTTTTTTTTCGATGACGTCTGCCAAATAAAAAAAAGTACTCCTATTTGGCTGAAACTCGATATCTAGGTTGTTCTGGACGTCTTTATTACAAATATGTTTTTTTATTTCGATGACGTCTGCCAAGTGCAGATAAATCACGTATCTCGAAAACGGTAATAGATAGGTAGGGGGTTTTTGAAAATATGTCATAGGGAATAAGGAGAGCAGTCGAATGACGTTTTGGATGTGTCTTACGTGCTCCTATCATTCTTTATACTGTATTTGGAGTGTTTTTCCTTAATTTTCGACTGTATTAGGAGTTTTTGTGGGATTTTTGACTGACTTTGGAGTTACTGTCCAACTTTAGTGTATAGCGAGCCCGAAGGGCGAGCTCCCGGTGAGGCCGTAGGCCGAACTTTCGGCTCGCGAGGCCGAAGGCCGAGCGTAGGGTGCGTGAGCCCGAAGGGCGAGCGCTTGGCGAGGCCGTAGGCCGAACCGTATTAGTAACTTGCGAGGCCGAAGGCCGAGCTCCGACTTAAGAGTTTTTTCCTCGTCTCCGACTGGTCTCCATGGCAACTGCCCGCGATAACCGAAGCACCTACGAGTGGGGTTCCTTATCAAAAGTGACTCAGAACCTTGGTACCATTCTGCCCGTACCACCTTTTTATGGCAGTAGGGTGAAACTGCTTTAGTAGCTACAGTATGGTTCTTTATTGTATTAAGAGTCTATATGGGATTTGGATTAGCGTACCACTGGCCAGTTTCCTTACTCGTCAATTTCACTAATTCGTCAGTTTACTCATTAGACAGCTTCGGTAGTTTGTCAATTTCGCTAGTTAGGCATTTTCCTGATTCTTCATTTTCCTCTTTCGCTAGTTTTACTAGGACGTCAGTTTCGTGAAATTGTCAGTTTTGCCATCCGCAAATTTTTTTATTTGTCAACCTGGCTAATCGGGTTTATTACTTATTCGTCAGTTACGCTAGGTAGACAATTTTGCCAGTTTGTGTTTTTTCGTAATATTTATATATAAGTATTAATTAATTTCGTTATTTCGCTAGCTTTCTTGTGTTCTAGTTTACTTTTTCGTCGGTAGATAGGTATACCTACCTAGTTAGGTTATCATCTAGCATCCAAATTTATTTGTTACACTGGTTGCCGGACGCTAAAATGTCTGACGAATAAGAATTTGTCTTCATTCGAAGATAAGTAATGATAAGTTTTTCTGAGTTTCTACTAATTATTTATTAGACGAATATGAATTTGTCTTCATTCGAAGATAAGTAATGATAAGTTTTTCTGAGTTTCTACTAATTTCTATAGAATGGCTAGGCACATGTTATGTTTATTCAGTAAATAAAATGTTAGAAATCAAAATTTGTTTGATTTTATTCATAGAAAAATATATACTTCTGCCGCCCCTCACTGCCTCCACTGCAGAATCCTGATGGAACGCTGGCTCACACCGCTGCAGAGAAAGCAAACCTGTTTGCTTCCCTGTTTGCGGAGTCTTCACGTCTTGATGCTGGTATCGCGACTCCTCCAATTCTACCACGAAGCGAAACTGTCATGAATGACATGCGCATTCGTCAAAAGGAAGTTCGTAATACACTACGCAATCTGGACGTGAATAAAGCCAGAGGTCCTGATGGTATATCTGCAATTGTTTTAAAAACTTGTGCGCCTGAGTTGTCGCCTGTCCTGACACGCCTCTTTAGGCTATCTCTTGAGACTGGTACAGTGCCCAAATCATGGAAGCTTGCTAATGTGCAACCCGTGCCTAAAAAAGGTAGTCGTACCGACCCTGTCAACTACAGACCCATATCTGTTACGTCTATACTCTGTAAGAGTATGAAGCGCATTCTCAACAGCCGGCTCCTGGCATACCTGGAAGCGAATGACCTCCTCAGTGACCATCAATACGGGTTCCGCCGAAATCGGTCTACTGGGGATCTTCTAGCTTATGCCACTTATATCTGGAGCGAGGCCATTGAGAAACAAGGGGAAGCGCTTGCCGTTTCCCTGGACATCTCTAAGGCCTTTGACAGGGTTTGGCATGACGGCCTTATTAGCAAGCTTCCCGCATACGGCCTGCCTACCGGGTTTTGTGCGTGGATATCGGACTTCCTGAGGGATCGATCATTACGAGTAGTCGTGGACGGCTGCTCCTCTGATCAAATGGGTATTAATGCCGGCGTTCCCCAGGGGTCAGTGCTCTCTGCGACGCTCTTCCTGTTGCATATCAACGATCTGCTAAAGCCCGGTACCTTTGGGTATGCAGACGACAGCACGGTTGTAGAGAGCTATACTTCTACCGCGCGAGCCAGTGAGCCAGAGAACCGGAGACTCAGAGAAGCTATGGTCGAACGATTGAACTTGTCCCTTAAGGCAGTCTCCGATTGGGGCGATGCCAACCTGGTCAAGTTCAATGCCAACAAGACCCAGGCGTGTCTGTTTTCCGCCAAAAGGAGACCATCCCAACTTTCTCCAACATTCCGAGATGTATCCGTGCCAGTCACAGACCACCTAGACCTTCTTGGTGTTACTCTATCGTCGACTCTAAATTTTGGCTCGTATATCGAGTCAAAGGCTGAGTTAGCCGCTAAAAAACTTGGCATCCTCTCAAAGGTGAGACGGTACTTCACAGCGGAACAAATGCTTACTTTGTACAAAGCTCAAGTAAGGTCCTGTGTTGAGTACTGCTCTCACCTCTGGGATGGCTCTGCCAAATACCAACTCGAGGCATTTGAGTCGATTGAGAGACGCGCCAAGAGGTTAATAGGCAGCGACTTTCTAGGGGAGTCTCGGCTGCAAAGCCTCGAGCACCGCCGTAAAGTCGCTTGTCTATCGGTCTTTTACCGGATACATTTCGGAGAATGTGCACAAGAACTGCACGACTTGGTTCCGCCCTCCCCCTTTTTCCATCGGACGTCCAGACAAACGGAGAGGCACCATCCGTACATGGTTGATATTCCCAGGACTCGTACGAAGCGCTTCGCTTCCACTTTTCTCGTGCGTACTGCGAAGTAGTGGAACTCCCTACCGTCGTCAGTTTTTCCCGATGGATACAACATGGGTGTCTTCAAATCGAGAGTAAATAGGTTTCTTCTAGGTAAGCGTGCTCCATCTTAGACCACATCAATGCTTAACATCAGGCAGGGTGTGATCAAACGCCAACCTATTATGAATAAAAAAAAAAAAAAAAAAAAAATATTTAGTCTTATTGGTACAGTCAGTGACAAAAATAATTAGTGCGACCAAGGTAGTTGAAAATATTAAACGTACTATTGTTATAAAAAAAAGATTTAGGAATTCAACTGAGATTATTATAAAACCGCTATCATATTAGATAAGATTTTTTTTAATGTTATTGTCACGGAACAAGCCCGAGGCCCAACTGATGTTAAGTGGATCTACCTCTGCCTATAACAGACGCATTTCGTAAATGACGAATTGCACTGTACCCGTCACACTGAGAAGTACAGTTGTAAGGTCTCATGTGCCTGTAATTTATGTAGTATTGTGCCAGAATATTAAAACAAACGCGGAAATTTGTTCTCTATACACACTTATGTGTGTATAGAGCCACCGCCGGCTTGAGCTTCACCGCATGGTGGAAGGGCTTTTTGCGATTGCCCGCCTGGCTAGCTACCACCCTCAAGTAGAAAATCTGTCGCCAAGAGTTCCGGCAATAGTCCTTGAGAGCCAGTGAAATTACAGGCACATGAGACTTAACAACTATGTCTCAAGGTGGCAAGGGCGCAGTACAATTCGTGACTTGTGACGAAATGCATCTGTTATAGGCAGAGGTTAGTCCGCTTAACATCAAGCGGTCCTCGAACTTGTTCCGTCACAAAAACATTTAAAAAAAAAATATATATAAATATACATATATATTTATGTAATCAGGTAATGACTTAATAAGGGATGTTATAGGTATTTACATTAACAATATGACATGAAATGACGGTGTAGTAAAACACAATCTAAATTAACTGAAGAACAAGAAAACTTGCGAATAAGTAAAGTAACGTCTTAGGAACATGACGAAACAGTAAAACTGACAATCAAAACTAACTGACGAACATGGAAACTTGCGAACCAGGAAACCAACTCAATAGAGAAATTGACAACTTAGTGAAACTGGCAAATAATGAAATTGGCGAATTCAGAAACAGTCTAATGAGTAAACTGGTGAATTATTGAAATTGACGAGGAAGGAAACTGGCCAGTGGTACGCTAACTCTGGGATTTCATACTTCTATTGGAGTTTTGAACATACTTTTTTCGAACGTATCAGGAGTTTTGATATAGTTTAGTACTGCATAACGATAAATGCGGGCCGCATGCGGCCCGCACACTGCCCGAAAAACTAGTTATTATAATATATAAAGCTCGATTACCACTGACTGACTGACTGACTCACTGACATAAATGTTCTCCTAGAAGGAGCAGAGTAGGGTAAAAATGAAGTATGGCAAAAATGTTCGGGTGGTTTTGGTGAGTATGAGAAAAATCGAAAATCATTAAAAAGACGCCTGCCAAGTGATGATGGATGACGTATCTTGAAAACGGTACAAGATAGGTAGGAGGTGTTTGAACAAATGTCATAGGGATTCGGGAGAGCAGTCGAATGACACCTGTCAAAAATCCAAAATGGCGGATTTCAAGATGGCCGCCATACAAAGTGGTCCGAACCTGCTGAAGCGAGGCCGTTAGGCCGAGGTTCAGTAGGGGCGGAGCAGTTTGTATGGGGGCCTTCTTGAAATCCGCCATTTTGGAGTTGTCCCAGGTGCTCCTATCATTCTTTATACTGCATTTGGAGTGTATTACCTTATATTTTCGACTGTATGAGGAGTTTTTGTGGGATTTTTGACTGAATTTGGAGTTACTGTCCTACATAAGTGTAGTAGCGAGCCCGAAGGGCGAGCTCCTGGTGAGGCCGAAGGCCGAACTTTCGGTCCGCGAGGCCGAAGGCCGAGCGTATAATGCGCGAGCCCGAAGGGCGAGCGCTTGGCGAGGCCGCAGGCCGAGCCGTTTTAGTAACTTGCGAGGCCGAAGGCCGAGCTCCGACTTGAGAGTATTTTCCACGTCACCGACTGGTCTCCATGGCAACTGCCTGCGGTAACCGAAGCACCTACGAGTGGGGTTCCTTAACAAAAGTGACTCAGAACCTTGGTCCCATTCTGCCCGCACCACCTTTTTATGGCAGTAGGGTGAATTTGCTTTAGTGGCTACAGTATGGTTCTTTATTGTATTGAGAGTTTATATGGGATTTCATACTTCTATTGGAGTTTTGAACACATTTTTTTTTGTATCAGGTGTTTTTTTGACAGTTCCTACTGACTCAAGATAGATGCGGGCCGCATGCGGCCCGCACACTGCCCGAAAAACTAGTTTATAATATATAAAGCTCGATTACCACTCACTGACTGACTCACTGACTGACATAAATGTTCTCCTAGAAGGAGACGAGTAGGAGCAAAGTGATGTATGGCAAAAATTTTCGGGGGGTTTGGGTGAGTATGAGAAAAATCGAAAATCATTAAAAAGACGCCTGCCAAGTTGAGATGGATGACGTATCTCAAAAACGGTAAGAGATAGGTAGGGGGTGATTGAACAAATGTCATAGGGAATCGGAAGAGCAGTCGGATGACATATGTCAAAAATCCAAAATGGCGGATTTCAAGATGGCCGCCATACAAATTGATCCGAGCCTGCTGAAGCGAGGCCGTTAGGCCGAGCTTCAGTAGGGGCGGAGCAGTTTGTATGGTGGCCGTCTTGAAATCCGACATTTTGGATGTGACCCACATGCTCCTATCATTCTTTATACTGCATTTGGAGTGTTTTACCTACATTTTCGACTGTATTAGGAGTTTTTGTGGGATTTTTGACTGAATTTGGAGTAACTGTCCTACATAAGTGTAGTAGCGAGCCCGAAGGGCGAGCGCTTGGCGAGGCCGCAGGCCGAACTTTCGGCTCGCGAGGCCGAAGGCCGAGCGTTTGTTGCGTGAGCCCGAAGGGCGAACGCTTGGCGAGGCCGTAGGCCGAGCCGTATTAGTAACTTGCGAGGCCGAAGGCCGAGCTCCGACTTGAGAGTATTTTCCACGTCTCCGACTGGTCTCCATGGCAACTGCCTGCGGTAACCGAAGCACCTACGAATGGGGTTCCTTAACAAAAGTGACTCAGAAGCTTGATACCATTCTGACCGTACCACCTTTTTATGGCAGTAGGGTGAATCTGCTTTAGTGGCTACAGTATGGTTCTTTATTGTATTGAGAGTTTATATGGGATTTCATACTTCTACTGGAGTTTTGAACACATTTTTTTTTGTATCAGGTGTTTTTTTGACAGTTCCTACTGACTCAAGATAGATGCGGGCCGCATGCGGCCCGCACACTGCCCGAAATACTAGTTATAATATATAAAGCTCGATTACCATTGACTCACTGACTGACATAAATGTTCTCCTAGAAGGAGACGAGTAGGAGCAACGTGATGTATAGCAAAAATGTTCGGGGGGTTTTGGTGAGTATGAGAAAAATCGAAAATCATTAAAAAGACGCCTGCCAACTGAAGATGGATGACGTATCTCAAAAACGGTAAGAGATAGGTAGGGGGTGTTTGAACAAATGTCATAGGGAATTGGGAAAGCAGTCGAATGACACCTGTCAAAAATCCAAAATGGCGGATTTCAAGATGGCCGCCATACAAATTGATCCGAGCCTGCTGAAGCGAGGCCTTTAGGCCGAGCTTCAGTAGGGGCGGAGCAGTTTGTATGGTGGCCATCTTGAAATCCGACATTTTGGATGTGTCCCACGTGCTCCTATCATTCTTTATACTGCATTTGGAGCGTTTTACCTTTATATTAGACTGTATTAGGAGTTTTTGTGGGATTTTTGACTGAATTTGGAGTAACTGTCCTACATTAGTGCAGTTGCGAGCCCGAAGGGCGAGCTCCTGGTGAGGCCGAAGGCCGAACTTTCAGTCCGCGAGGCCGAAGGCCGAGCGTATGATGCGCGAGCCCGAAGGGCGAGCGCTTGGCGAGGCCGCAGGCCGAGCCGTGTTAGTAACTTGCGAGGCTGAAGGCCGAGCTCCGACTTTAGAATATTTTCTACATCTTCGACTGGTCTCCATGGCAACTGACCGCGGTAACCGAAGCACCTACGAGTGGGGTTCCTTAACAAAAGTGACTCAGAACCTTGGTACCATTCTGCCCGTACCACCTTTTTATGGCAGTAGGGTGAATTTGGTTTGGTGGCTACAGTTTGTTTCTTTATTGTATTGAGAGTTTATATGGGATTTCATACTTCTATTGGAGTTTTGAACACACTTTTTTTTACGTATTAGGTGTCTTGATATAAGTTAAAATTGCACAACGATAAATGCGGGCCGCATGCGGCCCGCACACTGCCCGAAATACTAGTTTATTTATATAATATATAAAGCTCGATTACCACTGACTGACTCACTGACTGACTGACTGACATAAATGTTCTCCTAGAAGGAGTAGAGTAGGGTTAAAATGATGTAGGACAAAAATGTTCGGGGGGTTTTGGTGAGTATGAGAAAAATCGAAAATCATTAAAAAGACGCCTGCCAAGTAAAGATGGATGACATATCTCAAAAACGGTAAGAGATAGGTAGGGGGTGTTTGAACAAATGTCATAGGGAATCTGGAGAGCAGTCGAATGACACCTGTCAAAAATCCAAAATGGCGGATTTCAAGATGGCCGCCATACAAATTGATCCGAGCCTGCTGAAGCGAGGCCGTTAGGCCGAGGTTCAGTAGGGGCGGAGCAGTTTGTATGATGGCCTTCTTGAAATCCGCCATTTTGGATTTGTCCCAGGTGCTCCTATCATTCTTTATACTGCATTTGGAGTGTATTACCTTATATTTTCGACTGTATTAGGAGTTTTTGTGGGATTTTTGACTGAATTTGGAGTTACTGTCCTACATAAGTGTAGTAGCGAGCCCGAAGGGCGAGCTCCTGGTGAGGCCGAAGGCCGAACTTTCAGTCCGCGAGGCCGAAGGCCGAGCGTATGACGCGCGAGCCCGAAGGGCGAGCTCTTGGCGAGGCCGCAGGCCGAGCCATGTTGGTAACTTGCGAGGCCGAAGGCCGAGCTCCGACTTGAGAGTTTTTTCCACGTCTCCGACTGGTCTCCATGGCAACTGCCCGCGGTAAGCGAAGCACCTACGAGTGGGGTTCCTTAACAAAAGTGACTCAGAACCTTGGTACCTTTCTGCCCGTACCACCTTTTTATGGCAGTAGGGTGAATCTGTTTTAGTGGCTACAGTATTGTTCTTTATTGTATTGAGTATTAATATGGGATTTCATACTTCTAATGGAGTTTTGAACATACTTTTTTTAATGTATAAGGTGTTTTGATATTGTTCAAACTTGCACAACGATAAATGCGGGCCGCATGCGGCCCGCACACTGCCCGAAATACTAGTTTATAATATATAAAGCTGGATTACCGTACACTGACTGATTCACTGACTCACTGACTGACTGACATAATTGTTCTCCCAGAAGGAGTCGAGTAGGAAGAATGTGATGTATGGGAAAAGTGTAGAGGGGGTTTGGGGGAGTATGGGAAAAATCCGAAAACTCAAAGATGTCGTCTGCCAAGTAAAATTGGATAGCGTATATCTGAAACGGTAAGAGATAGGTAGGGGGTGCTTGACCAAATGTCATAGGGAATCGGGAGAACAGTCGGGTGACATTTGTCAAAAATCCAAAATGGCGGATTTCAAAATGGCCGCCATACAAAATCCTTCGATCCCTCAAAATAGTAGCTGGTTCTACTAGAAAGAGTTGAGTACGGTTATAGTAATGTATTACGAAAATGACTAAGGGGTTTAGCTGAGTAGGGGAAATATTAAAAACCCTAGAAATGACGCCTGCCAAGTAAAGCTGGACTACGTATCTCGAAAACGGTAAGAGATAGGTTTGGTGTGTTTGAACGAATGTCATAGGGAATCGGGAGAGCAGTCGAATGACACCTGTCAAATGTGCTACTCTCATTCTTCATACATTATTTGGAGTGTTTGACCATACAATGTCGACTGTATTAGGAGTTTTTGTGGGATTTTGAACTGAATTTGGAGTAATTGTCCTACTGGCCGTGTAGCGAGCCCGCAGGGCGAGCGCTAGGCGAGGCCGCAGGCCGAGCCATGTTAGTAACTTGCGAGGCCGAAGGCCGAGCTTAGACTTGCACCGATTTGGCTGAAAATCGATATATAGGTTGTTCTCGTCATCCTCATTCCAAATATGAAATTTTTATATCGATGACGTCTGCCAAGTAAAAAAAGTTACTCCGATTTGGTTGAAACTCGATATTTAGGTGGTTCTGGGTGTCCTTATTCCAAATCTAAAAAATTTTTTTCGATGACGTCTGCCAAGTAAAAAAAGTTACTCCGATTTGGCTGAAACTCGATATTTAGGTGGTTCTGGGTGTCCTTATTCCAAATCTAAAAATTTTTTTTCGATGACGTCTGCCAAGTAAAAAAAGTTACTCCGATTTGGCTGAAACTCGATATTTAGGTGGTTCTGGGTGTCCTTATTCCAAATCAAAATTATTTTTTTCGATGACGTCTGCCAAGTAAAAAGAAGTACTCCGATTTGGCTTAAATTTCATATCTAGGTTGTTTTGGACGTCCTTATTCCAAATATGAAATTTTTTTTTCGATGACGTCTGCCAAGTGTAGATAAATCACGAATCTCGAAAACGGTAATAGATAGGTAGGGGGTTTTTGAAAATATGTCATAGGGAATAAGGAGAGCAGTCGAATGACATTTTGGATGTGTCTTACGTGCTCCTATCATTCTTTATACTGCATTTGGAGTGTTTTTCCTTAATTTTCGACTGTATTAGGAGTTTTTGTAGGGATTTTTGACTGAATTTGGAGTTACTGTCCAACTTTAGTGTAGTGGAGGCCGAAGGCCGAACTTTCGGCTCGCGAGGCCGAAGGCCGAGCGTAGGGTGCGTGAGCCCGTAGGGCGAGCGCTTGGCGAGGCCGCAGGCCGAGCTGTGTTAGTAACTTGCGAGGCCGAAGGCCAAGCTCCGACTTGAGAGTATTTTCCACGTCTCCGACTGGTCTCCATGGCAACTGCCCGCGGTAACCGAAGCACCTACGAGTGGGGTTCCTTAACAAAAGTGACTCAGAACCTTGGTACCATTCTGCCCGTACCACCTTTTTATGGCAGTAGGGTGAATCTGCTTTAGTAGCTACAGTATGTTTCTCTACTGTATTACAAGTTTATTTGGGATTTCATATTTCTATTGGAGTTTTGAACATTATTTTTTTATGTATTAGGTGTTTTGATATAGTTTAAAATTGCATATCGATAAATGCGGGCCGCATGCGGCCCGCACACTGCCCGAAAAACTAGTTTATATTATATAAAGCTCGATTACCACTGACTGATTGACATAAATGTTCTCCTAGAAGGAGACGAGTAGGAACAACGTGATGTATGGCAAAAGTGTTCGGGTGGTTTCGGTGAGTATGAGAAAAATCGAAAATCATAAAAATGACGCCTGCCAAGTAAAGATGGATGACGTATCTCGAAAACGGTGCAAGATGGGTAGGGGGTGTTTGAACAAATGTCATAGGGAATCGGGAGAGCAGTCGAATGACACCTGTCAAAAATCCAAAATGGCGGATTTCAAGATGGCCGCCATACAAAATGATCCGAGCCTGCTGAAGCGAGGCCGTTAGGCCGAGCTTCAGTAGGGGCGGAGCAGTTTGTATGGTGGCTGTCTTGAAATCCGACATTTTGGATGTGACCCACATGCTCCTATCATTCTTTATACTGCATTTGGAGTGTTTTACCTTATATTTTCGACTGTATTAGGAGTTTTTGTGGGATTTTTGACTGAATTTGGAGTAACTGTCCTACATAAGTGTAGTAGCGAGCCCGAAGGGCGAGCTCCTGGTGAGGCCGGAGGCCGAACTTTCGGTCCGCGAGGCCGAAGGCCGAGCGTATGATGCGCGAGCCCGTAGGGCGAGCGCTTGGCGAGGCCGCAGGCCGAGCCGTGTTGGTAACTTGCGAGGCCGAAGGCCGAGCTCCGACTTGAGAGTTTTTTCCAAGTCTCCGACTGGTCTCCATGGCAACTGCCCGCGGTAAGCAAAGCACCTACGAGTGGGGTTCCTTAACAAAAGTGACTCAGAACCTTGGTCCCATTCTGCCCGTACTACCTTTTTATGCCAGTAGGGTGAATTTGCTTTAGTGGCTACAGTATGGTTCTTTATTGTATGGAGACTTTATTTGGGATTTCATACTTCTATTGGAGTTTTGAACTTTTTTTTTTTAAATGTATAAGCGGTTAAGGTAAAGTTTACTACTGCATAACGATAAATGCGGGCCGCATGCGGCCCGCACACTGCCCGAAAAACTAGTTATAATATATAAAGCTCGATTACCATTGACTCACTGACTGACATAAATGTTCTCCTAGAAGGAGACGAGTAGGAACAACGTGATGTATGGCAAAAATGTTCGGGTGGTTTTGGTGAGTATGAGAAAAATCGAAAATCATTAAAAAGACGCCTGCCAAGTGATGATGGATGACGTATCTCGAAAACGGTAAGAGATAGGTAGGGGGTGTTTGAACAAATGTCATAGGGAATCGGGAGAGCAGTCGAATGACATCTGTCAAAAATCCAAAATGGCGGATTTCAAGATGGCCGCCATACAAAATGCTCCGAGCCTGCTGAAGCGAGGCCTTTAGGCCGAGCTTCAGTAGGGGCGGAGCAGTTTGTATGGTGGCCGTCTTGAAATCCGTTATTTTGGATGTGCCCCACGTGCTCCTATCATTCTTTATACTGCATTTGGAGTGTTTTACCTTATATTTTCGACTGTATTAGGAGTTTTTGTGGGATTTTTGACTAAATTTGGAGTTACTGTACTACATAAGTGAAGTAGCGAGCCCGAAGGGCGAGCTCCTGGTGAGGCCGAAGGCCGAACTTTCGGGCCGCGAGGCCGAAGGCCGAGCGTATGATGCGCGAGCCCGAAGGGCGAGTGCCTGGCGAGGCCGTAGGCCGAGCCGTATTAGTAACTTGCGAGGCCGAAGGCCGAGCTCCGACTTGAGAGTATTTTCCACATCTCCGACTGGTCTCCATGGCAACTGCCCGCGGTAACCGAAGCACCTACGAGTTGGGTTCCTTAACAAAAGTGACTCAGAACCTTGGTACCATTCTGCCCGTACCACCTTTTTATGGCAGTAGGGTGAATCTGGTTTAGTGGCTACAGTATTGTTCTTTATTGTATTGAGAGTTAATATGGGATTTCATACTTCTAATGGAGTTTTGAACATATTTTTTTTAATGTATAAGGTGTTTTGATATTGTTCAAACTTGCATAACGATAAATGCGGGCCGCATGCGGCCCGCACACTGCCCGAAAAACTAGTTAATAATATATAAAGCTCGATTACCACTCACTGACTGACTGACTGACTGATTGACATAAATGTTCTCCTAGAAGGAGACGAGTAGGGCTAAAATGATGTATGGCAAAAATGTTCGGGGGGTTTTGGTGAGTATGAGAAAAATCGAAAATCATAAAAAAGACGCCTGCCAAGTAAAGATGGATAACGTATCTCGAAAACGGTAAGAGATGGGTTAGAGGTGTTTGAACAAATGTCATAGGGAATCGGGAGAGCAGTCGAATGACACCTGTCAAAAATCCAAAATGGCGGATTTCAAGATGGCCGCCATACAAAGTGATCCGAGCCTGCTGAAGCGAGGCCGTTAGGCCGAGCTTCAGTAGGGGCGGAGCAGTTTGTATGGTGGCTGTCTTGAAATCCGACATTTTGGATGTGACCCACATGCTCCTATCATTCTTTATACTGCATTTGGAGTGTTTTACCTTATATTTTCGACTGTATTAGGAGTTTTTGTGGGATTTTTGACTGAATTTGGAGTAACTGTCCTACATAAGTGTAGTAGCGAGCCCGAAGGGCGAGCTCCTGGTGAGGCCGGAGGCCGAACTTTCGGTCCGCGAGGCCGAAGGCCGAGCGTATGATGCGCGAGCCCGTAGGGCGAGCGCTTGGCGAGGCCGCAGGCCGAGCCGTGTTGGTAACTTGCGAGGCCGAAGGCCGAGCTCCGACTTGAGAGTTTTTTCCACATCTCCGACTGGTCTCCATGGCAACTGCCCGCGGTAACCGAAGCACCTACGAGTGGGGTTCCTTAACAAAAGTGACTCAGAAACTTGGTCCGATTTTGCCCGTACTACCTTTTTATGGCAGTAGGGTGAATCTGCTTTAGTGGCTACAGTATGGTTCTGTATTGTATTGAGAGTTTATATGGGATTTCATACATCTATTGGAGTTTCGGACATTACTTTTTTTTAATGTATAACGTGCTTTTATGACAGTCACAACTGACTCAAGATAGATGCGGGCCGCATGCGGCCCGCACACTGCCCGAAAAACTAGTTATTATTAATAATATATAAAGCTCGATTACCACTGACTCACTGACTCACTGACATAAATGTTCTCCTAGAAGGAGCAGAGTAGGGTAAAAATGAAGTATGGCAAAAATGTTTGTGGGGTTTTGGTGAGTATGAGAAAAATCGAAAATCATAAAAAAGACGCCTGCCAAGTAAAGATGGATGACATATCTCAAAAACGGTACAAGATAGGTAGGGGGTGTTTGAACAAATGTCATAGGGAATTGGGAGAGCAGTCGAATGACCTCTGTCAAAAATCCAAAATGGCGGATTTCAAGATGGCCGCCATACAAAATGGTCCGAGCCTGCTGAAGCGAGGCCGTTTGGCCGAGCTTCAGTAGGGGCGGAGCAGTTTGTATGGTGGCCGTCTTGAAATCCGACATTTTGGATGTGTCTTACGTGCTCCTATCATTCTTTATACTGCATTTAGAGTGTTTTACCTTCATTTTGACTGTATTAGGAGTTTTTGTGGGATTTTTGACTGAATTTAGAGTTACTGTCCAACATTAGTGTATAGCGAGCCCGAAGGGCGAGCTCCTGGTGAGGCCAAAGGCCGAACTTTCGGCTCGCGAGGCCGAAGGCCGAGCGTAGGGTTCGTGAGCCCGAAGGGCGAGCGCTTGGCGAGGCCGGAGGCCGAGCCGTGTTGGTAACTTGCGAGGCCGAAGGCCGAGCTCCGCTTTGAGAGTATTTTCCACGTCTCCGACTGGTCTCCATGGCAACTGCCCGCGATAACCAAAGCACCTACGAGTGGGGTTCCTTAACTAAAGTGACTCAGAACCTGGGTACCATTCTGCCCGTACCACCTTTTTATGGCAGTAGGGTGAATCTGCTTTAGTGGCTACAGTATGGTTCTTTATTGTATTGAGAGTTTATATGGGATTTCATACTTCTATTGGAGTTTTGAACATTCTTTTTTCCAACGTATCAGGAGTTTTGATATAGTTCAGTACTGCATAATGATAAATGCGGGCCGCATGCGGCCCGCACACTGCCCGAAAAACTAGTTATAATATATAAAGCTCGATTACCACTGACTGACTGACTGACTCACTGACATAAATGTTCTCCTAGAAGGAGCAGAGTAGGGTAAAAATGAAGAATAGCAAAAATGTTCGGAGGGTTTTGGTGAGTATGAGAAAAATCGAAAATCATTAAAAAGACGCCTGCCAAGTAAAGATGGATGACGTATCTCAAAAACGGTACGAGATAGGTAGGGGGTGTTTGAACAAATGTCATAGGGAATCGGGAGAGCAGTCGAATGACACCTGTCAAAAATCCAAAATGGCGGATTTCAAGATGGCCGCCATACAAAGTGATCCGAGCCTGCTGAAGCGAGGCCTTTAGGCCGAGCTTCAGTAGGGGCGGAGCAGTTTGTATGGTGGCCGTCTTGAAATCCGACAATTTGGATGTGACCCACGTGCTCCTATCATTCTTTATACTGCATTTGGAGTGATTTACCCTATATTTTCGACTGTATTAGGAGTTTTTGTGGGATTTTCGACTGAATTTGGAGTAACTGTCCTACATTAGTGAAGTTGCGAGCCCGAAGGGCGAGCTTCTGGTGAGGCCGAAGGCCGAACTTTCGGTCCGCGAGGCCGAAGGCCGAGCGTATGATGCGCGAGCCCGAAGGGCGAGTGCTTTGCGAGGCCGCAGGCCGAGCCGTGTTAGTAACTTGCGAGGCCGAAGGCCGAGCTCCGACTTGAGATTATTTTCCACATCTCCGACTGGTCTCCATAGCAACTGCCCGCGGTAACCGAAGCACCTACGAGTGGGGTTCCTTCACAAAAGTGACTCAGAACCTTGGTCCCATTCTGCCCGTACCACCTTTTTGTGGCAGTAGGGTGAATTTGCTTTAGTGGCTGCAGTATGGTTCTTTATTGTATTGAGAGTTTTTATGGGATTTCATACTTCCATTGGAGTTTTGAACATTCTTTTTCTTAAAGTATTAGGGGTTTATGTGAAATTTCCAAATGACTCAAGATAGATGCGGGCCGCATGCGGCCCGCACACTGCCCGAAAAACTAGTTAATATTATATGGTTCGTAAAATGCCACAAGTTGAAAAACTACACGAGTTAGATAAATAGTTTTGAACAATCAATTACATAATAACTAGATTCAGCCCGTGGCTTCGCCTGCAATTAATTCTGTTTACCCGATCCATCAGGAACTGTTCGGAAAATCGGAATAAAAAGTAGAATATGTTATTGTCACATGTCACAATATTGTGCGCACGGTACCGACTTCAACATTTATTTGTAAAAACAACACCCTTATCAGTAACCATTGCTACTTACAAAATCGATTTCACCGTCATCAGTAAGTCATCAAGATAGGCGTAATGAGTTGAGCGTAAAGAAAGCAAACGGCGTGGCGGCGGCAAGTATCTACATACTTACCGCCGTTTGCTCCTGGACTCGTACGATTTCTAAAAGCCAGACCAGAGCATTTTTTATTTTGTTGTATTTGGTACCCATTTTAGTCTTGTTCTGTGTGGAATAGCGTAGATCGCAAAAATTTACACACGTCCTACGTCGACGAGCTCTGCGAGCGCACTAGCGGTCAAGTGATCGAGCTCTGATACCATGAATTCATGTTAAAAAATCATATAAAATTAACATGATAACTTTCTACTATTTTTATTTATGAATTAATTGACTTAATTACTAAGTAATGCATTAAACATTAATTTAAAATGAAATATTGGTAATAAGGAACATAAAAATCGATTCAAAATTCAAAATAGAGGTGACTTTGGGATTTTTTTCGATCGAGCGAATTTACTTATTATGTGTATCCGATTTATGATAACACTAAAGCATATGCTTAAAAATAACATATATTTTTTTCATTTCAATAATTTAGTTTTTTCTTTGAGAAAAGTTAATTCTTGTAAGGCGTTTTCTGGCCAGGATCGCCTTTATTTATGTGAACAAATCTGTTTACTCACGAAGGCGCGCCCTTCCGCATTAAATTATTTTTTTCGTTTGTTATGTCGTATCGTGTCGTTTTTAAATCGTTTGTATAATATGGTCTAAATGCTAATGAAACATATAAATTATAACAATAAAATGTAAAAAGATAGCTTGGCTTTCAACTACGGTAAATAATTATGGAGGGGCTTGTGCGTGCCTTCGTGACTGGAAAGGTCTATACCATGTACGTACTTTATACGAAAATTAGGTATTATCAATTATGTTGACCACATTTGGTCCCACCTCATTTTGCGTTGACCAATGGTAGTCGACACAAAAAATAAAGATACAGCGTTCTATTGTCGCCTAACATTTTGTTTTAGCAAATTTCTCAGGCTCTGTTGCAACTTGCAATAGTACCTACATGGCCATAAATAATTTATGAATGACCGTGGAAATAAACAATAAAAATCTATGGATGATAAAATTTTACTAAGTACAATGCGATTAAAATAAGAATAGGATCGGCCTAGCGCCATGTTGTGACGTCATAACTAGAACTTGGTACAGTGTGCAAAAAAAGAAATGACAAAACATGTATAAATGAATAAAGAAAAGAAAAAACCCGACTGCAAATAATTTATTTTTATTAAGTGTTTTATCGATCAATTGAAATTAAAACTGCCAGTTAATATATTTATGGAATATTTTTTTAAAGCCAACAATTTTGTTACCGAACACGATGGCTTGGGAAGAATAAATTGTTTTTCTTACTATATGGCGTCTAAAATCCACCAGTTCTTTTTATGTAGGTAGTGTCACTTGGGATATCAAGATAAATCTAACGATATCTCGTACATTAAAATCGGTTAAGCCGTTTAGAAGTTATGGTGAAATAAAGAAACTTACAAACATACATACATGAAAACTGTAAACTTAACACACGTTTATGTGGGCAGTCGTGAAAAAAACAAGAAGTCATAGGCAGGTAAACGAAGTTATAGGTGACTGTAGGTACAGCAAACAGAGAAATAATTTGAACTGATTTTATTTGTTAGCTACATTTTGTACTTAGGTATCTTAATTTGAATCGCTTAGCTCTTCGATGCCGCATGTCCTGATGGCCCACTGTGTCAGACTCATAGTTATCATCGTAATGGGTTACAAAAACAAATATAACAATCGCCAAAAACATATTAAACAGTCAAAAAGAACAAATTAACAGTAAAAAAATAAAAAACATTCGGGAACGTGTCGCGTAGTAGTACACTGTCGGAGAAAAAAGACCCTGACGCCCGCGTTTTCATCAAACCAAAATGGCGTCTGTGCTGTCAACCTTAAAAATATGAATTAATTAAAATTAACAATTCGGGTCACTTATCTAAACTTACCTATAAATATATGGCACTGCTTTATTTTTAAGTTTGTTCTGCTGATCGTACTTATTAGAGTGAATATGAGTGAAGTTAGCCGAGATCCTGTCCTATTCTTATTTTAATCGCATTGTAGATAACAATTTATAGGTCGTTCTACAATGTATGTTCATTATAGAACAACCGATAGCTAGTTTAATCATGGATCAATATAATTAGATGAGTATCTGTATTTTTAAACTACCTAACCCATGTAACCTTGGGTTCCATAAAAAGAAAACACTGATCTGAAATTAATACAATTTCATTAGTTTGTACGTAACATAAATAAAACATTGAAAAGTTCTGACCTAATTATTTTAACTATATTCACGATTAGTCAATCTAATCTTTGTTAATGAATATAATATATATTAATTTAATATAACACAAATAACATCATATTCTTTCAAAAAATATAATCATTTATATTATAAGCATATAAAAATAACATAAATAATAATACATGATGATACAAGTGTGCTATGTTGATCATTATTTACACACGCGGCAATATAGGGCGCGAGCCGTAGGCTAGTAAAATACCGAACAACCTTAATTTTTCCGTAGTCAATTTGTTGATATACCTATACATAGTACTAGATACAATACAAAACGAATCGGAATATACTTTATATATCTTTTTTATTGCAATAATAATGTGAATATGTATAAAAAGCCCGTCCCCGGTCACATCCGGTCAAAAGGTGCCTATCACGCTGGATGCATTACCACGCTGTATGGCGATGGCCACCCTTTGCTCTCGTCCGCCGATGACATCAGCAAACAAATCTGTCTACGTGTAGAGGAGGCTTCAGACAAACTAATAAGGCAATTAGTTATAACAATTTCTAGACCGTTGTATAATGTTAATTGATTATTTTTAGTAACGTGTCTGTATTTTATTAAAAATTGTTAAATTGTTTAGTCTGCATATAATTTTTGTGTAATAATTATTACCTTTTAACAGTTTGCTGTTAACATAGTCGATGGAGCCACCTTTCAAACTGCTGGATATGGGGACAGGAAAAAGAAAAACGAGTGTGCTCGGTTCGATGGTAGTTTAATGAATTAATATATTTTCACCAAGAGTAAACGAACAGCGAACGAAAAGTATGAACGATTGAATGTCAGAGTGATTGAGTGAAGTTTCATTTGAGTATTGCAAGGATTGAATATTTGTCATATACCAATAGTCCCCCTCAAATATGCAAGTATACATAAAACTTATATAAATATAGCAACGGGGTTTGCAACACAAGAATTATTCAAGTAATTACAATTACTAAATCAATCTTATATTAATACAATAGAATCTTATATTAAGTTCAATTTTGATCTTAATTCCAGGAACTTTGTTGTTGTTTCCATTTTTTTAAATATGTCAGCCAGTTGATTTCCTGTGGAAACATACTCTAGCTTAATAACGTTATTAGCAATTTGTTCTCGTGTAAAATGGTATTTAATATCGATATGTTTCGACCGTTTGTGATTTGTGGGGTTATTGGCAATGCTTATACAACTGTTATTGTCTTAAAAATAATTATTGGTTGCTGTATTGGAATTGAAATACTTGATAATAATGATCTTATCCAGATGGCTTCCCTAGCAGCCTCAAATAAAGCCATATATTCTGCCTCTGTTGAGGAAGCTGCAACTGTGGTTTGTTTTCTAGTATTCCACGAAATTGTACAATTATCGAACACTTTGAAAACGTGCCCTGTTGTACTTTTTCTATGAACTAAGTCTCCTCCCCAGTTGGAGTCAGCATAGCCAGTAATCAGTTGTTTATAATCACATTTTTCATAGGTCAATTTCAAATTAATTGTTCCTTTTATATACCTCCGCTCAACTTTCTCTTACTTCGCTCAACTTTTATACCTAGGAACAACTTTATCTCTTTTAAATCAGTCATTTGAAATTCTTGCATTAATCTACTTTTATATAATTGTCATTTTTGCATATTTTTGCACACACAATTAAAACATCTACATATAACACTATATATGCATTTTTATCTATACAACCTTTGTCCAAAACATATAAACATGGGTCGACTTGAGTTCTTATAACCAATTTCCTTAAGAGCACGATCGAAACGTTCAAACCAACATCTAGACGATTGCTTTAAGGCATACAGTGTTTTGTTTGATTTACAAACTTGATTTGCCTCAGCTGATACGCCCTCTGGTACTTCCATATATAAGTCTTCTTTAAGAACGCCATTCAAAAAAAAAACAGTTTTCACGTCCATATGATGTGCGTGTAGATCATATTGATTCGCTAGCGCTAAGATAAGACGTAAGGTTGATATTCGCGTAACTGGTGCAAACGTTTCGTCGTAGTCTTGTAGGTATTGTTGTGTGAAGCCTCGTGCGACTAGTCACGCTTTATAACGCGTAGGCTCACCTAATTTATTATTTTTAATCGTAAAAATCCATGTTGATGAAACTATATTCACATTATCAGGTTTTTTAACAAGGCTCCAAGTTTGATTGCTATGAAGTGACTTAATCTCACTGTCTATGGCTTTTAACCATTTATTAGTATCGCTTCTATTGAAAATTTCATTGTAAGAATTTGGTAAAGATTGAAATGTAATATGTGATAAATAATAATCAGGATCACTCATTGTTTGGTAATCCATTGCGGGCTTATTTAGAATTCTTTCACTACGCCTCAGTTTGCTAGATGAAGGTCCAGTTTCTGAGTTATCGTTAGGAAGAGGTTTGTGTTTGGTGCCTATTAATTTTGTCAATTTATCATCGAGCTTATTAATTTCGGCGGGAACTTTGACGGGATTATTTTTATAATTTTCAACTGGCCTAGAAAATTCAAAATTTAACTCGTCGAATATATAATATATATAATAATGTCTCGAGCGATGAAAAACTGTTTATTTTCTACGTTAAACAATTTATAACCATTTTGATCATATCCGACTAGCATGGTTTTTAATGATTTTTCGTCAAATTTTGAACTTTTAGTTTTATCATGGACATAAGCCGTTGAACCAAATACCTTTAAATGGCTTATTTTCGGTTTTTTGAATGCCATATTTCATATGGTGTTTTATCATTTGCGAGTGCTTTTGTGGGTAGTCTATTTGTCAAGTACGTAGCCGTTAATATAGCTTCACCCCAAAAAGATTTGTCTAACTTCGCACTTGTAACCAATGTTCTAGCCATTTCGGTTAACGTACGATTCATGCGCTCGGCAACACCATTTTGTTGAGGCGTATAAGGTACCGTCAGATGGTAGGTTATTCCCTTACAAACACAAAACTCTTTGAATTCGTTAGAGAAATATTCTCGCCCGTTATCGCAGTACAGATTGGTCACTTTTGTGTTAAACAGATTTTCACTTTTAGCTACAAAATCTTGAAAACATTTTAATACTTCAGATTTGGAATTCATTAGATATGTAACCGTGTAGTGTGTAAAATCAACAATGAAATTAACAAAATAATTTTTATCATCAATAGTTGTAGGTTTTATCGGGCCGCATACATCAGAATGAACAATAAATAGGGGTCGGTTATTTTTGATGCATTTGTCTTTTGATTTTTGAAATGGCAATCGTGATTATTTACCGAGAATACAAGGTTCACATAAATCGTCGGTAGATACAACATTATCGATGATTTTACTGTCAGAAGATCAATAAAATTTTTGAGTAAATTAAATTTTTGTTTATTTAAGTGACCAAGTCGATCATGCCATAATTTGTAAACATCTTGGTGGGTTTTACAACTATTTTGATTTAGAACAACATTTAATTTACACCGCAATCTATCGATTTCAAAAGTGATACTAAAAAGATTGTTAGTATTTTCACCGGTCTTATAACATTTGTTATTTTTATATACTTGAATACCATTATTACCATAAATAACCGACATACCTGTCTGTTGTATGCGATTTACCGATAGTAAATTATACCGAGCCTCTGGCGAATATAATACATCGTCAATTGATCCCTGAATACCCAAGTTTGTCGTTAGCTCAATCCTTCCTTTACCAAATGCAAGGATGGAGGTCTCATTCTTTGCAACGCCGATCTTTAGAGGTGTCGGTAGTTCAATATATGTAGTAAAAGCCTCCCGATCGTTAACAATGTGGTCAGTCGCCCCGGAATCTAAAAGAAAACAAATTTAATTGTTAGCTAACCGATTATCAGCGGTATTAGGTAACTTACATTTTGAGAACATAAAAGCAAAACCGTCCTCGTCATTGTTGCTGGCTTGAACGTTATTGGCTACCCTCTTGTAATTTGATGATTGTTTGCCTTGCTGTTGATTTTTGTAGAAACGGCAGTCTCTTTTAATATGATTTCGTCGTCCACAATTGTCGCAATACATTTTTGAAAACTTGTAGGTCGAATTTCCAGTTTGATCGTTTCCTTTATTCTGTGGGTAGACTTTATTTTTCTTATTAGGTACTGGCGAATCTTGGGTATTGAAACGTTTGATACCAGTATGTAGGGCCTTAAGTTCCGTCGTAGTTTCAGCCTTTAACTTTATTTCGTGATCTAATAAACGTGTTTTCACGAAAACTAAATTCAAGTGATCTTCACCGAGCGTTTCTAATGCAGTTATGACGCCATTATAAGATGTGGGTAGCGTGAGCAGAAGATGAGCAATTTTATCCATTTCGTCTAGTTTTGCGCCTGCAGAAATCAGTTCTGTGACTAAGTTATCAAACTTCGTAAAAAGTTGCAGTAATATCTCATCGGGCTGTAATTTGAGATTTAACAACTGTTTTCGTAACGTCAATTGTGATGCCAGACTTCGTCGCTCGTATATTTTGTCAAGATTTTCTTTATTGGATTTGGCGGTAGCGGAATCTTTAGCGAAATTTAAAAACGAGTCGCTCAAATATTCAACAATCGTACCTTTGGCAATTATGTTTTTCTTCTGCCATTCAGCGTCAGGGTCCTCTGGTGTGTCATCTTCAATAACACTGAGTACTTGAAGTTCTTCTAACAGTGATTTTATTCGAAACTTCCACGTGCTATACCTCTCACCATTAAACTGTTGGATATTTCTTTTGCTCCGTGAATCCATCTTGAGAATATGGTAATTACTCGAACTAGACTTTATATACTTTATTTTGTGCAGTAGAAAACGCGGCCTGAGCCCATAACCTGCTGGATATGGGGACAGGAAAAAGAAAAACGAGTGTGCTCGGTTCGATGGTAGTTTAATGAATTAATATATTTTCACCAAGAGTAAACGAACAGCGAACGAAAAGTATGAACGATTGAATGTCAGAGTGATTGAGTGAAGTTTCATTTGAGTATTGCAAGGATTGAATATTTGTCATATACCAATACAAACCACTATAATTCTTGTTTTATAGTTGCGTGTTATACCTGTTGGCTTCGTCTCCAGTGCACTAAGTTCAGGTACAAAACACAGAGAGTAAGTCCTAGCGCGACCACAGTAGTGTTGAATTGTTCGTTCTGGACCACAAAAAATGGGAGAACGTTGAAACTAGATGGCGCTAGTAGTATGAAAATAGTATGGTGAATGTTTCCGTGGCGATGAACGGAACTAGTATCAACATCAGGTTTTGAACAGGTATTGATCAGGTATTTAACAGGTCTGAACAGGTATTGATCAGGTATTTATCAGGTATTGATCAGGTATTGATCAGGTATTGATCGCTATGTTGATACTAGTTCCGTTCATCGCCACGGAAACATTCACCATACTATTTTCATACTACTAGCGCCATCTAGTTTCAACGTTCTCCCATTTTTTGTGGTCCAGAACGAACAATTCTACACTACTGACCACGGAGGGAGGAATAACAAATGAAATACATACATGAGTTTAGTGTACTCTCTATGCTTTGTGGTTCAGGTAAACGCAATCATTATAACCAAGATAACTTAAAATATAAAGTAAAATGCTAAAGGAGTTGGAATTTGTTTCCGAGCTCGATATTTGGTAAATATAGAGATTATAACGGTCATGTGCGGGATTCGAGCCCGCGTCCAGCCCTATAGCCGGGGTATGCAAACAAGACCAATTTTATATGTGGTACAACGTAAGTTGAACTATAGGTGTCGCTCCATCCCAATACGATGGTTAAATAAGGAGAGGGAAAAGTGGAGTCATTGTCCTGTTAGCTCAGCGGTCAGAGCATACCCCGGCTATAGGGGTGGATGGACGCGGGTTCGAATCTTGCACATGACTATAATTTTTTCTCTCGTAAATCTGTAGTTTTGTATAATGTAATCTGCGAGCAGGCGTTAATTTAATGGCCCCGGCGGCGTTGCCACATTCAACTTGCCTTCCTCTTCGATTATATTTGAATATGTCATGATTGATTGCTTTGTAGCAGTGACGGCCCAGCGGCTGCGGCTATGGACTGCCTCGCAGAAGGTCTGTGGTTTAGAATCCAGCCGCGAGCTTGGACTTTACCGCATGTTGTTTTTCATATTTCCACCTGGCTAGCAATCATCCTCAAGTAAAAAATAGTGTATTGCCAAATACGTAACGGTATGTTTTGAAGCACTGATGGCTCAGTGGCATTGGCTATGGACTGCCGTGCAGCAGGTTCTTGGATCGAATCCCGTCGCGAGCTTGAGGTTCACGGCATGGTGGAAGGGCATTTTGCGAATGCCCTTCCACCATGAAGCATCCTTTGAAGCGCTCGTAGCGAAGTTTACTTAGCTGTTCTCAACCGATCAGCAAAGTTAGGCAACGTCGCCCGCGGTCATGAGTTGGATGGGTGACCGCTAGTGACATTACTACTGAGCGTGCACGTGCTTCGGAGGGCACGTTAAGCCGCCGGTCCCGGTTGTTGTCTTAGGATGGCAGTCGTTACAGCATGGTGGTAGGGCATTTTGCGTATGCCTGCCTAGCTACCACCCTCAAGTAGAAAATCTGTCGCCAAGCACCTAACGGTGTGTTCCGGCAGCTGTCCTTGATTCTAACTTCTTCTTCTCCAAGTAATTCTAGGTTATCCTGAACAACATCTTTGATCACATCATCACTTACCATCAGGTGAGATAGTGGTCAAAGGCTAACCCATAAGGCAAAAAAAAAAATATGCCCGGCATTCTAGCGATCAAGTAGAAAATCTGTCGCTAAGCACCTAACAGTGTGTTTTGACAGCAGTCCTTGAGAGCCAGTAAAATTACAGGCACATGAGACCTAACAACGGCGCAGTGCAGTTCATCACTTGTGGCGAAATGAATCTGTTATAGACAGAGGTAAGTCCACTTAACATCAAGTGGGCCAGGGGCTGGTTCCGTCACAATAATAAAAAAAAATCTAGCAGATATCCTTGAGAGCCAGCCATTCAATGCAAAAGAATTGTTTAAGGGTGAACTGGCCGGCCTGTTCTCCATACAAACGTCGTAGGGTGAATACTCCCTCATATGAGGATTTGGGTCCAAAATAAAGCATAAGACCGATTGATCTCGTCATTATCTAAGCTTGTATGATGCCGAAATTTTAATAAAATAATTAACTTGAGAATTATGAGCCTCGAAACATTTTCATATAAAGTTTTCGAGGCCCATAACTTACAACTTAATTATCTTTTTATAATTTTGGCATCATACAAGCCTAGATAATGACGATATTAATCGGTATTATGCTTAAATCAGGACCTAAAATCTCAAATAAGGAAGTGATCACCTTACGACGTTTGTATGGAGAAGTGACCGGCCAGTTCAACCTTAAGAATAAATGACTTGGACAATGGTTAGATCTGGCCCGTGATGTTATGGACTATGACGCACTCTGCGCATACAGATACACTCGGGTACTGATCCTGGACTTAACGAGAGAACGAGCCTTGCGAGTAATATGAAGATTATTCACGAGATCAACGATTCGTATTCCTCTCTTTTCTCCTACAAAACTAAGCGACTTCAATTTTTAAGTTTTTTTTTAATTGTATATATCTAGGCTGCTATAATTTTATTATGTTAAGAAGAGAAGTTTCGAATTTTCACTTAAAAACGTTTCTACCCCCCTAAACAATCACCGATTTTGATGATTTTTGGATATGTTATAGATGTTATCAATATCCAGGTTTATAGGTTTTGATTTTTATCATTATATTGAAGGAATTTTAATTAATGGGTCTAGTTCTAGTTAGTGAATTATTTATAGGAAAAATGAAAGAAAAAGGAAAACCTATAAACCTAGTTTATTAATAATATATAAAGCTCGATTACCACTCACTGACTGACTCACTGACTGACATAAATGTTCTCCTAGAAGGAGCAGAGTAGGGTAAAAATGAAGTATGGCAAAAATGTTCGGGGGGTTTTGGTGAGTATGAGAAAAATCGAAAATCATAAAAATGACGCCTGCCAAGTGAAGATGGATGACGTACCTCGAAAACGGTAACAGATAGGTAAGGGGTGTTTGAAAAAATGTCATAGGGAATCGAGAGAGCAGTCGAATGACACCTGTCAAAAATCCAAAATGGCGGATTTAAAGATGGCCGCCATACAAAATGATCCGAGCCTGCTGAAGCGAGGCCTTTAGGCCGAGCTTCAGTAGGGGCGGGGCAGTTTGTATGGTGGCCGTCTTGAAATCCGACATTTTGGATGTGACCCACGTGCTCCTATCATTCTTTATACTGCATTTGGAGTGTTTTACCTTATATTTTCGACTGTATTAGGAGTTTTTGTGGGATTTTTGACTAAATTTGAAGTTACTGTCCTACATAAGTGAAGTAGCGAGCCCGAAGGGCGAGCTCCCGGTGAGGCCGAAGGCCGAACTTTCGGTCCGCGAGGCCGAAGGCCGAGCGTATGATGCGCGAGCCCGAAGGGCGAGCGCCTGGTGAGGCCGTAGGCCGAGCCGTATTAGTAACTTGCGAGGCCGAAGGCCGAGCTCCGACTTGAGAGTATTTTCCACATCTCCGACTGGTCTCCATGGCAACTGCCTGCGGTAACCGCAGCACCTACGAGTGGGGTTCCTTAACAAAAGTGACTCAGAACCTTGGTACCATTCTGCCCGTACCACCTTTTTATGGCTGTAGGGTGAATCTGCTTTAGTGGCTACAGTATGGTTCTTTATTGTATTGAGAGTTTATATGGGATTTCATACTTCTATTGGAGTTTTGAACATACTTTTTTCTAACGCATCAGGAGTTTTGATGTATTTTAGTACTGGATAACGATAAATGCGGGCCGCATGCGGCCCGCACACTGCCCGAAAAACTAGTTTATAATATATAAAGCTCGATTACCACTCACTGACTGACTGACTGATTGACATAAATGTTCTCCTAGAAGGAGCAGAGTAGGGTAAAAATGAAGTATGGCAAAAATGTTCGGATGGTTTTGGTAAGTATGAGAAAAATCGAAAATCATTAAAAAGACGCCTGCCAAGTAAAGATGGATGACGTATCTCAAAAACGGTACAAGATAGGTAGGGGGTGTTTGAACAAATGTCATAGGGAATCGGGAGAGCAGTCGAATGACATCTGTCAAAAATCCAAAATGGCGGATTTCAAGATGGCCGCCATACAAAATGCTCCGAGCCTGCTGAAGCGAGGCCGTTAGGCCGAGCTTCAGTAGGGGCGGAGCAGTTTGTATGGTGGCCATCTTGAAATCCGACATTTTGGATGTGACCCACGTGCTCCTATCATTCTTTATATTGCATTTGGAGTGTTTTACCTTATATTTTCGACTGTATTAGGAGTTTTTGTGGGATTTTTGAGTGAATTTGGAGTGACTGTCCTACATTAGTGTATAGCGAGCCCGAAGGGCGAGCTTCCGGTGAGGCCGAAGGCCGAACTTTCGGTCCGCGAGGCCGAAGGCCGAGCGATTGGTGCGCGAGCCCGAAGGGCGAGCGCTTGGCGAGGCCGCAGGCCGAGCCGTATTAGTAACTTGCGAGGCCGAAGGCCGAGCTCCGACTTAAGAGTATTTTCCACGTCTCCGACTGGTCTCCATGGCAACTGCCGCGATAACCAAAGCACCTACGAGTGGGGTTCCTTAACAAAAGTGACTCAGAACCTTGGTCCCATTCTGCCCGTACCACCTTTTTGTGGCAGTAGGGTGAATTTGCTTTAGTGGCTGCAGTATGGTTCTTTATTGTATTGAGAGTTTTTATGGGATTTCATACTTCCATTGGAGTTTTGAACATTCTTTTTCTTAATGTATTAGGGGTTTATGTGAAATTTCCAAATGACTCAAGATAGATGCGGGCCGCATGCGGCCCGCACACTGCCCGAATAACTAGTTTATTTATATTATATAAAGCTCGATTACCACTGACTGATTGACATAAATGTTCTCCTAGAAGGAGCAGAGTAGGGTAAAAATGAAGTATGGCAAAAATGTTCGGGTGGTTTTGGTGAGTATAAGAAAAATCGAAAATCGTTAAAAAGACGCCTGCCAAGTGAAGATGGATGACGTATCTCGAAAACGGTGAGAGATAGGTAAGGGGTGTTTGAACAAATGTCATAGGGAATTGAGAGAGCAGTCGAATGACAGCTGTCAAAAATCCAAAATGGCGGATTTCAAGATGGCCGCCATACAAAGTGATCCGAGCCTGCTGAAGCGAGGCCTTTAGGCCGAGCTTCAGTAGGGGCGGAGCAGTTTGTATGGTGGCCGTCTTGAAATCCGACATTTTGGATGTGACCCACGTGCTCCTATCATTCTTTATACTGCATTTGGAGTGTTTTACCTTATATTTTCAACTGTATTAAGAGTTTTTGTGGGATTTTCGACTGAATTTGGAGTTACAGTCCTACATTGGGGTATAGCGAGCCCAAAGGGCGAGCTCCTGGTGAGGCCGAAGGCCCGCGAGGCCGAAGGCCGAGCGATTGGTGCGCGAGCCCGAAGGGCGAGCTCTTGGCGAGGCCGCAGGCCGAGCCGTATTAGTAACTTGCGAGGCCGAAGGCCGAGCTCCGACTTGAGAGTATTTTCCACGTCTCCGACTGGTCTCCATGGCAACTGCCCGCGGTATTCGAAGCACCTACAAGTGGGGTTCCTTAACAAAAGTGACTCAGAACCTTGGTCCCATTCTGCCCGTACCACCTTTTTATGGCAGTAGGGTGAATCTGTTTTAGTGGCTACAGTATTGTTCTTTATTGTATTGAGAGTTTATATGGGATTTCATACTTCTAATGGAGTTTTGAACATACTTTTTTTAATGTATAAGGTGTTTTGATATTGTTCAAACTTGCACAACGATAAATGCGGGCCGCATGCGGCCCGCACACTGCCCGAAAAACTAGTGTTATTGTATAAATATAGTGTTACAAATAAAGGTGTCGTGTACGACTATTGAATATAATTATAATGGCACACGTACCCAGAGACGTCATTAAGTACATACAAATACTTAACTCTGTGTGCAAATTTACTGCACATTAATTTTTTCTCCACTATAAACGTATTTACCGTATACTATAACTACTTTAATATATAAAATTTAAGCTGAAAATGGGTAAAAATTAGCGACACGAACTACATTAAAATCGTTTCCTGCTTACTCGCGTCGCATCCATAAATACAATATGAGCGATTGGGGCCGAGCCACACGCCGCCGCGCAATTATCGACGAACCAACAAAATAAATAATTGTCAACAGAGGAGAAATCCCATTGGGCCCCGGCGGCCTGAGCTTACTCGATTGTGGGCGCGTCGTATGGAGCGTTATTATGCCCACCTATTTTAACCAACATATTATTATAACGCTATATAACATAATATAACCTCGTTAATCCACTTGTTACTGAAATTGATGATTGTCTTGTAGTTTTGATCTTTATAACTATCGGTCGCTGTAAATGCGATAAAGCCCCATGCTTTATGCAGTTATTGTATAGCCTTTTACCTAACACAGTCCAACACTGTTTCATTACGGGATATGAGGACAACACATACGATACGTGAGCGCCCCGCGGACATCCGCAACATCAAAGGCGTTAAGGATCCGGTCTTGGAGGAGATAATATGGCCTTTACTTGAAAGCTCCTAAGTCATTTCCGGTAGAAACTACTTTAGATGGTTGCTGGTTTAACATAGTGGCAGTGAAAGGCAGAAAATGCCGTAAGAATCGCATGGTTGTGGAGTTCTATAATCTCCTCAAAGGCTGAGCTGATATGAGAGACCTTGATTCTTGACGTTTCCAGTGGCTCTGCGTTGAATGCGGTCAACTAGAGGAAGGAGCTAATATTGGGGAGCCCCCGTGAGAGCAGTACTCTATGTGAGTCCGAACCTGAGCATTATAAAGTTGCAGACGATGGACTGACGTGAAGTACCGGCTCACTTTTGCCTAAGCACCAAACTTCTTAGAGCCTAATTAAGCCTTTCCGTCCGAGTGGCAGTGAACTAAGCGATTTGATTTTAGATTATTATTATTCAAATTTGTAATGATACAAGATTACATAATAAAAATTTTAATCGATACTTTAAGCTTAGTTTTGGACCTATGACCTCAAATTAGGAATAGCTCACTCACTCTTCGACGTTAGATCGCATCCATAACACATTCACACACAACGTCGTTGCATGTTTATTGGAAAAACGCTAACAACCTCTTAGGCTGACTTCTACTAGTCCTAACAAACATTTTAAGATGAAATTTCATTTATTTTAGAGGTCATGCCGCTAACTTTTGCATGATATTTGTTCCAATACATTCTTAGGTATGCCATTAATTTTAAATAAATAAGAGAGCATTAAGAACTGAAAAAAATAATTTAATAAACATATTTAATTTTTAATACGATGATAAAATAAATTCGTCATTGTCATCTTAGCTCAGTCGGTCAGAGCATACCCCGGCTATAGGGGTGAATGGACGCGGGTTTGAATCCCGCACATGACTATGATTTTTTCTCTCGTGTATAGAAATACAATAATTTTGTAATCTAATCCGCTGAGCAGGCGTTAATGCAAACATAACAATATTAAAACATATGAGTGTCAGAATAACAAACTCGTTTGAAATAACAATGATCATAATTGTGATCTCTATCACTTTTATATAAGTAGGTTGTTTTCATAATCAGCACCATCTGTGATTCGGAACCATCATAAATGTGACAAAGCACATATCTGTCCCATTAGGTAACTAATGATTACCGCGAGGGTCGCGGGCGGGCGGGCGGGTCGGGGGGAGGGGAGGCGCTGCAGCGAGGACTCTATTCGGAGCCTATGACGTCATCGGCGGATATTTGTACAGGAGCGGGAAATCGCATTGGGGATAACACATCTGACACTGTTATATAGATACTGGCCTCAAACAAAATAGCTCACTGACACAAAACCGGCACCAGTCTACTTTTTTTTTTAATTTTATTTTGACGGATCAAGCACGAGGCCCACCTGATGTTTAGCGGCCTAACCTCTGCTTATAACAGTCACAAGTTTCGTCACAAGTCACGAATTGCACTGCGCCCGTCACTGAGACATAGTTGTTAAGTCTCATGTGCCTGTAATTTTACTCGCTCTCAAGGACTCTTGCCGGAACACACCGTTAAGTGCTTGGCGACAGATTTTCTACTTGAGGGTGGTCGCTAGCCAGGCGGGCATTCGCAAAATGCCCTTCCACCATGCGGTGAAGCTCAAGCCCGCGGCGGGATTCGAACCATGGACCTGCAACACGGCAGTCCATAGTCAATGGCACTGAGCCATCACTGCTTCTAATCCCACATAGGCAGTATCACTAAGTATAAATAATAAATAGATTCAGGCGTTACTTTGCGGAAATCCGTATTTAATAATAACAAATTGTATAGGTACGATTGATACAAGTAAAAGTAGGTTCTCATGGGTTTATTGTAGGTTGAAGATAGTTGTTGTACATAGGTATTATACAAGGTTACTGCTAATTAACTGGCGATACGCGACAGGCGTGATGGGTATCGATAACAAAACCTAAAAAAAATGAAAATAAATATTTTTTTTTTTGGAGAATTTTTCAACTTGTCATTGCATTTTCAATGAAATAATAAGTGATACACAATACTGTATGGTGCTTAGAATCAATAACAAAACAATAAAATAGAATAATCACTAAGTAAAAGCATCAGCTGTTTTGAATTAAAGACGCATGCGCCACCCGCTTCGTTGCGATCGCTTAGTAATTAAAACGGCGGCCGCCGCTTGATATCGCTGGTTCGAAGTGCAGCGCGCCGCGGAGCAGCGGCGGCGGTGTCGCATGTCGGAGTGCTCCGACGACGTCCATCCATCTTTTGTTTTAGCTACCTAATCCATCCACGAAATTTCATTTCCATCACTCTAAGTAAGCGTTACATCATCGAAATCCCGACATGTAGGTATCTACCTAACTTATTCATCATTAAACATCTGTTGCCGCCAATAAATAATTTAATCACACCTTTTGTCAAACGACCACATTTACACTAAAAATAAAACAATTTTAAAAGCGTGATATTCAAAATGTGGAATAACAATGTTAATTATTCATTCATTACCTACATTGAGCTACGATACACAGGTCAATGATTACCTACCATATTATTATACCATAGATAGGTAATTAAAATCAGCTGCTTTTTGTGGATAGGTAGAATACTTTTTTGGTACTACCTACTCACATCAATTTGTTAAGATACATTTTCAGGAAACTTGAGTAAGTAGTAGGTAACTACTTACTTACCTACCTACCTAATTAATTTCAATTAGTTGTACATTACATCTTCACAAGAAAAACTATTCTAGCACGTAGGTACCTAGTAGGTAAAGGTGCAAAATAACCTATCGGCGATTTGAACTCAAGCGTACGAAAAACAGTAAACATGTAAAAACAGTTTCTAGTTGGTTACTAACTTGTGTAAGCATGGATTACATTTCCATACAAAACCACGCATGTTACACTTATTTATTACTTACTATGAACGTATTGATCTTAGTACCTACTTAAACGCTATCTGCGCACGAGTAACGTAGGTACCTACTCACCTAATAAATAAATAATTAACATTGTTATTCCACATTTTGAATATGACGCTTTTAAAATTGTTTTATTTTTAGTGTAAATGTGGTCGTTTGACAAAAGGTGTGATTTAATTATTTATTGGCGGCAACAGAAGTTTAATGATGAATAAGTTAGGTAGATTAAGTACCTACATGTCGGGATTTCGTTGATGTAACGCTTACTTAGAGTGATGGACATGAAATTTCGTGAATGGATTAGGTAGCTAAAACAAAAGATGGATGGACGTCGGAGCACACCGACATGCGACTGCTGCGGTGATTTTAGGTTTTGTTATCGATACCCATCACGCCTGTCGCGTATCGCCAGTTAATTAGCAGTAACCTTGTATATAGGAGCGCGACATTATAGATCGAGCGAATATAGGAAAAATTGGTACGTAGTATCTTCTTTGCTAGATAATAGGAGAATGAAGTGCGGGCGGGCATCGCGGGCGCAGCCCGGCAACCTCCCCGCTCCCCCGCGCAGTTCCGGTTCTGTATGTCTTTGTTGGTGGCGTAAACACAAATATTTTTAAAATATTTTATGAAAACATCAAATTAATAGTTTAATAAAACACTTAACGAGACACGATCACGATCGAGAAGGATTCGTGATCTCTTCTCGATCGTGCGCTCGTAGAGTCAAGACCTCCTAAAGATGCTTCGTGTAGAAGCGAAACGCGTTAAAAATTCTTCCGGTTTGGCTGCGTGGCGTTTGTGACGTCACGTCGGCTTAACAGGAAAATTAGGCGGAATTGTCACTACATATATTTTTGTATTTTTTAAGTGTTTTATTAAAATATTAATTTGATGTTTTCATAGAATATTGTAAAAATATTTGTTATTATCACTAAGTATGTCTTTTCCACTCTCGCTCACGGCTTTAGGCTAATTTACTAATTAGCACATTATTCTGATAATAATTATTGTTTTATTCACTCCCTTACTATTGGAGCGGCATGATATATGTATAGAGGAGGTATCAGTTGAGACCACCCATAGCAAGAAAATAATTACTACAACTTTGATGTACTTCCAGGGGAGCTTGCCTAGGTTCTTAACTGATTAACTTGAACTGCTATCATTCTTCGGATGGGTGACCGCTAGCGAAATTTACTATTGAGCGCTTCCATGTTTATGAGTCCATGCAAAGCTGTCGGTTATAGCATGGCTTTAGGGCATTTTTAAATGCTCATCTTGCTAGCTACCATTACAAGTAGATATCTGTCACCAATAATGGTTCTGGCAGCTGTCCTTGAGAACCAGTTCCCATTCAGGGTTATGCCTGATCTACCTTCGACCACATCATCATTCACCATCATATGAGGTTGTGGTCTAAGGCTAGTCTATCAGAAGTAAAAAAAATGTTTTCGTTCTGTTCGTAATGTTTCTTCAAAAGCTCAACCAAACAGATCAACGCATTTTTTGTTATAGTGACGGAACAAGGACGAGGCCCACCTGATATTAAGCGCTAAACTCTGCCTATGAGTGTAATTGTATTTTTACTCGCTCTCAAGGACTGCTACTGAAACATACTTAGGTGCTTGGCGACAGTTTCTACTTGAGGGTGGTAGCTAGCCAGCTGAGCATTCGCCTAATGTCCTCCCACCATGCGGTGAAGCTCAAGCTGGCGGTCAATATTAGTAATATGCAAATTCCATAACAAAAGTACCTTCTAACCATTTCAGCACCTTCTTAAGCACCACTCATATTTCTTATCTGTCGATTCTTTACTATTAGTTTATTTAATAAAGCTCTAACAGCTTTAAGTATTTTATTATCTGTGTTGTTACATTTATAGTTGGATGATAAAATTTGGGTAATAGATATTTAAATTAAAAAAAAAACAGAAAAGTGGCAACTCTTCAGGTGGGGAAGAGAAGCTTCCACACACCTTACCTAACACTACCTATCTATGAGGAGGCTTTAAAACACAAATAAAAACAGTAGGTATGGAGCGTTCAATAAGTTCATATAATAATTTATTTTACAAACATACACACAATTGTTATTGAAAAAATAGGCTATATCAGTCCAGAACACATTTCATATCAATAGGGGTTTGCTCGCTAGCGCAAGGAATAGGAGGTATATTAAAATTTAAAACATTACAAAAATATGCCCATGCAGAGCGAGCGAGCAGCACCGAACTAATTATTACATAAAATTGCCTCAATTATAATTTCTGTGTGCCAGCAACGTAGATCCACATACAATTAGTGTCCTAGATTAAAATGATTTAATATTTAGGTTGAATTATAGTAATAAACCAGCTTGCTCAAGAAAATTAGTTATCTCAGGGGAAAAATCGTGAGTCGCATAAGGTGAAAGATGAATACCGTTATTATAAATAAAGAAAAGGGCGCCACCCGGCTATATAAAACCGGGAAAATATATAAATACCGGATCGGTGCGACGGTATACAGCCTTGGGGTGAAATTACTGCATTGGTCAGCAACCCTACTGCATCAGGGACGCAAAGCAGAGCGCTGACAGCTCAAACCGTTCGCTCGGGCTGTCTGCCTGAGCTGGGGGGGGCTATGGTAGGTGGTTATTCTTCAACCCCTAACCGTGAAGTTTTCCCCTCCTAACCAGGAACCTCCTGGAAAACGCAAGGGTGCGCATGTGAAAATCGTACCTGCCTGTGAAGAGCATATATTAAAGCGTTGACATCAATATCGCAAAAGAGGCACCGGTCGATTTGGCGTGGGTGGCTAGCCCACGTGGTGAAGATGCATGCGGGCGCAGCCAGTCTCAATCCACAGGAAAACACGGAATTTCGCTCGCAACGACAGGGCCAATATCCATACACTCGGCACGCGGTCACTCGAGAAAGCTCGCACATTCGGGTTCAGCGACGGCGCGGGCCTAGGGACCACGCGGTCCACAACTCGGAGAGCCTCACTATATAAATTCACGAGACGAAACACTGGAATTTAGCCCGGCGTTATAACCTATAACTTCGCACGAAAACACTGCACCGAAAATATTCAATCACTTTTTTTTTTTTTTTTTTTTTTTTTTTATGTGTTATTGTGAAGGAACAAGCACGAGGCCCACCTGATGTTAAGCGGTATCCTCTGCCTATAACAGATGCATTTCATCACAAGTGACGAACTGCACTGCGCCAATCACCTTGAGACATACCTGTTAAGTCTCATTTTTGTCTGTTATTTCACTGGCTCTCAAGGACTGCTGCCGGAACACACCGTTAGGTGCTTGGCGACAGATTTTCTACTTGAGGGTGGTCGCTAGCCAGGCGGGCATTCGCAAAATGCCCTTCCACCATGCGGTGAAGCTCAAGCTCTGGGCGGGATTCGAACCATGGACCTGCTGCGCGGCATACCATAGCCAATGCCACTGAGCCATCACTGCCTCACTTTACTAACCTTTTGGGAGGTTGAAAGGCGCTTGTAGCGTTCTGGTGACTTCACGTCTCACACTTGGAAATCGCCTCCTAGGGCTTTATTTCAGCTGGTATGTATCGTCCAGAATCTCAGTGGAACGCTGTCCTGATCGTGGTCCCGCCCTGAAAATATCGAAATTAGTTTGTCAATTGCCAAACTCCAAAGCCGCTAGGGCACGCCACGGGAATCAAGACTTACCTCGCAGCAGGCAGCGTCTTACATGGGTTGCTGGGCGAAAAAGAGTCCAGAACTGCTCTTCCGCCGTATTTACGGAGCGGGGACAGTTTCTCGAACATTCGTAGAGGAAGGGGCAAAAAACACAGATTATGCCACTTACCGATAAACTTACAGATAAAAATATGCCTTATTAATCTGCGCCTAGGGATGCCAGGATTGAAAGCGGGTAACGTTCAAGACCTTGAAAAAAAAACCGTAACAGTGTTAATACCAGAAAAAGCACCATACAATTATTTGCAAACCAAATCTGCATTAACAGCACTCCCCTCTAGAACAGATTGCAGTGGAAACTTAGCTTCATTTGTTTATCGTTTGACACAATCATTTATCTTGTATATAGTTGGTTCCACCGAATGCAACCTCGGAGCAGCACATCCGGTGTCCGCTGGGAGCGCCGGGATGCGCGAATACAAACGACAGCGCATTTCGACCAACAAGGAAAGAACAACGTGCTCAGGACAAAACCTAACACGCGTCATACAGCGGCACCGTGTAGAACAGTGCTTATGTTTCGTACAAATTGTGATTCGTTCGAGTTCTCGAAAACAGTTGTACAATAGTTATAGGTCTCGTTTGTAGGAAAACTCGTTTTAGAATAAACCTTGTGTACATTTTTGCTTCTATTCTTTCGCTATCCTCAGTTGAATTGGTCTATCTCATATAAGGATGGAGTTTCCCATAATCTCCACGCTTGGGAGGCGTTGAAAGCGCTGATGCCAACCTTCTGGAACATTTTTCCTTTCATCGTCTCTTACGACTCCCACAGGAAGAGTCATACATTATGTAAGATATAACAGTGATAGCCAAATAGTGTTCGACCATGGACATGAACCTGCGGCACGGCAGTTCTTTTTTTTTTATGCCTGATCGTTTAGCTTTTGACCACTATCTCACCTGATGGTAAGTGATGATGAGGTCGAAGATGTTGTTCAGGCTAACCTGTAAGAAGTACTGGCTCTCAAGGACAGCTGCCGGAACACACCGTTAGGTACTTGGCGACAGATTTTCTACTTGAGGGTGGTAGCTAGCCAGGCGGGCATTCGCAATACGCCCTACCACCATGCTATAACGACTGCCATCCTAAGACAACAACCGGGACCAACGGTTTAACGTGCCCTCTGAAGCACGGAAACGCTCAGTAGTAATGTAAGTAGCGGTCACCCATCCAACTCATGACCGCGCGCGACGTTGCTTAACTTTGCTGATCGGTTGAGAACAGCTAAGTAAACTTCGCTACGAGCGCTTCAAAAACTTCATTGTTCATTGTTATTCTATTGACTGCCGTGCCACAGGTCCAAGGTTCGATCTCCAACGGCGCGCCGGCTTGAGGTTCTCCGCATGGTGAAGGTGCATTTTGCGCTTGGCTACCTACCACCCTCAAGTGGAACTATCAGTGTATTCTGGCAGCAGTCCTTACCATTTATTTGATCAGTTAGAATTTAAGAAATTACAAGCACATGAGACTTCACAGGTTTTGACTCCGGGAGATGGTGTGATGAGCGCAGTGTAGTTTGTCACTTGTAACGAAGTGCATCTGTCATAGGACAATCATATATAAAAAGACAATATAAGATATAAAAAGCTAGCGTACTGTATCGATGTCGTAGTTGATGATGTAGTGTAGTGTGTCCTCAGCGGGATGGACGCGCCCGTTTGTTACCTGATACCATCGCACTGAATGGAGCCTTTTGTGTTCCGCACGCGGGGCGTGGTGCGGGGGGAGGGGAGTACTGCGGCGGGCTTTTTAATCTACAATTACAATATGGTCTTTACTAACCGGGCATCATTCAGTAATAAACGGCATATCTGAATTTCTCTTTCCACATAAAGGGATAATTCAATTCTCTGAAGTATATATGTAAGTGTTCTTCTTTCCTGATATCCAAAATACTATAAATTAGTCTCTTAATGTGGACTATATATTTTCTTTGCATATAGTAACAACAAAATGTGTTGATAACGCTAAAGTATTGATTAGAATGTCTCCGGTTTTAAAAACATTTGCTTTTTTTACTTGAAAATTATTAAAATTTATTGAATTTAATATATAACCTAAGTCAATCCTTATTAAAGACTCGGGCTCAAGTTTAGTATTGCTATAGAAAAAAATATGTGTTATATTTAAACTCGCAGTTCACGTAACCTACCGATAGATTTAGTTTTTCAAATATCGTTTTAATTAATTTTACGCATTACTTTATGCAATTATAACTTTAGCTTCTAAGCATAATATTGTAGTATATCTGTAGCTTTTATAATATAACACATCAAGAAACTTCACGCAAATATCTCTTTAATCAAAACATGTCATTGATTTGTAAAGGTCCCGCGTTCCGGCAGAGGCTAAATATTCTGATATTCGCGGGATATTTTAATCCCGAGATTTCCAGATTTACCCAATACAATCTTTCCCGATTCATAACTCAACGATATAGCTTATCCTTGTTCTGTGTTCTTTTCATCTGTGAGAAAAGTCGAGGAAAGTTTTGAAAGTAATTCTATGTAGTTCGCTCTTGCTGTTTGTTGTTCGCTGTTTGTGTTTTATGTTGAGACAGTTTGCGCCGTGCCCTTGGATTATCAGTCTAGTTTAGTATCAAGCATACAAATTATATTAAATGCAATTTATTTTATAAAGTGTTAACAGAGCCAGGGTTTTGGTCGAAGAAGATGTGACTTGTAAAGTGTAAAGAATAAATTGTATTATATTATACTTTACACTAAGTCAGATTGTCTTCAACCAGGACCACGGTACTCCTTTGTATATTATTAAAATGATTATTTATGAGGTATTATGGTATTAACGAGTATGTACAGTTTACTTCACACTTGCGTAAATCAGAACAACAGATTTATCCGGACACAGACATTATATACGTAAGAATATCATTTTCTGTATCCTAATATTAACCTTCATAGAATTTGGTCCGAGAAAATTCAACACTTCTCCAAACAAGTACTTTTAGTAAGGCAATAATTAAACAGAGGGCAAATTAGTTCACGAATGAGATGGTAACTGAGTATAAGATTGAATTTAAAACATGATTTGGAACATATATCTTACGTAAGCTATAAGAAAAAAATAGAATTAAAAACAAAAAACATTCATTCATATAAATAGAATACTTTAAGATAGTTAATGGTTTTGAACTGGAGTTACACATATTATTATCATCGTACTTATCACATGGTGTTAAATGAACAGATTTCCATGAATAAGGCTGGTTATAAACTTAATACTTCAGATCTATATATTTGACTACTACTGAAATATAATATTATGCAAATATTAGGTTTTGAACATCATAACACTTTTTTATCAGAAAACATAGTCTTCAAGTTATCTATATCTACCTCTAATTAAAAATACATTAACCTGTCATTGGAAAAGTGTAGGAGACTTTTTCTTTACATTTGCCCTCAAGATTTTCTTAATCTGACTGTAGGAAAACTACTGACGAGTTATTAATCTGCAGATCGCGTGAAGAACTCCCATTTCAGAACGGTAACGCACACAAACGGGAAAAACTAGATGTATCACGGAAATGCACACTAACGTAGAATGATGACTTTTAGCAAAAAAATGTGTCGGTCCCATTTCGCCCAACTTACATTGCATGTGGTCATAAGTAGACTTAGTGACGCTTGTACCATGTTAATTAACTTTGTGAAAGTTTTTATAAAGCGGTAATAAGTTTATTTTCAATTAGTTTACATTTTTATAGTTTTAATTATAAGGCTATAAGCTTTTGTTTACTTTTTCACATGTTAGAAATAGATACAGTGATTAGAAATTTTAAACTGACACGAGCGAGAATAGGAGCTAGCTCCCATTACAATGAAATATATTTTTGTTCGCCACAAAATTACCATATTTTATTATTTATAATATCTTTAAAACTGCGTCTTTCCACTCCACAACCACAACAATGTTTACGCGCAGTTCTTGTATTGAATAAATTATTATGTTTATCTCCATAGCGAGCTCTAACAATTTGAATTAAAGTCTGTATTTAAACAATTTGATTTTCTTTTTTACTTTATCTTTAAAGGCATCCTTTTAAAAACACGATTTAAAGAAACATATATTTGGACTCGATATAATCTTACATAATATATGTTAAATATGTTCCATCTTGTATATTTTAGGAGCTTGTAATGTTGCTCTTGGAAGTAAACGCACTACCTTTAAACTTTGTGAGATGGCGCTCAAAAAAATGCTGAGCAAACCTGGGTCACTCAGATACATCCACATAAAAAAAACGACTATGCATGCCTCACTCCGTTGGCCTTTCTAACTGGTGATTTAGTGTTCTGATGTTTTACGAAATATATTGTAGAAACTAGGATATTCCATTAGCGCTCGTTCGTAAAATGCCTGAATAGATACCATTTTTCAGGTCCTAAAAAATAGCTTCTATTTTGTACATGTTTTATTTCAGCACTTCTTAATAACAAAAAGACGAGAGGCATTGTCTATAATCTCTAAAGTTTATGTCCAACAAAACTAAAACTTGCTTTATATTCTAAAAATTAACAATACGAAGCCTTAGCAAGGACTACAGCCAGAACAGACTGTTAGGTGCTTAGCGACCGATTTTCAACTTGAGGGTGGTAGCTAGCCAGGCGAGCGTTCGCAAAATGCTCTTTTACCATGCCATACCATGAAGCTCAAACCGGCGGTGGGGATCGAACCACAGGCCAGCGGCACAATCCATTGTTGTTACCGCTCGGCCATTATTGTTTCAAAAATTCATCCATCTCTGTTTTACTAATAAGTACTGTAAACGCCGATTTAAAATATGGTTTTGCTAAACTCAGCTAAGCTATAATCTGAAACATTTTTTTTTTTTACGATTATTGCAATTCTTCTCTCTAAATGCGCCTGAGCCGACTTGCATTTGTATGCATATGCAGTTTTATTAAAATGTGTATCTGTTTCTACAATATGTTATAGAGGATTCATTTAAAACGGCAGCAATAGATGTGTTACAGGCAAGCACTAGTTTAGTAATTTGACGAATGTGAATTTCTATGCATTGAAAACCATCGCTGTGCTTTTTGCGTCCAACCCGCTCTCATACCACATTGAGTGAACAAGCTTAACAACAATTATGAACAAAATACTACCAACTATATACAATACTACAGCTACTACAATAAAAGCATTTAGATCCCTATAAGTCATTGCAGACTCATAGGCAGTCCAAATGCTCTTTCCACTACCAGTTGGCAGCGTGCCTCGTTGATTTGCAATGCTTATTCTTTGAGCCAAATAGGTGCCAGCTTTTGATCACGCGTCGCATCGACCAAGCGCTCTGATAAGTTTTGGAAAATACGATGAGCTCCCGGTCCCCACGGAAAATGAAATGTGCACAGATATGGATACACGAATACTGTTTGGTTAACATGCAACCAATCTGCTAACATTGAGGAAATACGATGTAGGATAAAGAATTTGACAGAATTACGATAATAAAAATAAAAATTACTCTCCTAGGTTTAATTCAGGCCAACAGAGGCAGATTTAATGTTAAACTTTCTCTCTATCAGTATAATGCATAGTGTAGGATTTTCTGATTTATTTATTTCTATTAATACGGATTAACCGTTGACACAAAATAGTAATAACAATAGGAAATGCAGAAATAGAAAAAAAAAACAATAAATTGGAAACAAAAGTTAAATCAAATACACATTAACCACTTTTTTTTTTAATGCCTGATAGTTTAGCCTTTGACCACTATCTCACCTGATGGTAAGTGATGATGTGCTCGAAGATGTTGTTCAGGCTAACCTAGAAGTAGAAAAAGAAAAAAAGAACAGAATTGCAAATAAGTCATCAATATAAAAGAAAAAAACTTTTAAAACTAAAGATTCCCCAAAGTACTTTTGAACAAAAGTTAGATTTCGCAATCATTGATTGTGTACTATTTCTTCAAAAGTCTGTACTTCAAAATGTGATAGGACAGTTTTCATGTTTGTAGCAACTCCCATAAAGATTTCCTTCAAAATCTTAAAGTGGTCGTAGCGTTGATTGCCTATAGTCGTTCTGAACCTATCAACTATGTGAGGTACTGTTCTCTGCGGTCACGACTTGCATATGTGACTGCTAGTGACATTGCGCTTCCTTGCATCAGCAGGCACGTTAAGCTATTTGTAGTTTTCGCCCTCCTTATTGTCATGCTTTTAAATCGATTATCACCTTATTTTATGATTTGGTACTCTTTATAAAAAAATTCATAGTCGCATTCTTTAATCAAATTTCAAACAATCACCAAACTCGCACTTGCCTAATATGACGCATTCCTACCAGAGCTCTCATTAGTGAGTACAGCAGCAGTACTACTTGGAACAGTACTCATTACTTACCAATTTTAAGTATTTTACCTACTTATCGAATCTAAAGTCTGAAACAAAATCAAATTTATTTGTGAATTTTTTTATTCGTCAGTGAAAGTAATACATTGAAGTATTCTTAATTGTATCATCGTGTTCCTGATATTTACTGTTCCTAATTAACCTTATTCCTGATTTGCACTGTTCCTGAATCATGTAATATCATCCTGTATCTCTGTAAAACGTAAATTTCCTTGAACAGCTGGTAGCCCTCGAAGAACCCACACCGTTGCAAGTTTCTATTATAGGCTACACGTGCAAAACAACTTAATTTATCATCAAGTTAGAGTGTGGTCAAATGATAGCAAACAACATAAGTAATTAAAAATGCAACATTTCAACAAAGTACGTTAAAAACCACCAACGAAATAACGAACATCCTCACATTGATGCAGCCGTTACAAAGTGTATCGTAGATGTTTATGGTGCTGCGCTCCGTAGCCGCGTAGCTGCACCGTAGCTTCGTAGCCTTTACGGGAACATAAATGTAGAATAACCGTAACAGAACTGCAACTTTATATTGAGAAATAGAGTACCTTGCTTTACCATTACCATAGTGATTACTATAGACCATAGTGTCTATAGGGTAGGTACCCTATAGACACTATGTGTGTAGGTAGGTACCTACCTACCTACACTATTACACATATTTGCTCTACTACTACTTCAAAAACGTCGACATTTAGTTAGCGTAGCTTTGATCATTGGCCATCCAATCCCTCGATATACAACATCCATGAAGTCTACCGTTACATAAATGCTTTTCCCATTAAGGAAAGTTTGCCATTATCCCCAAGCTTGGCAGGCGTCTTGGGGGTCGCATTGTAAAATAGCAGTTCTTCGCAAAGTGCTACTGCCCACCTTCTTATATTTTCATTTATGGTCTATCTCACGACTCCCACTGGAGGATATGGAGGTATGCAATTCTAACTCTGCACTGCGCAGGGGGTCCTCTGTTATACATAAAAATAATTTGAAATTATCAGTTTTGTTTTTGTATATTTTGAAGTTGACGCGCGGACTCATTTATATGGTAGGTGATGTCTGTGTCTTTAATAGTAATGCTAATACATATGAAATAGGAAACTATTATTTAAGAGGCTTTATACAGTTGGAATTGCTTCGAATTGTGATAAATCTTTATAAGGACTCCTGGTAATAAAAGAAACAAGTTAAATGATACAGATATATTGTTTCCCATCTGTTAAAGTAACTTTAACCTGTGACATCATAACAGAGCCGTAGCTCACCGTAGCACAAACGTAGCGCCCTTTAAAGCCTTTGTGAGTACATTTTAAGTATTCATTTATTCATTACTTCGCGCCGGCTCGAGGTACACGGAGAAGCTAAAATCTTCCTTCCGTTTGCGAAATTCTGATTTTGTTTCTTTCGTTTACAATATTTCGACCACTGCTTACTTAAAGCTTTCACTTATTTTATGTTAATGTTCCCTGCAAGAGAAATCATTATTTCTTAAAATATATTCCGCTTTTATATGTTTTTTTGGTATGTAAGTAATGATTTACTATATGTAGCCCTTACCGATGACAGTACATAGATGTTTTACAAAAAAATTACAATGAAGTAACTAAGCAACCTTTTATCCCAACTTCTCAAATAATTTGCAGTGATCGTGGTCATGGGACGCCACTGAGTGACCTACTCCGTGACCATAATCACTCCAAAGTAGTGTTTAAGTGACGAAAACCAAAGAAAACACGAAATTAAAATGTCTTCCAAACAAAATAGCCATTAAAAAAAATGGAGTGTTAGTTCTTCAGAAGGCGCTGCCCACCTTCCGGTATTTTTCCCTTCGTTGCCTCTTACGAATCTTTAGAGTGCATATAAGGGGTGCTATTCTAACTCGACACTCGGGTAAATAAAACTATGTGCTACGGAAAAACATATAAATTGTAATGTAGTAAATAAAGGCTGTGTTTATATTGAATAGAGATAAAAACGCAAGAAAAAAATAAATCATACGTTTTAATGGAATGATTTATGGTATGGAATCTTCCCGTGAGTCGGAATAACTCTTATCTTATCGTATTTGATTTGAGTTGTATCTGAGGGTGCTGTACTTAGAAACGGGACTCTATCATTAAGCCTTGTCTCTCCGTCTGTCCAAATTTATAAAGGCGATATCTTTGAAACCACAATAGGTTCATTGAAATTTTCGCAGAATATCTTATTGTGGTGAATTACTTAACAGCTAGTACAAGTAACTGTCGAAAAACATTTTTATTATATAGGTACGGAACCCTCAGTGCGCGAGTACAAGTCGCTCGTGGCAGGTTTAATTCATAAAATTACAGAATTTTTATTCCTCTTGCCTTCCAATGATTCTACTAACATATTAGATTAGTTTACATTTGACACATGTTAGAAATATATATATTATTTTATTCATCAAACACTTGAACACAATCGAAAATAATAGTAATGAACATTATTGTCTCATCTCATGTCTTGTTTATAACATACACGAGCGCGTTAAGATAACGCGCGTGACGTGAGTACCGACAGCAGCTAGTTACCTCGCGCGGCTGCACGAAGTGCACGTCGCGTATACAAGGGACAGGATGTCTTGTACGTCTTGTAGCAATAGTCTTGTACTATATTTCAATATATACGTCCGTATAGTGCCGAGCTAGGATTGCAAATGTCTTCCCGTGGGAGTCGTGATGGGGTGCAGCTCAATTACTAAAATGATTACCAGAAATTTTATTATTTATATTACCTACCAAAAATTCGGCTGCAGCATCTTACATTGATATTATACGTGCTACCTACTGCGATATCTAATGGTAGTCTGCATGGTAATAGGGCATTTTTCGAATGCACAGCTGGCTAGCTACCACCCTCAAGTAAAAAAAAACTGTCGCTAAGCACGGTTGGTAAGGTAAGGTAATCACCACAACTGTGTATGCACATAATTAGGGTTTAGCAACATTATTTGTGTGGGATAAAAGGTGGAAACGGAACACTAAATTAAGACTGCATGTACTTTAGTCGCCAGACATTCTGTGTAATTGATGCATTATTTGGCTTAAGTTAGCTCTTACCGACATCGAAGTAAAATGATAAGAAATATTAATTTACATATTCACGCGTAAGTATTTTATTACCTGCTTATGCCTTTATTAACAAAATAGTACAAACTATAAACAATACTATAGCTATTAAAATTAAAGCATTTAGACAAGCTTTTAGTCATTACAGACTCACAGGCAGTCCAAATGCCCAATACCAATTGGCAGCGTGCCTAGCATGCTGGGAGCATTGCCCCGTTGAATTACAATGCTAATTAGTTCTTAGCAAGGCGTTATTTTGTAGAAATTCATATTTAATAATGAGAAATATATTAGAAAATATTGAATTAATATTTTAGGAAAAGATTTAAACTTATATGAATATATCTAACGAATATTCCTGCTAATGTTCCTGCAAAGTCCACGTGACGACATAAACGCAGAGACTTGGCGGAGTCGTCGTTGGTTATATATATATATATCTGTGTGTTTAGTGTATTTCAAAAATTTTAAGGTAATGATTATGTTATATTATTTTGAAATTATATGTGTTATTATTATCATAAGAAATATCCTTGTACAATTAGCTACTATTATTTGTTCTGTGACCAAATACTTGTAAGCTGAGCGATATAATATAAAACGTGAATGTGACAGATCGTGTTTATTATATCTGCCGTTAGTGAACATGACGCGCGTGAGCTCCGACATGCGATAATCTCTGTTTAAGGGTGAACTGGCCGGCCCGTTTTCCATACATACGTCGTAGGGTGATCACTCCATTTGAGGATTTAGGTCCAAAATAAAGCATAATACCGATTGATCTCGTTATTATCTAGGCTTGTTTGATGCCGAAATTTTAATAAAATAATTAACATGAGAATTATGAGCCTCAAAACATTTTCATATAAAGTTTTCGAGGCTCATAAATTACAACGTAATTATCTTTTTAAAATTTTGGCATCATACAAGCCTAGATAATGGCGATATCAATCAGTATTATGCTTAAGTCTGGACTTAAAATCTCAAATAAGGGAGTGTCACCCTACGACGTTTGTATGAAGAATTGACCGGCCAGTTCAACCTTAATGTTCCCCGTCGGCTACACGCAGCGCACGTCGCCGAATGTGCACGTAGCGCGACTTGTCTAGTGTAACATCGCTTTCTCAAGGATGTGACTAAAGGAACACTTCCTTTTGCTTAAAGAGGATCATAATTATATTTCTGTTCATAACATACTCATGTGAAGATGGTAAAATGTGTGTTAAGTTATTTTTTGCTAATACAGTGAGCTAGGACATGTATACTAAATTGATAAGTAATTAGAGTGTGTAGTGTGGAAACGCTACTTAAACTCCTAGAGTCATAGAGAAAGAATTTAAGCTCATGAAAAAATATTGAAATTTCTTTTTTAGAATACAAAGATCTTGCAATATTCCAACGCTGACAGGGTAAAGCCAGTCACCTATGCAATGTAAATAATTTTTAATAAACTATACTTATGTAACAAATTGTAAAAGAGTAACCATTTAAAAAGGAATGGCCCTACATTTTTTTCCCATTCTTCTAGCAATGACAATATACCCTTTCTGCTAAACGCGGTGGTGGAATCTTTTTATACTAAAATATATCGATAATTGATCTCGCATTGTAAGGGTTTTGTCCAATTCAATATTGCCATAGAAAAACAACGTCTCATCATGTTCATCAAGCTCGTCACCAAAGGTGCGCAACTGTTACAAAAAAAAATACCATGTCTACACTTCGGTAACCTAAACCGCAGCCAAAAATGAGTTCGTTTATGATAAAATATTTCTACGAATCCCTCTAAAAATATTTTTTTACATTGATTTATGTATGTAATATTATTAAGTAATAATAATTATAAAGTATTTGGTTTTAAATTGTTTCTTTTGTATTTACATATGTTATGATGTCGATGTGACTTTATGCCCCAAAATATTTTATTATATCTGAAATAAAGTATTTGATTTTATAATATCTCCTCCTAGTAAGATCATAATACTAAACATTATTTAAAAATGAAGGATCAGCACTTTTACTCTCCTGACTTTCATTTGTACTACTGCTAATCAAAATCGCCGCGTAACTGTAACATTGTTGCAATACATGTTTCGTGTATTCGTTTCAGTATATCTACATGTGCATATACATAAATATAACATTTTAAATACCCTCATTTTTATTTCTTATTTCATGGCCGAGAGTTCTGTATATCCTTACAAAATATGTACAAGCCATTGTTTATCAAGAACACACATCAGGCGGTATCGCATACACGATTACTGCGTAATTAAAGGTCGTAATTTGGATGTTGTCAGGGGAAGGAAGAGATCAAACACGCCCCGCCGCGTTACGTGGCTCGTTATACTAATAACGCCGCTATTTCTACTAGAACGGACCGATCATTATAATATCAATACTTTTTACCATTAATATGCATATTTTCAGGCTTAACTTTATGGAGATCCGTAGTTAATAATAACAAGAAATAATGAATATAAAAAACATAATTAGCATTATCTTCACGTAAAAAGATGTACGTTCAAACGGTGGGAAAAAAATGTTAGTCCTGCACCCACTTCCGAAGCATATTAGGCAAAGGCACACAGCGGTATTCTGGAGTTGCAGGTTCACGTAGCGCTGAAGGTCATCTTTGTAATAATAAAAAAATATACGTGTTCGCATAGCATGAGAAATGCAATTTAATAATAACAAACTGGTTGTGTAATTCAATGCTCACACTATATTGTTTTATTCATAGAAACATTTCAAGTAATTATAATAATGATGATTGCGTAATTAAGTCTGAATTGTGAGGCCCTGGATTGAACTTATAGGTTGGACAAAAGTAATGAATATTTTTAAAATTAATGCTCTTTAGAACTATTATGAACTGGGTAATATAAAATGTCTCAGTAGACGCCTGTAAGCGCAGCCAATTCTACATGACCTGAACCCTTAGCTAAAACATTACACTCCTTATTATTCGGGCATAAGAACGCCTTATGATAATAAAACACCGGCTACGATGCTGATGATGCGCTCATAGCGGAGCTCGTCTAGCGGTTCTTAAGCGACTCATCGTCTATGTTAGAGTGTTCGTTTCGTTTATGTCTTGGATGGGTGACTTGAGCTCTTTTCTGTTTTGGAAAATACGCTTATCTTAAGATGACAGTCAGTATAGCACTGGGGTAGAACATTTCCCAAATGCCGGCCTGATTTGATACCACCCACTAGAAGAAAATCTGTCGCCAAGCTCACTGGTGTATTCCAGCAGCTGGACTTGTAAGAAAATAACTTTACTAACGTGACAACATCTTCGACCGCATGATTACTGACGATTTGGTGAGATAGTGGTCTAAAGCTAGCCAAGCTATGAGAAAAAGTTATTAATTTAATCAATCTAATTAATTTTCGTGAAGCTCATTCACTCACAAAATTTATAATTATTATAACGTTTTTTTTAATTTTATTTGTTATTTGTTTATGACTAACAACATTTATGTCACTGTATAATTTCTATGGATATCAAGACTGTCTATTCCACTAACGATTTTCTCTTCTCAGAATAGTAATTTCATTCTCGATTGGAAATATCTCGAGCTCGTTATTATAGGGCTTTAACTGAAAACTCATTCAGTTTTCTATCAATTCGATTTTACTGCAGAGAAAATTCATAAAATATATTGAAAATTAATAAATCTTCTGACAAATTGGAGAATCTTCTTCTTCTTGTCCTTATCCCACCCTGAGTTGGATCGACTCAACTTGTGCTTTTCCGCCACTCTGTTTTGTTGCTCGTCACTATAATACTCACACCTATAACTTTAAATCCCTGTTCACCGAGTCCATCTATTATACCTCATTTTGCTTTCTTCTACCGCTGCCTCCATCTACATACACGTTCCTCTTGATGCACGTTCACACCAAGCTTGTTTCTTTCTGTCACATGTGAAACTTTTAAGCTAGACATGTGACAACATAAAACTTACATGGTGTTACTTTTATTTGTTTTATATTATTAATTTATATCGAAGCAGCTTTCTGCGATTTACAGACATTACTCATTATATACGTAATACGGTAATATATTTGTGTATAATATATATTAACCGAACGTATGCCAATTTCACCGTTCGTAGCAAAATACGCCGTTAATTGAACCAAGTTCTGCATAAACGAGATCAAAGACAATTTCACTGGTAATATTATCGCGTTTAGTTTCCATGGCAACGAATATTGTGACTGGTGTAGTTTAGAGATCTTCTACTCGATTGGCTGCAATTCGGTGATGCCAGTGAAAGCTATTGTACATAGTTAATCGTATATTTAGCTAATCGGAGGAAATTGGGCGTTTGAAACTTAATCTCAGTTTAGCTTGAACTTGGTACAATTCATGTTGATGAAATTCAAATAGGGACTCTGATCTCACTCCAGCTTTGGCTGTATTGGTTGCGTTCAGTTATTACGGTGGAATCCAACGTTAACTTTTATTTATAACTGATAGGCTAGCCTTTGACGACCATCTCGCCTGATGATAAGTGATAATGTGGTCGAGGAATAGGATATTGGCTCTCTTTGAATGCCGCCGGAACACAACATTTAGTACTTGGTGACCGATTTTCTACGAGAGGGACTGCCTTACGTAGAAAATAGCTACTAGCTAACTACTGGGCTAGTCAGGCGAGAATTCACAAAATGAACTTCCACTTTGCAGTGATGCTCAAGCCGGCGGTGGCAGTGGAGATAGTATTATGGACCTGTGGCACGGCCATATTAGAAAGAGTGGGGAAGTAAGTTATTTTCATACAAACGCACCGCGCGCAGCTTTTTTGTGTGCGCCATAGTATCTATGCGTCGCCGCACGCACACTCAAACACAATCTCGACCCGTTCCTCAATGCGCCAGCCGGGGCTAACACTGAACAAGGATCGCGCGTCATGGCTATTCGGCACCGAAATGAAAAATGTTTGATAATCGTAGGAGAACTTATTACTGTGTGTTCGGCTGTCTAAATAATTCATAGATTCCAGAGTTGTTCCTGTACAGATTACTTGCTGAACCGCAAAGGTAAACAACCTACTTATTCTAGCATATCTATCATTTTTACTTGATGATGCCTACCTATTTTATTGTTGTATTAGGTATACCCCGCGTGCCTTGCAACCACATAGGTATCACTTGTCGCTCTTTCTTTCATCGTGAAAGGTTCCATCATCGTTTAGTTAAAACCGACCTCACTAACCCTGAACCCAGACAGCACAAGTAAAAAATACAACGTCCCGTCCCTTGCCTATTTCTATGTACTGAATTAAAATTTAACATATATGAGTACATATACTATAAATAAGTAACAACCCCGGGGACAGGCAAGTATGTTAGGTAATTATATCGCGGATTGGGCCGGAGATAGCCTACTTCCCCACTCTTTCTACTATGGCACGACTGTCTATAGCTCTGACCGCTCTCAAAGTCTTATGAAGGTCAATTACAAATTTTAGTATCGAAATATTCTATATTGTACTGCCACGTTCAGCAAATAAATTGTATAGATCCACTGCAAGAAGAACGGGCAAGAAACTCGGGGCCATTCTTTTTAATCTAATCTCTGCTATCATTGCTTCCGCTCGGCTGTCAATACTTAATTATTCGCTCACTCAGATCAGGCTAGCCTATAAGCATTAAATAATCTAACATCTCTGCAAAGAAACTTATAGAATGCTCAATATATACATTTTATATTTACCCATTATACTTATTACAGCACACTTTTATCTCAGCGCTACTCTACAACTCTAAATTCTTCTGTTTTTCTGATTTGGAATTCTGATTCGCCTTTTTTGACGCCCATTTTTTTAGCATTTAACTTCATATGTATTTTATAAATTTGAACATGATAGAACTATTTATATATTATTATATTTCTAATGTTTCTGCGTGCACAGCTTATACATATGAGTAGATTTACTTTTTGCATGACTCCTCCATTGCTCACCTTGGAGAACATTCGTGCGTGAGTTACAAAGCTCTCTTTGATAACGCCTTTGTTGCGATAGCTCAGAGTCTAGACTGTGCTCTGTGTTTTTGTGCAAGGAGTAAGAGTGTTTAAAGAATTTTGTTCAACAAAAATATGATTACAACAACTGCAGCTGTTGCCTTAGACCAGAGAACAATACCACGTACTTGGGCATAACTTTGTTGATATATTTACTTAATTTAACTTGACTTCTGAACTTTTCCTTTTTTTTAATAATCAATGTTCTAATCAATTATTGAGGTGATTTTTTTTGGTTGGGTTATACACGATCATCAGTTTATCAGCCTTCACTTTATCTTGCGTCTGTGAACTACTCAAATTGATAAGATAGATATCAATTTGAGTAGTTCACGGACACCTCTCATTTTGAATGATATGAGGTGATTAGAGCAAGAGCAATACACATTATTATTCATAAATAAATTGCAGTTAGAAGCAAGATTTTATGAATAAAGAGAAAATTTGTATTAATAATTCAATATAAAGAAAAAACACATAAAATAAACTACAGTTGAAGTATTAGAAGTGTTCAGAGCCGGCGGCGGCTGCGAGGCGCTCGCTCCCTCCCGCACGTATCGGTTTCTAAGCCGCAGTATAATCTGACAGAGCCTCCTCGGAGCTACATCCTCGACGCTTTATCATCAGCTTAGTATTGTACACTCTATGGTGTTGGTTTTATTGCCTTCATTTTGACGTCGATTCGAATACGGCATTTTGAGATGTAGCAAGGCGGCTGGCTTTTATAGATTATTAGCATTCGTATTTATTTTGTTTATTAAGATATTGCCACTACCTTTAACAATTTACAATCTTTGAAATATTAAATTTTTACATTTGCTTTGCCGTCCTGCGAATGGGACTATATATGTCTGATATGTCGTCATATAAGCCCGTTAGGTATTATTCTTGGTTATGCCTGTTTATCCCTTCGATCTTTGACTTAATTATCACCCACAACCAAGTGATTATTCTCGTTCTTAATTTAGCCTTACGAACATCATCGACAACAACGACACCATTCAACGTCCCTTAACAGTTTAGGTCGAACCAGGCCAGGTTTGGTTATTGACTATAAAGAAAAGCGAGCATGAATTGAAAATACAGACAGAACATTTATTTAAATTAACTGTGTCATTTTGAAGGATGTAGTCTATTTAAAGTTTCTAGAAGTATACCTTCTATAAATATACTTTGTCTATACCAAACTGGTGAGAAGCATGCAGTTGGCGGGCGGCTACATGACGTCACATAATGTCTCGCATTGTTGCCAACATGACGCGCGGAGAGATAGCGGTATGACGTCATAAGTAACGCACGAAACGGCACAACTTTGTGTATTTACGTGACACGTAGGTATAACGTGTTGTTCTCGTTCGCGAGCTCGTAAAGTGTATAACTTTGGCAAGTGTCATAATGTATATCAAATAAATATTTTTAGGTAAATTACTAGCTTTCTTTTTATATTTATACACTACCGAGAAGGAAACAATATGGTACGAACATTAATTTTATTTTCAACGAAGATTTAAATTTTATTATTAATTCATTATTATAAATTATTAAGACGGTGCCGCCCCTTATCTGACCGAAAGAAGTGCACTTGGCCGGTTTTAAACACATTATTTTCTTAATGACGTCGATACTCTTCTATATTTTTAAATATGATGATTAACGAGCATCACATTTATATATTTAAAAGCACTAAATGTAAGGTTTGAGTCGGTTTAACACATAGCACCTGGCGTTAACCACTCGACCATCGAAACCGGTCAAATGTGATGCAGATTTGGTGCTCGAATTGTACTATCTATATAGAATACGTATGCAAAGTGGTGCAATACGATTCCAAAACTGGGTACTTACATACACAATATTTAAAAGGTAATTACAATATTTGAACATGGAACGCTTGGCTGTAGAAATGAGGATGTTGTTAACTATTTTAATAATAACGTGTTTACACCATGCCATACAGTTCACGGTTGTATGGTATTTTTTGTAGCGTGATTTATAACAATTTTACGTGTAAGTTGAAAGATCAGCAGAACCAAGAAAAAGCGACTTTCAAACTATAAAAAAGCACTAGTTACTAGTAATATTTAGTGCACAATTTCGTGATGTCTCCCGTCCACCACTGTGAACAACAAAAAAATGATGCTGTGCGCCGTACGACCAACACATACAGCCAAGTAACCTGCCATGAGATCTAAGCATCCCGAGACATAGGCATAACTTAGATATTAATAGGTATAATCAATCCTATACAAACATTTGGTAAAGCCGTGGACCGCCGGAGCCGGAGGACCATGGTTCGATCCCCACCGCATGAAAATATGGCATATTGCAAACGCTCGCCTGGCTAGCTACCACCCTCAAGTAAAAGTTCTGTTGCCAAGCAACAGTGTGTTCCAGCAGCAATTCTTGAGAGCCAGGATGTTACAGGCATACGAGACTTAACAACTTTATGTCTCAGAACGCTGGGCGCAGTGCAGCTCGTCACATGTGACGATACGCATCTGTTATACGCGGAAGTTACCGTTTAACACCCGGTGGGCCTCGTGCGTGTTCATTACAATCACATTCAAATAACCAACACTCAGATGTATACTAACTTACTTCCACCCGCCAATATGAAGTACACATACCAAAGAACTTCAAAGACTTACGAGTACTATAAAAACAACACAGTTTTTACGAGTACAGTTCCCAGCAATTCCACAATTTTCTATTTGTTCATTTACAACAAAAGTTATAAATGTACATTATATTTCCACAACTCGTCCTTTTGTCCGCGACAGCTGCAGTTTAATAAACACAGGACACGCGCCCATTGTGCACCTTCGCCGCGCACAACATACAACCAGGACAACAACTTTACATCTGCACTCAACTACAATCTTATTTCAAATGAATACGACCTATAAATCCGAGCTGAACTGAAGGAAATAAACATGTTCAAAGGTTGAAACAGTTATCAAAAGTGAAAATTAACCACTGCTTTATTTCCACGTGTTAAGTTTTATAAAACCACGCATTATCAAAACACCTGCTTTTAAACGGAGTTCACATAACTATGCTTTATTGCCTTAATTTAAGGTCCAGAATAAATTATCAAATAAATATAACTAATAACTACAGGAAATTTTATGCGTATTTTTAAACCTTACTTCGGTGTATTACAGTGTGTTTTCAAAGTGTGAGTTGGTAAAAATAATGTTTAAAATAGCAAAAGCGAAAAGCGGGGACAAACTGGGACAAGTTTTAATTAATCCACGTGAAGCAAGCGCGACAAGTAAATTCGAATGCTGCCAAAATTCCTCAACTGGTCCACCTTATATAGTTCGGACAGACTGAACGAGTGTGGAGTGCTCTATTGTGAGGTTTGAGAGTCCAATTTGTAAACGTAAATAATTACAATATTTGGGCACCATACCTGTGGGCTCAGTAGATGTTATATTTTTCAGGCGCCGGTTACGTACTGTACAATAAGAGTATTTTTCTTAATTGCTTCAAACATCAAATTTATTTGTAGTATTCTCTTCTTCTACTAAACAAAATAAAGACATATAATGTTGATGTATAAAATAATGCCAGTTATATAGATCAGACCCTTCAAGTGGAAAATATGTCACCAAGCACCTAACGGTTCCGGCTGTTGTCCATGGGAGGCTGTTTCCATTCCTGGTTAAGCCCGTCATAAAAACTAAGGTAATGAGGTGTTGCCTTTTTCAACAAGTGAGTATGTGGTCGAAAAGTAATCAACATGCAACTAAAAACTAATTACAACCCAAACTTTCAAGAAAATCGCAGAGAAACGTAACATCTGTATAATTATGGTTGATGTTTTTTTTCCTCAAATGTTTGCCTCTGGCGGTTATGGAATGTGCGTCTTCCAGGTAAACGCCGGATATATTTCGTGTAGACGAAATTAAGTAAATCTAATGGGCGGGCTTCTCCTTCCTTTACGACACTTATACGTTGAAACTTCTCACAGAGGCAAACATTAATACAACAAGCACAATATTAAACAATCGGCGAATGCTTAGACGACAAAAACGCGTGTAAAATTATACCTATGCCAAGCCACCACCAGTCACCTATGTAATGTAAAAAAATGTTGTTATATTTTAATATTGTTATGTTTGCAATAACGCCTGCTATGCGGATTACATTACAAAATCACAAATATACGAGAGGAAAACTTTTAAGTCATGTAAGGGATTGCCGGCTAAAGGGGTGGATGGACGCGGGTTCGAATCCCGCACATGACTTAAATTTTTCCTATCGTATATTTGTGATTTTGTAATGTACTCAGGACAACTGCCGGAACACACCGTTAGGTGCTTGGCGACAGATTTTCTACTTGAGGGTGGTAACTAGCCAGGCGGGCATTTCGCAACATGCGCTACCACCATGCTATAACGACTGCCATCCTAAGACGACGTTAAGCGATAACCTCTGCCAACATAAGTTTCGTCACAAGTGATGAATTGAACTGCGCCCGTCAATCTGAAATATACAGTCGTTAAGTCTCATGTGCTTGTTATTTACTGGCTCTCAAGAACTGCTGCCGAACGCACTATTAGGTGTTTAGTAACAGATTTTAATTAATGCTGAAGGCAGCAGCTTACTATTTTAATAGTTATTCTAATTAGAAATCCTATAATTGATCTTCTTAAAAGAGTCGTAAACGCCTAATTCAAATAAATGATTTGTGACTTTGACTTCTAAAAAAATCAAATTAAAGCTAACCTCACACCTTTGGTATCGTCGAAAAGTAAGCGAAGATAGAAACACGTTCATCACGTATAACCGGAAAAGGTAGATTCGATCATCGACTGACGCAAACATATTACTTTTAAAAGGGTGAAAGGTGCGCTCGATTCTCCATAGAAATATTTTTCCATATATTTTTCCTGAATAAGGAATCTAGAGCAAACATTTTTTTTTGCATAAAGGCTGAAGATCCCATAAAAAATTAAATATATTTTAAAGAGATTTTAATAAAAGGTTAATGATAGCCTAGAAACCTAGAAAATAAACTTCTTTGAAGATTTTTATGCTAAAAAGGAATCGCTAAGTTTAGAAGCAGAGAATAGAGAAATAGAAAACGTCGATATAGTTAATTTCCTACCTGTTCCTCGCACACATCGTTCCTCTCAACATACGGTCTGCATAGTGCAGTGTACGTGCCTTCGGTATATTTAGTTGAAATAGTCAAGTGTTACTATTCACATACAAAGATTATAAATCAATGAAAAATAAATATACAAACCATGCATAAACAAGTTGTATTCTTGTGGACAAAATTATATTGTCGTGTGTGAGGTACGCACGAGCGTCGACAATTCCGCTGAAACTCGTCCGCAGCGAGTTTTATCGGTTAATTTGTTCCGCACACACACCGCACTCTAATTTGAACGAATAAATGTTTGTGTTTCGTTATAACCTTGTTTCAATAAGTGAAATGAAAATCATCGTCTTCCTGTCGTTATCTTTTTAAAGTAAGATTAGTTCAATATGTGTTCTCTAACAAATACAAGAACTTGCTTCGATATAATTATTTAACGGACTTCATCACAATAACAACATATATATTATTTACCTGCTATACATGTATTAGAGGTTTAAGTATGAAATTGCAGATTTGTACTGAAAAATTTTAATAAGTTATTTGTTTTATTTAACATATTTATTTTATTCAAAATAATTACCATTAGTACTCGATCGTGCGCTCGTAGAGTCAAGACCTCCTGAGGATGCTTTGTGTAGAACCGAAACGCGTCGAAAATTCTTCCGGTTTGGCTGCGTGACGTTTGTGACGTCACGTTGGCTTAACAGGTTAATTGAGCGGAATTGTCACTAGATATATTTTGTATATTTTTTAAGTGTTTTATTAAAATATTAATTTAATGTTTTCTTAAAATATTTTAAAAATATTTGTTATTATTAAATGTAGATTTTCGCGAAGTAACGCCTGAATCTATTCATTATCTTAACCCGTGATTACCTATATGGAATTTCGTAAATTCAGATTGTAATTTAACAAACAAGTTTTATTCTGTTGCTCATTATGGGCTGGCATATAAAACAAATATACAAAGGGCGCATAATGTCGACAAACCTCAGTCGAAAAGAGAACTAGAACATATTGAAAGTCTAAATAGAAATATAGTTTTGAAGTCTACGACATATTTATTCGTAATATGAAGCAAAGGTTGTTTTCTTAAATTAATTCTTTGTATGATTTGTCAATTACGTTAGATTCACAACCTGATCTAGTAGAAATATTTTTCGTTCTTCTCGATCAGGTTGTCCGTTGCCGGACCCCTCCTGGGGTGGGGTGCTACCCCTCACGCCGCACCAGCACACATGGCACGTCGCTACCCCCCGGGGACCAAGCACGCTAATGGCCGTCAGACGAGCCCGCTTCCGACGGCCAAGGTCCCCCTGCGACGGATCGGGTGAGTAGCCCCGTCGCCTGCTACTTTGGCCGCAGGCATTTGGTTTGTATTTGTTCATATTTGATATCAAGTTATTTATGCTGTTCGCTTCTATTCCGTTCCGAAGAAATGTTAATGGAACATATAAGGTTTAAGCATTTTTTAAAAACTTTGTATATATTCGTACATACAATAAGCCAACGTGTACACATTGTATATATATCTGTACCAGCCGGATCATCCACTGTAGAACACGGCCTCCCCATTATGGGAGTATTTGCCATAATCCCCAAGCTTAGCAGGCGTCTTGGGGATCACAGTATGAGATATTAGACCCTGTGAAAGCGCTGCTGGTGTATTAACCTTAGTCGCCTCTTACGACACCCACGGGTAGAGACGGGGGGGGGGGGGGGCTTGACATTCTAGCCCGGTACCCCACGGGCTAATTCCTTTCCCCACGGGAAAGCACCTTATCGCCTCACAGTGGGCGCGTTCAAATCAATCAAAACAATGATATTTCTTTTTAATTAATAATACCATATTAGTACTTGTATAAACTAGACGCACAGATTTACCTGGTAGGATGTGTTGGAAGCCATCACTGAAGTCTTGTTTGACTTATGCATAAAACTTCCTTTTCTTAACCTAAAATTTTATTTTAATTTTGAATAAATCTAATCCAAAACGATAGCATAGACCTTAGTCCGTGTGAAAACTTAAATCAGCGTAGACTTAACAACAATCAAATTGACCCTTCTCGAGACCTTTCGTGTTAATTCACGTGATACCTTTCAAACCCTTCCATACCTAGGTACATGTACAGTAGGCGCGGGACCCCTAACTACCTCAATACCAACCAATCAAGTAACGTGATTACGTCACCGTCGTCGTCCCGCACTACGGACTGATGACGTCATCCATCAAACAACTCTAACAACACGTTCCGCTAATCAACTATTCAACCTCGAATTGTTTTGGACCTTCGCTTATCATCAGTTATCACAACTTCGGTTGGTATCTACTAGGAATATAAAAGATTGTGCGGGTGCTAAGAAAATAAATTGAGAATTTTGTCATTTAATTTATATTTTTATATTACGTAGTATATTAAAAATATACTTCGAACTATATACAATACAATATAAATATACTATATTAAACAAACCAATAAGCTTTTCAAAGCAACCTATAAATTACTAAATGAGCAACTTATATACGTAACTTACGCAAATATTTAACACATGCTATGCAGGACGACAAACTTCACAATTAATTATCGTGTAACTAGATACACTGTAGCTATAAAAGGCCAGTGTAATTGTAAATCAGCTAATATTTGATATAAAATGAGACTACGTCTACTACAATATAGCCTTAAGGGGAAATAAGGTAAGGGGTAATGAGGTACGCGGGGTGCGGGGGTATAATGTTCACTTTAAGTGACATGACGCTTTATTATTTCCACAAATCAGAGAGTTTCTGTTCACGTTGTAGAGCTTTATTCTGTAATTTAAACTTAATCTTATTAGCCTACAATTTATTCTAAGGACAGATAGGGAAAGATAGCAGTACCACAGCGCTTGGTGCCATTGGTGTTAAATTGGTGAATTACAGGTGATTTCGTATTGCAGTCAAAAATATTTTTGAATAAAAGTAATAAACTTGATATTAATAGGAGCCAATTTCTTGTTCCAGCTTCTCATAAAACCATTTCTCAAAGAAAATAAGCTGAGTCTAGGTAATATCGACAACTTGACAAAAACTTTCCGTTTTTATTCCGTAATAATTTGCAAAATAAGGAAGTCTTTCTCCTTAAACGAATAAATATAACCTCTGAAAGTATAAAAACATATTATGTAAGAAATCTAATAAGAGCCAATATACCACATATTGTAATAGCCACATAATAACTGTCATGCTAATGTCCTTCCCAGCGCGGGGACAATGTGCAAACTCGACCGTCCGCCGAGCACGGTCAGGTCCCGTTCCGGCACCGGACGGCGGCGGTCGGACGGACGGGCCGGGGACGGGATAATGTATGCCGCGATCCGGAACTTTGCTTATTGAATTTATAGTATTGCATTTGAAAACGACTTCTTTCACGCAAGTACGTATTGGAGATATCTATTGTTTTTGACGGGTCTTTCCGCAAACCAAAGTTGGGCATAGGATGACGCATACGAATGGCGAAGGATTTCTATTATTTGTCACATCTCATCTTGTCACGGATATAGTGGACTTCTGAAATCTTTTTAAACTAGTAGGTAGTGATGTTGTCTTAGGTTTTCGCGATTATTACACATAGTAATTAAACAACTTAATACGGTTTCAATCTTTTAACGGTTTAGAATAGTAGGTAGTGACTTCGTGATGCCATGTGCTTGGGTAATAGATAAGTTGGTAATAAATACATTTTATTACAGTAGAATATTTGGTTTTCTCTTTTCAATAACGGCAGCACACGACATTTTATTTTAGGAAAAGGAGTAAAATGTGAAAATAACCAGTATTTCCAAGTTTTTTTTAAGATAAAATAATCAAATCAAGAGATCAAGAGATTCTTGAAAACCTGATTTCAAAAAATTTAAACTGTTAACGTTTCCTTCGATATGTATTTCTATGAATCCGCGGTGTTTGTAAAAAATAATATTAAAGACTTCGGTAAGTTGAGAAGCAAGTGACATAACGAAAAAGTACAAGGAGTTTTTCGCAGAACTGCACTGAGCAGTTACAGCACATTTAAAATGAGAGGATTATTTTTTAATAAGCTACCACATTGTTTAAGAGAAATAGGCAATGAAGACATTTTTAAATTTAGACTGAAAGAAATTCTAATTGATAAGTTTAAAATGAACATTATTATACATACCATTGAATTATATAATATTTTAAATTATAAGTCAATTAAATTAACAATACAATATTATATACGTCAATAAATGTCAACTATGTCTATCAAAAAAGACCGCCCCCGGTCGCACCCGGTCCAAAGGTGCCCATCACGCTGGATTCATTACCACGCTGTATGGCGATGGCCAGCCTTTGCACGAGGTACGACCCAGAGCGTTGGTCATGACCCCTCTCTCTTAGACGACGCCCAATTTGTCGCACAAAGGTTTTCGCCTCCGCACCCCAACTACCCGCCGTCTCGACCGCCAGAGGGACAAACTCGTACCTGTGGGCGAGGTCGGCATATTTAGTTTTCTTTTTAAGAGCTGCAGATTCTGCGGCGCCCCCAGCTGCGCGGACTGTCTGGCCCAGGTGACAGGAGGCAAAGGTGCTGACGCAGGTTGCGTCCCATAGCAAGCACCTACCATTCTCCCAAGGGACAAGCGTCAGATCGTCTGGTCTTTTGCCATCCGCACGGCTCAGTCCTGGGGGCTCCAAAACGCAGGGAACATTTGCCGAAACAAGTGCTCTACGGACAATATCATTAAGAGCGTGGTGCCGTGGAAACCTACCTGCGCAACGACGGCAGCTAAGAGCGTGGTGACCATTGGCTTCCACCGTGGTACCGCAGATGCAGCGGTGAGGCTCGCATACATCACAACCCAGCCGAAGAGCTGCCGCCACACGCAGAGAGTCGCTGTCTAAGTGCGTACCAAGACTAGGTGATGGAATTGCCTGCAACCACGCTCCGGATTCAGGTTGCGACACCGCCCGCAATCTTGCTACATCCACACCCTCCGCTGCGCTCAAAAGTTTAGCAGCAGTGGCCTTCGAACCAACCTCGTCCCATACACGCTGGTACTGGGAAGAGGGACCTGAGGGAGCAGACTCGCCAGGATTGAGAGCCGACCATGCTGCTAGAGCACCGGACACATGAGGAATGCTAACCCTGTCACCGTTGGGGAGAATACTAGTGACAAGACTTGCAACCCCATGCACCGACGCCAAAAAAGCCGGCAAACTCAAATCTACAGCGCGCCGCACCCCCAAGCCCCCTGTCTAATAGGCAAGGTAGCCTGGTCCCATTGGGAATCATTCAGACACACATTCAAAATGAACTCCACAGACTGTTTGATCACCTCATCAAGAGATGCCAAGCTAGCGGGGTAGAGCCAAGTTGGGGCGGTTCTGAGCAAATATATTAATTTTGGGACCGCCAAGCATGTCCGCAGCAGAACCAAAGCAACGTGGGGTGATAAGCATTGAAGACGCTTCTGGGCGTTAAGAAGGAGCTTTTTTCTCGCCAGAATAGCTTCCGGGATGGCAGAAGGAAATATAGGGGAGCCGAGAAGGGAAAAATTACTAGTTTCTAACTTCTTTATTCCTGGTACGAGTTTTTCAAAACGAGGAAATGCCAGGCAAGCCTCCGGGCCACAAGGGAAGAACTCGCACTTGGCCGTGTTTACTTGCAGTCCCAGCTCCTTCAAGCGTGGAAGAAGAACCCGCAAATCGTGCTCTAAGACGTCTGGCGTACCCTCAATAGTACCGTCATCTAAGTACCAGACGTTCAAAGGGGACCGCAAATCGTCAACCACTTTCTGAATGCCGAGGCTGAAAATAAGAGGGCCAAGAGGATCCCCCTGCTGGACACCAACTTGAGAAAGGATAGGTTCTTGATTGTAGAATAGGTTAGAGGGAGAGTGATAGACTTGATAAAGAAAAGGGTAGAGGGATGGTATCAGCGCGGAGACTTCGCTCAGTAACACATACCTTTCCAGAGAGTTGAATGCGTTCTGAATGTCCAATTTCAGTACTACGCACCCAGCGTTATCCGGGTCCACCGCGAACGTTCTGACTGCATGAATTGCCCCTTCACATCCCAGGACAGTACCGAACCCCAGCTGGTGTGGACCCAAATAGGCCGCCATTTCTCCCCTGACGGCAAGACAACCCAACTTGGCGGTAAGACGACGAAAAATACTACCGATCGCAATCGGCCTTAGACCCCCGTCCTTTTTTTCAAGCGCGCAGAGAGATGCACTATACATGAAAGGGCACACAATGGGGCTGAACTGCCCACTAAGCATAAAATTACATAGCCTTGTGAGGTGCTCCAAAAGTCGGGGGCCGTTATCACCTGCCGAAGAGCTGGTAAGCTCCTTCAGATGTGAGGGACGAATGCCATCTAGGCCAGCAGCAGATATTAGATGAGATTGATAAGTAATATTATTCTATAGACGATTTTTTAAATGATAAGGACATTTAAATAGTAATATTGATATTAATAATGACTAAATGTAATATAATAATGATGAATGTAATTTTTATATAATTTTCTTATGATTGTAATTTTAGTTTGAACACAATTAAACAAAAATTTTGCATGCCAATTTGGTTAAAGCATGGTGATCCTTCCTATTGAATATTGTCTACATACCATTATTTTGTAACCATGCTTTGCGAAATAAATAGTTTGAATTTGAATTTGAAATAGTACAACTTGGATCATTATTTTATTATGTAAAAAAAAACAATTGTATTAAAAACGGCCTCAAAATATTAACGCCTCACTACGTAGAATTTACGTAGAATTACCACACTAGGGCTGCCAACAGCCAATAACGACACCAACCTCTCCAATAGAGCAGGGTTGTCTCGCACGGGTGACGTTACTATCCGACCGACCGGTTTCGGCTGACCCTAGTCCGGTCGCTGAAGGATTACGGACATAGCTCTCTCTCAGATGAAATCATCGATCCATACTAGAGGCAAATCCGATGGACAGTATTACACTCGAACACTTGATATTGTTATCAAAACCGATGAATCGAGAACTTTAGAAATATACAAAATAGGTAATCTTAATGTTATTTTACATCTACTGCAGGTGAGCGACTAAGCTTATAAAATGACATTAATTTTTATTGTTGCAATAAATGTACTATGATAACATGCAGTGTCACGTGTGTTTCTCCTGTTAGTATGTAATACTCATGAGATACGCAGAAACATTTTCACATTCGGTAAAAATATTTTTAAAAGAAACGGAACTTCTTTCACTGCGACGAAAATAATAAAATAACTTTTGATATGGCGTTTCTGTTCACGCCATATTTTTTTCGCTCGTTTTATTGATGCGTACAAAATCATTCAATCGCCTTATATACTGTTTAAGGTTTACATTAACCATTAAATCATCCTAGTATGCAAATACAATTCAGTTAATTGACTATAATCTAAAAATTACTTCACCGATTTGATGAAATTTAAATGGAACCAACATGGAGCATTCTAGAAAAATCAGTTCACAATTGGCGTAGCAATCGTGAACCAAACAAACAAAATAAACCTACAATTGAATAAAGAACCTCATCTTTTTTTGGGAGGCGGTCCGAAAAACAGATACTTATTGTTTTATTCATTGATTTTATTTTTTCTTCTACATGATGATAAACCTGAGGAAGTATGTTTACTCAATTTAAACCGTTTAAAGTTATTTAATTACTATGTGTAATAATCGCGAAAACCTAAGACAATATGTATACTCAAGTTTTTCAGAAGGAAAGTGTTGGTATTTGCAACACAGTTTTACTCTCAATCTTGCGTGGGTACCATCGTGTTCTATTACTGTTTATGCCGTTTCTTAAGCGCCAAATGAAAATTAATTTTAATTATGTTTTATATCCATTAAAGTTACACTGCACATAAAATCTAACATGTTTTACCTGCAAAACAAACCTTTAAGAACTTGTAAGGCCGACAAAGTTAAGGAAACGACACTCGGACCGTCACTCGGCGGAAGTTCGGTCCATCTCATTATTTAATTAAAGACGACAGCGTTCCGCTCTCCGAACTGTTCGCGTCTCAAAGTGTCTCAAAATCAACAAACTTGTTTATGTGGACGGAGGTCGCCCACTACGTCTACAATAATCTGTTACTATATTTAATTGTAGTGAGTACAGGCACCAGATGCGTTATGTGGTAGTTTAATCAATTAGGAATACAAATGGTGGTAAGCGTATTGCAAATTGTAATATACCGAATACAGTTCAGACTCCAAACTACTAGTGAACCCAGAACCACAAGAATCCAAAGGGACGCTTTCACCACTCCACCGACCAGTCCATGTCCAAATGCAGATAATTCTGCTGTTATCTACCTGCACACACTTGACAATGACAAATATGCAAATATGTACTGCCTCATAATTATTATTATTAACTAAACTATTATTACGTGTCTACTGCTTGAACAGAGAGTTGGGTGGCTCCAAAACTAATGGAAGACTTTAAAATGTTCAGTTTCCGATGGATATATTATACAACCTTAACATGGGAGCAAACATAATTGTGTAACATGCGACTGTCACGAGCGCTTCAAAAAAGTATACGCTGGGCTTATAAATTATTTAAAATTAAAATAAGTTGAGTTACAAGTTCAAATCAGTGCAAATGTGTACAAATAGTTCTACTTTAACCGTACAAATGTGGTCTATGCAGTTGTACGAGTGATAAAAGCGTAAAACCTAAATAGGAATAATCTCGCACCAATCCAGAACTTAATTGTAATCAATCACTAAATTTTATTTTGAATGTGATTTGAGTGAATAACATACACCACTTTCCAAAACAAACGATTCTACAGTGCTAATTTACAGTGATTACATAGTGAAGTGCAAAAATTATGATAAAACTCGACGATTACCTACACATCTACGGTTCATAACAAGTAAACATAACCTTTGGACTCAATCTAACTTAACGTATTTGGACATAAAGACATTACCTACCCGTAATCTTTACAAAAAATTATTTTTACTTCATTGTTCTACTATACACTATTTTCGCCTCGACCTGCAATCGTCCAAACGGCGCAACGGGTGGAACAACAGAATTAATTGTCATACATTACCGAAGTGCAGGTGTCGAAATAAGAAGATCGTGAAATCGTTTTGTACGCCTAAAAAATTTTTTTTTTTTTTTGTTTATATTTTTGGTATGCAATACGTATATTGACTTTTATTTGGACTAAGCAGGCTATAAATTAAATATTAGTAGAATTAAAACATGGACATGGAATACAACAATATAACCTTCAGAGCGCCTCGACTTCATAGAGCTAATTCACTGGGTAACCTAACAGATTCTTCCTTATTTGAATCCACAAGGATAAGTCTTCCACACCTCGATGATTAGATATGAGTGTTCTAAACGGAAATAAAGAAAAAATTATTAATTTAGAAATGAATCTTTTATCTGCAAATAATGAAATAGAAAATTTACTTATTGAAAAATGTAGACTTGAGAAAGAATTAGAAAAGAAAAATAAAGTTATCGATTTATACAAAAAAATTGAATACAACGATGGATACTCTACTCCAACAACAGGACGTCATTGGAAAAAAGCTAGGTTCAGCCTATTAAACGATAATAATCAATTAGGAATAGCAGATAAATCTCCCTCTTCAACAAAAAAGCACCTCAAGCAAAACTCATTGGATTTAGATAGACAAATACAGCAGCTTTCTACATGGTTAAAAGACGAAAAAGAAACAAATATTTTATTAGTAAAACAGATAGAGAATCTTGAAAATCACAAATCAACTAAGAAAAGGAATAAAAATCAATTAAACACAAACAAAGTAAATACTTTTTGTAAGAAAATTAAAAAATTAACAAAGCTCATAAAGTCTCTACAAAACAAGTGTTTAAGTCTGAAGAGAGAAAAAAATAAACTAAATTATGAAATTGAACTAGTGCAGAAGATATTGGAATTAAATAAAATACCTCCAGAGCATAATAAGAAGACATATAAAAATTCGATATCAAGTAAAACTCTTGGAAGCGAAACAACCTGGAGCAGAAACATGTCATCAAAGCCCGCAGTAGGAAGCAAAGGAATAATTTTATCAGACGAAATAGGACGAGGAATAATACAGAAATTGGAAAGACAAATTAATTTTCCCAATAATCTGATAAATATTTGTAAGCCGGGTGCAACTATGGAAAGGATTTTAGAAAATTTCGACCAATACACCAAAAATTTAAGGAAGGGTGACACAGTATTTGTTCTCATTAGTGAATACCACCACAAATATATGGTTAATAACGCATACATTAAAAAGTTACAAAGTATTATAGAACACTCACAAAGAGAATTTAATATTAGGTCCTTACATATGAAATTGGCGTTTTGTATGGGAGGAACAAAAAGTCGAATATTTTTTAATATAATATATTTAATTAATCAAAGTATGAACCATTATTTTCTATGCACTTTTGCCATCTCATAGGTAGTTCATTGATCCCTTTACTAAAAAACCAGTCGGACGGGAATCAATAAAATCTTTGAAGGCGATTTGGACTGCCCCATCGGAGTTGAATTTTTTCCCTTGCAAGAAGTTATCCAAATTTCGAAAAAAATGGTAATCTGTTGGAGCAAGGTCCGGGGAGTACGGAGGATGTCTTAGACTTTCCAATTGAAGCTCTTCTAATTTAGTAGCCGTCTGTAGCGCAGTGTGTGGTCTAGCGTTGTCGTGAAGCAGCAGTGGCGTGGAGCGATTGACCAGCCTAGGTTGTTTAGCCGCTAGCTTTTCCATCATGGTTTGCAATTCCTGACAATAGACATCAGCCGTAATAGTCTGGCCAGATTTGAAAAAACTGTAATGAACAATACCGGCACTAGTCCACCAAACGCTTACAAGTAACTTTTTTGGGGTTAATTTTCGCTTGGGGCAGGATTTGGCTGGCTGGCCAGGATCTAACCATTGCGCTGAGCGATGAGCGATTCCGATTATCGTAAAGAACCCATTTTTCATCACAGGTAATGATTCGGTTTAAAATACCTTCATTATTGTGCCGGTTTAGTAATGTAACGCAGCAGTCGACGCGCGTTTGCCGGTTTGTTTCAGTCAATTCGTGAGGTACCCACCTTTCAAGCTTTTTAATCTTCCCAATTTGCTTCAAGTGAATTAAAACAGTTTTATCACTAACATCGCAGCCTGCAGCTAACTCGGACGTGGTTTGCGATGGATCCGCTTCCACAATAGCCTTCAACTCTTCATTATCAACTTGAGTCTCAGGCCGTCCACGGGGCTTGTTCTGCAGGTCGAAATTTCCAGAACGAAAACGTTGGAACCAAAAACGAACTGTGTTTTCTTTTGCAACACGACCGCCATACACATCATTCACCCTTCGAGTTGTTTCCGCAGCACTAGTGCCACGGCGGAACTCGTACTCGTAAATAATGCGATATTTAAGGTTTTCCATTTTGTAAAATGAGTGACGCAAACAGAAAAAAAACAGAAGAAAAAAAACAAATGAATGACGATCATCGAAGCACAAATACATGAGTCTATAGCTGTACAAATTTGAATTTGGAATTCCTTACCAAAGAGGAGAAATTCGTGATTAAAGTGGCCAGTACGAAAAACGCCAATTTCATATGTAAGGACCTAATATTATGATAACTGGATTGCGATATAATGTCCAAAATGATAATAATATTTTCATGCTTAATAATAAAATAGCTTCTCTAGCAAACATGAATGAAAATGTTAAATTTGTAGATATAAACATGAGTCCCACATACGGTATGGTAAAGGATCTAATTGTGCAGCAGGTAAAAACAGTGTTTACACAAAGTTTCAAAGGGTCTTCTTCTCTTACATTTATTAAGTACCAAGATAAACCAATTGAAAAAAAAGTTGAAACAAATTTTCAGTTGAACCAAAGTTTTATCAACAAAACGTGATAATTCATTCAAATGTGCAAAGCATCAACAATAAGTATCTAGAACTTGAATGTTTAGTCAATTCTTATGAATGTGAAGTTTTATGCTTAACTGAAACTTGGGCAAAGGATTATCAATTGATAGGTATGAACATTGATAACTATGAACTCGCTACGTATTTTCATCGAAAATTTTTCTTACACGGTGGAACAGCTATTTTTGTAAAACAGGGCATTGATTATAAGATTAGGAAAGATATCAACAAGTTATCATTTGAAATGAACTGTGAACTTGCTGCCATAGAACTACGTGCTTCAAGGACTGTTATTGTCTGCTTATATAGACCAGATCAAGATCATTACTTATTTTTCGATATATTGACAAAACTTTTGCACAAGTTAAGTAAAGAAAGTAAGCCAATAATAGTTGCTGGTGATTTCAATTTAAATTTTGACTCCTGATAATAGTAAAGTGAAAAAATTTCTTGACATTCTTAATAATTTTTGTTGTAAATGCGTCATTGACAAGCCTACAAGAACGCAAGGTACTAGTTCATCATGTATTGACAATTTTATTGTAAATTTTGACTATGGTAAAGGAAGTGTTTTAGATCTCAAGCTTTCAGATCACAACGTTATAATGCTTAAAATACCATTTAACAATAAAAATTATAAAAAACCAGCGAATGACATAATCTATTCAAGAATATTTTCTGAGAACAATTTTAATTATTTTCATTATCTCTTTTGCAAGGAATACGATAAACTATATAAAGAAATTAGCAATGCCAATAACGCGAATTCCAAAATGAACATATTTTTAGAAGCCTTAATATATTATTATAATACGGCGTTTCCGAAAAGAAAAATATTACCTAAGAAAGTTAACAAAAAATTTACTACAACAGGCATTGAAATATCAAAGGAAAATTTGGCTAGACTTGAAATGATTCAAGACTTGATGCCTTCCGAACAACTAAAGCTTAAAATACGGAAATATAGAAACATTCTAAGAAAGGTATTGAAATCGGCTAAAAAATTCCAATATTCACAAAGAATTAAGTTATCAAAAAATAAAATTAAAGAGACTTGGAAGATAGTTAACGAGCAAGTTAAAAAGAAAATTAAAGTAAAATCAAAGTTTACATATATTACTAAGGATAATGAAAGGATAATGGATTCTAAAACAATAGCTAACTTATTTAACAATTTCTTTTTAAATATCGCACGTAATCTAACTAGGAATACGCAGGTCAATAAAGATAAATGTTTAAACTATTTAAATAAAGAAAGTAAACCGATTTCAAGTATAGAATTTCAATCCATTAGTACTGATGAGTTAAGGAAAATAGTAACAAACATGAAAGGCAAGAAATCGTTGGATGTTTACCTTATGGATTCTAAATCAGTAAAAGATATAATATTAAGAAATGATTTGCTGTTGGGTCTTCTATGTGAAATAGTTAACATGTGCATTAAAGAAGGGACCTTCCCTGAATCGCTTAAGTTTGGACGTATTATTCCGCTATATAAGAAAGGAGATCATAGTAATTTGGAAAATTATAGACCCATATGTATACTCCCTACCTTATCAAAAATTTTAGAAGCGATACTTAAGAAAAAAATTATTGATTATTTTGAATACAATGGGTTGTTTACACCAGCACAATTTGGGTTTCGAAAAAATAGATCGACGGAGCTGGCCATTAGAGAAGTAGTATACTACATTTTACGGGGCTTTGATAAGTCACAAAAATGTGCAAGCATTTATTGTGATTTGTCGAAAGCATTTGACTGCCTTCGACACGACATACTTATTCTCAAGCTAAAACACTATGGTTTTCATGGGACAGAACTTAATATGATGACTTTCTATCTTTCGAATCGGTCACAGACTGTAAGTGTGTGTGAGCACATGTCTTCAGTTGGTAATGTTGATATAGGTGTACCACAGGGTTCAGTACTTGGTCCGCTTTTATTTTTAATTTATGTTAATGATCTCGCAAATTGTCTTCCTGAATGGGCTAAAATTAGTCTGTTTGCTGACGATACCCATGTAGGCATAAAAGACAAAAATGAAGACAATTTGAATGAAAAAATAAATATGGTAATGACGACTCTACAAAGATGGTTTGAAAGTAACGGTATAATATTAAATGAAGATAAAAGTATTATAATGAAGTACCATACTCAAAAAAAGCAACAATACAATACTTCAATAACTGAAAACGTGTTCCTTGGCTTCACCATAGACTACACATTAAATCATGCACCTCATATTGATAAAATATGCAAAAAATTATCAAGTGCGAACTACGCTCTTTTGAAACTTAAGCCTTTAGTCAATAAAACCACGCTTATATCCATTTACTATGCCTATGTTCATTCTGTTCTTAGTTATGCCATAACTATATGGGGTAACGGTGCTGATATAGGGAGAATATTGAGATGTCAGAAGAGATCAATAAGAATAATAAATGGGCTTAGAAAGAGAACATCAGCTAAGAAATATTTTGTACATAACAAAATTATGACAGTGATATCACTTTATGTTTTTAAAAGTCTTTTAGAGATACACGAAGAAAAAGATAAATATCTTAAGAAAATGGATACCCATAATTATAACTTAAGAAATAAGGAGAAACTGCACGAACCTAAAGTCAGGCTTGTTAAAGTACGAAAGCAAGGCCCCTACAATAAGATAAAAATGTATAATAAACTACCTACATCACTATCAAAATTACCATTGCCAGATTTTGAGAGCAAATTAAAAATATTTTTCCAAAGCCACCCGTTCTACACTTTAAATGAATTTATGACTATGAAAATCAATGAATCTTTGTTTATCAATACTGACTAATTTTTCTTGCAATGGGATATTATTATGATATTATTATTTTATTTTTGAATTATTTGAAATCTGTATTATTTATTTATGAAAAATTTAATTTTATTATTTTGTGACCTGACATATCATTTGATTTTATCTGTTTAATAAATTGTATTTAATTTGATATACCTAATTGCGAATGTTATTAATGTAAAAATTATGAAATGATATTATGTATTATATGATTAATGACATACCTAGTATAACGTACCATTGTTATAAGGTGAATAAAGAATCTGAATCTGAATCTGACATACCCCAATATTTTTAACCGATCTTAAAAGAAGGTGGTTTTCAGAACAGTAATTTTTATGTGTTTGTTTTCTGACAAAACAAAAGAAATGTAAGAATTTTATCCAGTATTTTATATAACAGATGTGATTTAACCTGAAGGGTATTTTGTATTGTGTTTCAGTTCTGATTGATGTACATTTTCACTTCCATAACACACTGATTTTTGAACTAAATTACCATTGAACCAAATAACGACTTGTTATTCTCTTTGTAATCAAGTTTTTCTTGCAGCGACTACACATCTTTACAAAACCAACAAAAATCGTTATTATTTACTTCTTCAACAAACTTTTGTAATTAGTCAGTGAAAATCTCAAACGTTTTAGTATTTAAAGGCTTGAATTTAATTTGTTTAAAACAAATATTTATCGACGCCCCATGTTGTTCTCATCAACAAGCTACAATCAACAAAGTGTTCGATCCCAACGGCAGAATTACTGAAAACACGATGTTTTATAAATTATTAGAGCATGAATAAAACGGCACGGTGGCGAATGTAATTTATACTGATTGAACAACAACATGCAGTGTTAAATTTTTGTGAAATTTGGAATAAAACAATTTATTTCACACATATATGAAAATTTTTGGAATCGAACACAACTCTTTTTATGCTGTGAAGTGTTGAGACAGACAAGACATTCATCTGATGGTATACGGTACTTCTATGAATTCGTGTTTTTCGTTATCAAAATCGAGTCCTTATACCTATATAGGTATACGGTGATCACCTTGAGGGTGCCGTTATGTTCCACATTTCACACTAAATAGGTTCGTTGTTTATTAATCCTCTTCTCAGATCTGTTGATTGTCATCTCATAATTTTGTACACATATACTTCTTCAAGCAGTCCTAGCATATATACCTTCATTGGACTTCGTCTACTCCTTATACGACCGTCCTCATAGTCAATATTATACTTGTTATCATCCCCCTCATGGCATGCCCATACTGTGTATACAATACGGTAGTCTAATACTGTGATTTCTCTGTTATTTTCAATAAATTTGAACTTTTGTGAACTTTCCAAAAAAAATTATATAATTGCAGACTGGTAAGGATAACATCACTCATGACTATGTAAAATAACTGGATGTCGCAGAACAGGTGTTTCATTTTGCTCATCTCCAGATCGATACTTTTACTTTTTACTTTTAATTTCATGTTTATGTATGGTTTGGTTGTTGGGTTTATTCTCGTCTTCTCTTAATATAATTTAACATAAGATCGTTGAATCTGAAATAAAAATCTTAACTCCTATTATCTTAGTATTTTTATGATACATGAATAACATATTGTTGCCATTAAAACAAAATAATCTTTTTATTGTTTTCAATCAGTTCCCTTAAATAATCGTGTTTCAACTGCATTATAAAATTTCATAAAACATATTTTACGAGCAGGTATATGCAAATTCCACCATAACAATAAATCCGCTCACACGCTAAGCGCTAATTTAGTTAAAGATAATCCTTCTTCGGAAGTTAAACAAGATGGCTTGAAGCGTTAAACTCCGAGCTAAACTATTCGGCGCCGAACCGCAGCATTTACGAGTTGCAATAACATTCATAGGAATAACCGCAGTCCCAGCGCGTGGCGTGCCGCTCGACTGTCGCACGGCACCGCAGCGGCAACGCAGCGACACCGCAGCGACACCGCAGGCACTCCGCCGTGAGTGCCTGCAACTTGGACAATTGCTGTTTACAGAACAGTTGTGGACTTTCAATTGAAATCGTTGCTTTAAGTTGCAGTTAATCTACGAGTTTTGGGATTGTTTGTGTGATAAAGGGGATGCTCGGGTTTATGTGTGGGTTTTGTCTTAACTATACATTAAATATTATTGATTATGGAGAGTAAGCTACGATAGACAGTAGGAATGTTCTTTATTGATTGGATGTCATTTGGTGTTTGGCTTTTTTTATGAGGATTTTATGAGGAAAATAAAATTCTTCAATTCATCATCCATGTCTGTACTTAGACATGGATGATGAATTGAAGAATTTTATTTTTAAATATGACGGCCTAATGATTAATATAGATCAGTCTATGTATCTACTTCTACGTAATAATTTAATCTCAGTTATTAACCTTGTTAAAAATTGGTCTTCTTTTTTATGATTTTTGACTTAATGTGCGGTTTGCGTTTGATATGACCGGACCGCAGCACGCAGAATGCATCCAGTGTCACTTCTTTGAAGTTTTAACTCTACTTAATTCTAAAGTATTAACTGACAAATACATCCAGATGTTAATTTTAAACAAATGTATTTCACTTGCTCATATTGCATTGCTTTTTTATGTTATTGTGACGGAACCAGCTCGAGGCCCACCTGGTGTTAAGCGGACTAACCTCTGCCTATAACAGATGCATTTCGTTACAAGTCACGAATTACACTGCGCCCGTCACCTTGAGACATAGTTGTAACGTCTCATATGCCTGTAATTTCACTGGCTCTCAAAGACTGCTGCCGGAACATACCGTTAGGTGCTTGGCGACAGATTTTATACATGAGGGTGGTCGCCAGCCAGGCGGATATTCGCAAAATGCCCTTCCATCATACGGTGAATCTCAAGCCCACGGCGGGATTCGAACCATGGACCTGCTGCACAGCAGTCCATAGCCAATGCCACTGAGCCATCACTGCTTCATTGCTTCTTTTTTACAAAGTGATAAGTTTTTGTCAAATCTGTTTGCTCTATTTGTTGAATATCTACGAGTTGCGCGATAATATATATTAAATAAAATGCAGCCTCTGCAAACACTGATATTCTTAACTTTATACAGGGTTATTGGTAAAATGCTAACAACCTCTTAGGGTTAAATTCTACTAGTCCTAAGAAACAGCAGTTATTGTACAAGATAAGTAAAATTAGATTAACAAAATGAAAACATAAAAGGCAACGTGTCTCGCATTCAGGAAATACCGACGAGCTCTAATTAGTGAGTGCAATACAATGCAAATACGATAGTCACTAACACAGCAGAGTTCCGACTCAAGGCTTCAAGTGGCTGGAGCACATGTGTATACTCTATACTTTAGGAAGAGAGGAGACTGAGATGGTAGTCCCACGGGAACTTCAGCACATGCATTTATATTACACCGATACGAACATTTTCTAGAGCGGCCACCGGTGCAAGCAAGCTCTATATGCTAATACGTGAATAAAATCTGAAGCCAATGAGATTCGATACTTGTTTGGTCGATGGGTTTTGTACACACGGACTGCGGTTTAAGGATTGCACTGTCCAGTATATTACCTGTTGTTAAATTACGATGTGATTAGTGGTGGAACACTCAAGTAAGAGTTTATTTATCTGCAGTGTCAGTGACACTCGTACCATCGTGTAAAACAAACTCAACATTTTAATCGAAGCATAATTAAAAGTGAGATAAAACTAATAGGTACCTAAGAGAAATTATATGTATGATTTATAACTTAAATGTATATTTTACCGTAAATTTACATCAATTCCACTTGCTACCTGATTTATTATATAAAGTAAACCATTCCTTACTATCTATGATTATACTTCGACGCCAAATAATTCACAAATAAATTCCAAATGGTGCAACTAGACCTCGCTAATAAGTTATAACAATATTTTGCTTCACTTGATAGACATGGTGCGGGTACGGGTAATGAATGGTTTCCATACATTAGAAAAAAATAGAATAATTAGAAGGAAATGTACAAAAAACTTCAAGGCGGTAGGTCCCTTAAGCACTAGGCGAACGTCTCGGAGTGATGAATGACACAAAAACTATAATGAACAGGCGAAGAGCTTATCTTTCAAATCTTCGGAACTCGCATAGCACATGTATAAATAAAAAAGTGAAAACAGTGTTGAAGATTTGAAGTTCTTGCCGAAGGAACTCCACCTTAATAACTATTATAATCTGATACTAGGATACAAAAAATATATTAATAACAAACAATTCTTCTAACATACAAATATATTGCTTTCTAAGAATTTATATATAACGGAGTGAGTGCCGAGACGGTCGGTATGTCGTCCATGGAGATGGATCCGTTATCTACTCAGGTTGGTCGTCAATTATGGGCATGCACGTGCAGATTTTCACAAAATAACACCCAGAGAATATCGTATGATCACAATTGTAATTCACAAGAAACTTATTACAGCGAAACAACATAAAATCACGTGGATTAAAATGGATTAAGAGCCAATGGGTTTGCACGCGTGCATCACGTTTGGTTGTCCGTCAAGATGTGCGCGCACTTCAAAAATCAGAGAGGAAGTGAACGACTTCGACAGCCATCCGGCCGCCATGACACCTACAACTCCATTCGGTGTTACCCGCTCTAAAAATGAATAATCGAATACAAAGCAATATCGATTATAGTACTGAATATAATAGTGATCTAATTAATCATAACGTTTCATTTTTAATCTTCGTATCTCCATTAAATTGTTCACGCGCCGTTATATATTTACCCCCTTACTTATAAAAAATCCGCTATGTAGTTGCTAAGTAATGGATAACTAAACAGTGTTTAAGTAATGCTTATATATTTCTTACTTATAAACGCTACATAGCACCTGTTTAGCTAAGCAATGGATAATGAGGTCGAACGTATTTTAAACTGACAACATTGAACTAAAAGGTATTATGAAAGACTCAAATTGCCAAAAAGTATGTATCTAGTGCTGAAAATCTTAAAATTAAAAAGTAAAAAAATACCATTCTTTGTAGACCTACTGATTTTTGTACATATGGTTAGGCGTACTGGAGACTTCTGTAGCGAGTTTTTTTTTTTTGCAATATGGTAAATTGTTATTGTCCAGTATTCTGTGAATTCGATCCAGCAACCTATTCCATAGCATAATTGGAAATGCATTATGGAAGCCCGAATACTGTTATATCCCGCTGGAAGTTATCTTTTTCCATCCCAAACAATACCTATGCCCAATTATGTCTACGTTTTTTTCTATGAAGCCAAGATTCCAATCTTCATATTTTTTTTTTAATCATTCTATAGCGATTCCTTAAATCACAGTAATATTATAAAGGCCGTAATATGTTCTTGTGTTTCGTCTAGTGTGTTAGAGAAATTATTTTGAATGACCCTGAAACAGTGCCCGGTGAATGGCAATATGCTCGCCACCTATTACATGGGACCAAACCCCAATTGACCGAAACATGGGTGTTTACACACCTCTGCCTACCCCTTCGGGGAATACAGGCGTGATTATATGTATGTATCTAAAGTTTGTGTTTTTGTCTTCTACGTGTATTCACGTTTTAACGGCTTGAGGGTTTGGATGAAACAACAGAATAGTTAGTTTAGGTTCTCCATACTTTTCATCATCATTGTCTACGCGGGTGAAACCGCGTGGCGCGGCTAGATAATAAGAAAATTACAATGAGTTCGATCACCGGATCGGATCAGATGTTGGGGGTTTAACGAGAAAGGGATTTTCAGTTAAAACAGTCCGGCGTCTAATTTGGACCAGTTTATTACCATTTGGTGATAAACTCGCGACCTATTAAATGAGATCCTTAATACAAATAAGAATATTTCGACTCCCAAAATATTTTTTTTTGCTGTACTGAATCGACATCTATGCTGAAATTTGCAAATAAGTACTCAATTCTGCTTTTAAATTGTATCTCTAGTTCCTCATCAATCGCAATCCTCATCCAATAGGAATATACGAGTGTGGCACAATCCTCATATTCTTGATTCAGGAACTGTACCTGCGGTATAATCTTCAATAAGATCACGGAAAGTAGGTAACGCATAATATTTATTTCATCATCCAATGTATGTTTCTACTTGCTATATTTTTACGATTTATTAACAGAGTATGTCATGTTTATAGTTTTGTATACCTCCTTGACAATAACCTCAATAGTAACTAAATCAGCTGATCAGAAATATGGGCGCCATCTTGCTACTTAAATATTTAAACAAAGGTCGGACGGTGTTTAAATTGACAGCTGATTTAAGCAGTACTTATGTACTGGATAAAGTTACTACTGGTTTTTTTTTTAATATTTAGATGAAGTAAGAGATTGAAAGTAAGAGACACATGCTCTAAAAGCTAGTTTATTAGTTACATATCATGAAATCGGACAGTAGGTGCGTCTGTAATCAGTTAAATAATCTTTATTCACGCATCATAATTAGTTTCATATTATGGTGATGTGATAGGGACTGAGATGGTTTTTTTAGTGCTTGTAAAAATATCTCACAAATTACTTATTAATTCTTCAACAAAAAATCATTATATACAAATAGCTCACACATAACCCTTGAAGAGCACCAAACTGAAAAACTAAACATCTAATAAAAAAAAATTAGTAAAAAACAATAGCGGTGGAGCCACCGAAGCACTTAAGCCACTGCAAACCTCGTTACGCAGCGTTAGTATCGACCAGCTGATAAACATTAAGGACAGCTGCGGATAATATCAATAATCACTTTCACAGTGTTTTTTTTTTTGCGCGCGGCACACATCTATGTTTGATTACATATATACTCTTTGATGTTACAAATCTGTATTAGCTGGTTAAATTGAAAATGCTTTGTTTACTCGCATATAATTTGCAGTTAGGTACTAACTTAACTTAGTAGGGATAATTCTATTACGCACTAGTGTATAATATTATTATGCACGAGGGTGTTATAGTTCGGTTTATTGTCCTAAGAACGATATAATAAACCTCACTTTACGAGCAAGGGTGTTGAAAATTATATAATGCTTAACCAGCAGTATGCATTTATTAACAAAATACAACGAACTATATACAACACTATATTTACTACAATAAAAGCATTAAGACAACCTATATGATATTGCAGGCTCACAGGCAGTCCAAATTCTCCAGTCCACCACCAGTTGGCAGCGTGCCCAGTATGCTGGTAGCATTGCTCCGTTGAATTGCAATGCTTATTCGTGAAATCAGTATTTTGATCACGCGTCGAATCGACCAAGCGCTCTGATAAGTTTTGGAAAATACGATGAGCCCTCATCTCCCGGTCCTCACGGACCCAACGTCTCTACACCTACATATATTTATATATATACAGAGAGGCTTTAATATATCAAATGGTTGCTCAAAAAATTCTGCTTGTTGTGTAAATGAGGGGTATAATCAACTAAATTATATAGGAGTGTACAAAAATATAGATTTTATTGTTAAAAAAATAATGTAATTGTGGGCTGTCAGTGTTGGCGCGCCTACTATTTAACGTATAGCAACTAGAAATGTCGTAGTGTGTCATGTGACAATTTGTTTCATATTTATATAGGGTAGGCCTTTTTTAACTCTCTTCACAAAAGCCACCGATCGTGTTCGGTTTCTAAAACTGTAATATTTCTATTTATGGCTATTAAAACGCTAAAACTGTACAAAACTGTATTTATTTACAAAATCAAGCAACTATACTTCATTAATTCGATAAAGAATTAACATTGGCGACCGTTCGGAAGTAATCTGCAATCAAGAAATTTGCGGCGTCATTCGACGCTTCGGATATGTCTTATGTTCCTACGAAGGATCCGAAGAATTGTTTTTATTGAAGCCGTAACAATTTCCATCAAATAATACCTAAATCCAGCATGAATAATTAACAAGGAATAAAAATCTGGAAAACAAAATTTGATGGCGAAAGAACTGGTGATTGTCACCTTTGGACCCCGGAGGCCTATAAAGTTGATGCTGATGTGAAATTTAGTTAGAATTTGGAACTAATCGGAGAAAGCTGTGCATTTAATGTGTTTTGGAAGTCTACTGTATGTCTTTGGTCTAGTGGAGTACCTAAAACTTTCACACCGCAGGACAACAATTCAAGCAAGTTAAGTGCCCTTCCTTTACTTTATCCTTAAAATACCTACCAAGTTCTTTCCTATATCCTAAAAAATAATATTTAATATTTTATCTAGACGTGTTACAATAATCCTTACCTACTTAAAATAATAAGTTTATCAAACATATGTAGATTGCTAAATTGGTTTGAGTGTAAGCTATATAATTCATCACCAAATTGCAGATGTAATTATCATCCAAAGATAATTATATCATATTAATATCGTAAGGTAAAGTACCTATCTTCTTTAATAAATTATATAAATAATAAATTTAACCTCATAGTACTAAAACACTACACTTCTTTATGTGTCATATGTAAAAGTTATTACACATTAGCATAAACATCCACATATCATTCAAATATGCATCATAATCATAAACCCATTTAAAACACACGTAAAATACTCTTATATTAACATTTGTAGATAGGTATCTACTTTAATTTTAGTAAGTAATCACTTACTTTAATCATTTTTTATTTTATTTGTTACAATTTAAATAAACAAGTTTATTGTATTTTACCGTTCTGAAGGATATTTGCCGATCAATTTCAGGAGTCGTGCAACCGCTAGGCGCATAGCGGATCGGAACATACCATTGAATTTACACGGGTTATCGTAATCGCTGCGGAACATTGATAATCAGCTGTTGTTCATCCCTGTGCTGTACTGCATTACATCAGATATCGCCAAGATAAGGAGCGTGAGAATACATATTTACTTTTTGATTAAACATTCATCAGATTTGTCTTATTGTAAGCTTTGTTTAGTGATTAACTTATTAAGTTAGTCCCTTAGTGAGCATATACTTTCTTTCTAATATTTATAGTTCAATTTGTTACCTTTATTCTAGTTTCAAACCATACCATAAAAGTAATTATATAACCATATAAAGTAATTATAAAATGGACAACTTAAAAGCATTGATAACTAAACGAAGCTCAATAAAAGGCCAATTAACCAAGTTTAAGAAGTACCTAGATGAATTATTGAATAGAAAAAATGATTTAGAGCCTTTAGAGTACGCAGAATTAACTCTCAAACTAGGTAAACTCGAAATGTTGTCTTCTAAGTTTGAAGAGGTGCAAGGTGGGATTGAAATTTTGAATTGTGCATCGATTGATGATGAGATTGATGAACGAGACCTCATTGAGCGTGATATTATTCATCTAATGGCCAAAGCTAAAGATATGTTAAATGAAAACAAACTGAGTTTAGAAGTGTCTCGTAGGGACTCACACGCTCACTGCAGTCACGACCATCAAGACCTAGGCATAAAGTTACCCAAGATTGAAATCGCAAGGTTCGATGGTTCCTACTTTCGCTGGCTAGAGTTCCGCGACACATTTACATCTCTCGTGCACAACAATGAACGTTTATCCTCAATACAAAAATTTCATTATTTAATTTCTTATCTCGAAGGTGAGTCTTCTAGGATAATCTCTAATTTGGAAGTATCTTCTAATAATTACAAGATTGCTTGGAACTTATTGATGGACCGATACGACAATAAAAGATTGTTGGTAAACCATCATCTTAAATCACTGTTTAACGTTCAACCGGTTAATCGCGAATCGGAAAACTCATTGCGTTTTCTTGTTGACCACGTGACAAAGAATTTACGAGCGTTGTCTAGTTTGGGGCAGCCTACTTCTCATTGGGACATAATAATTATTTACATGTTGTCTTCCAAATTGGACAGTCGTTCTCTTGAGAAGTGGGAAGAGATGTGCAATGGTCTTTCTGATCTTCCCACATTAGAGAATTTTAATAAATTTTTAACAGATCGGGCGGACGTGATTGAAGCTTTGAATCGTACCAAAAACTATAATGCAAAATCCTTAACTAGCAATTGTAATAAACAAAACACGAATAATCAGGGATCTTTATATAACAACAATCAACAAAATCGCTCCACCAATAATCAACAATTTCGCAACAACAGTTATAACAATCAACAATATCGGTTCAACAATAACAACAATAGTCAAACTAAATCATTTACAACTGCTACGCAAAAGCCAAGTATGCACTTATGCATCATTTGTAGCGCTAATCACAAAATTTACGATTGCCAAATTTTCAAATCTAAAAACGTTCAAGATCGAATGGCTGACGTATCTAAATATAAATTATGTATTAATTGTCTTAGACAGGGTCATCCAGTAAGCGAATGTCGCATGGGGTCGTGTCGTGAACGAGGTTGCAAAGAAAAGCACAACTCGCTGTTGCATAATCCTGCTGAGGTGCAACAAACAGTAACAAATTTTTCTACAGAATGCAGTACCAACACAGGTACTAGCCAAGTAATTTTATCTACAGCCATAATTAACGTAAAAAATCCTCATACTAATCAAAACGAAAGAGTACGCGCATTGTTAGATTGCGGGAGTCAATCATCATTTGTTACTAAATCACTACAGGAAAGATTGTCTCTAAAGTGCAATCCTATTAATACTATTAATGTTATCGGAATTGGAAATAATTTAAATAACATGGTAACCGAAAGCTGTGTTGCTCAACTAAATTCAATGACCACACAGTATAGCGTCACCTTATCATGTTTTGTACTTGACGAACTGACTGGAGAAATACCAAAGTCTCCAATAAACATCAAGAATCTAAAAATACCACAATCAATAAGATTAGCTGACCCTAATTTCGATCTGCCTGGTCCCATCGATATTTTAATTGGCGCAGACCTATTTTGGGATATTCTTGGATGTGATCAGCGTTCTTTGGGACCCAATAATCCAAAACTTAGGTCATCAAAATTAGGCTGGTTAATAACTGGGCAAATACATTCGACAAAATCCAAATTACAAAATATAAACTGTAATCATGTAGTGGTGTCAGATCATCCTGCAAATCATAATTTTGACGAAATGCTAACCAAATTCTGGTCGCTTGAAGAGCTCCCACAAAAGTACTTTTTGAGCCCAGACGATAAGATGTGCGAAGAGCATTTTGTATCAACCACCTCTCGGTTAGAGTCAGGCAGATTCTGCGTGGAGTTGCCACTAAAGGACTCCCCGGACTGTCTCGGTGACTCATACACTTTGGCTAAAAAACGTTTTTTACATTTAGAAAAACGATTTCGAAAAAATCCCTTACTTAAATCAAAATATGTAGATTTTATCCGCGAATATGATCTACTAGGACATTTATCTGCATCACCAGTTAGTAAGCCGGAACAATCATATTTTTTATGCCATCACCCCGTAATTAAAGAATCCAGTGAGTCGACACGTCTTCGTGTTGTGTTCAGCGGTGCAGAACCCACGTCATCTGGATTCTCAGTGAACGACATTTTACTAAAAGGTCCGCATGTTCAGGACTCTCTTTTCTCCATTCTGATTCGAGCACGTCAGTATCAATATTTGCTTACGGGTGATATAGATAAATTCTATCGTCAAGTTTATATTGCAACGAATCAAGACCGAAACCTGCAGCTCATTTTATGGAGAGAAGAAGAGTCGTTGCCACTTCAAACTCTGCAACTAAATACTCTTACTTATGGTACCACAAGTGCGAGCTATTTAAGCACGAGATGCCTCTGGCAGGTCGGTGAAGAATGCGATGATCAATTAATGAAAGGTATAATTCAACATGACTTTTATGTTGACGATTTGATCACTAGCTGTGATGACGAAATAAATTTACAATTTATTCTAAATTCCGTAACAGAAACCCTAAAATCAGCTTGTTTTAAATTAAGAAAATTTAAAACGAATGCTCCAGAACTGCTTAAAAAAATTTCATCAAGTAATGATGAATCTTTGTTGCTCAGTGAATCCACTAGCACTCTTGGTCTTGGTTGGAATCCAGCTAGTGATTCATTACATTTTCCGTTCGAAATGCCTCCTCAAAATATAGACAATATTATAACTAAACGGTTTATATTGTCAAATTCCTTTAAAATTTTTGATCCTTTGGGATTATTGAGCCCTTGCATAATACAACCCAAAATATTGCTTCAAAAGCTATGGCAGCTTAAAACAGATTGGGATGAGCCAGTATCACCAAAAATAAAGGAATCATGGGTTGAGTTTGCTAGTAATTTGTTCTGTTCTTTCAACATTACAGATCCCCAGGAAGGTTCTTTGCAGATCCCCCAAAGATTTTGAAATGCACGTTTTCAGTGATGCGGCGCTGAGTGCTTACGGTGCCTGTTGCTATATGCGCACTGTTGATGCAAATAATGACGTCATGGTCAATCTGTTATGTTCTAAATCCAAAGTAAGTCCACTTAAACCTACAACAATTCCTCGTCTGGAGCTTTGCGCGGCTTTGCTTGCAGCCAGGCTAGCTAAAAGCGTTGTTGACTCTATAAGGCTCAAACCATCTCGTATAGTACACTGGTGCGATTCTAGCGTCGTGTTATCATGGCTTGCCAGTGACGCTAGTAAGCTGAAAACTTTTGTAGCTAATAGAGTTGGCGAAATCATTGAAATCTCATCTCAAGCCTCATGGCGATATGTACCTACTAAAGAGAATCCTGCTGACATTATATCTAGAGGTGCAAATGCCAGTCAACTTCGCGATTTAGAGTTGTGGTGGTCAGGCCCCAATTTTTTAAATTATGATGAATCCAAATGGCCAATACTAAATCAGACTTATAATCAGGACTTACCTGAAATTAAAGCGGTTCCTGTAGCAATGGTAGATCCTATAGTAAATTTTTGTGACTATTCTAATCTCCATAGAATCCAAAGAATATTCTCCTTTGTGAAAAGGTTTGTATACAACCTAAAAAATCCCAAAACTAAAAGATTTGGTCATTTAACTGTAAAAGAGCTGAATGAATCATTTAACTATTTGTGCTCTGTTGCGCAAAAGGAATCATTTCCTGGTGATTACAAATTACTTTCTAAAGGTAGTTCTCTAAATCACAAGTCTAAGTTGTTGTCTATGTCTCCATTTCTGGATGAGCATGATTTAATCAGAGTTGGTGGACGCATCAATTCCTCAAATTATTCTTATGAGAGCAAGCACCCAATAGTGCTTGACTCGTCCCATCAACTAACAAAACTTTTATTTGAGCGAGAACATCTACGCACTTTTCATGCTGGACCTCAACTGCTCTTAGCTTCTATTCGTCAGTATGTCTGGCCTATCAACGGGCGTCGACTTGCTCGCCAAATTGTCCATCGATGTGTGCGATGCAGACGCGTGCAAGGTAAAGTCTTGCAACCAAAAATGGGTGATTTACCCTCACAACGTGTAAACCTTGATTTCCCTTTTATCTCAGTGGGAGTGGACTACGCCGGTCCCTTCCATATTGTTAATCGTAAAGGACGTGGTGCCAAACTACAAAAGGCTTATTTGTGTTTATTTGTATGCTTGAGATTTAAATGTGTTCATTTGGATGCTGTATCTGACCTGTCCAAAAATGCATTTATGATGACTCTGCGTAGATTTGTCGCGAGGCGGGGTAAACCCATCGAAATTTTTAGCGAAAATGGAGGTAATTTTATTGCGACTGCTAAAGAGCTAGGTAATTTTTTGAAACTAAATTCGGAATCTCTTGCTGATCTTGCATCTCAGGAAGGCATTAATTTTATTTTCTCACCAAGCTACGCTCCTCATTTTGGCGGTATTTGGGAGGCAGGCATTAAATCGGCAAAGTATTTAATTCGTAGAATAATGGGCAATACACACTTAACATTTGAAGAGATAGGTACTTTATTTACGCAAGTGGAAGCAATTTTAAATAGTCGCCCTTTATGTCCACTCTCCTCCTCCCCAAACGATTTCCTTTTCCTCTCACCAGGGCATTTCTTAATTGGTAGGCAGTTGACCGCAATGCCAACCCCAAATTTATTGGATTTTAAAGAAGAAAATCTACAACGTTATAATCGAGTAGAAAGACTAAGACAGCATTTTTGGCAAAGGTGGCAGAGAGAATATATTTCTGAGTTGCAACTTCGTAAAAAATGGAAGACTGATACAAGCAGTCTCAATGTTGGCGATTTGGTTTTGCTGCACGAAGACAATGTTCCTGCTTTAAACTGGCGTCTAGGAAGAGTAGCCAGACTGTATACGGGACCTGATGGAATAAATCGTGTTGCTGACGTCAATACTACCCGCGGCTGTCTTCGTAGAGCGCTTGTCCGTCTTTGCCCATTGATGAACGAAGACGAAGAAGAGTTTCATGGTTGAAAATCAGGATTTTCAACGGGGGGCAAGATGTTGGCGCGCCTACTATTTAACGTATAGCAACTAGAAATGTCGTAGTGTGTCATGTGACAATTTGTTTCATATTTATATAGGGTAGGCCTTTTTTAACTCTCTTCACAAAAGCCACCGATCGTGTTCGGTTTCTAAAACTGTAATATTTCTATTTATGGCTATTAAAACGCTAAAACTGTACAAAACTGTATTTATTTACAAAATCAAGCAACTATACTTCATTAATTCGATAAAGAATTAACAGTCAGTGTATAGCATTCATCAGCGTACAGACGTGTCCGTGTGTCGCTTATACAGGGCCGCCTCCGGGGTGAGGGTTCACTTCGCTAATCCATAAAATTTGAAAGTGTAGATCAAATATCTCCCTCCATTTCTTTCTCTCGCTCTCTGTGTACTACAAACCTTTTCAGTGAAAAAGCGAAAAGATTTTATGAAAGCCACAGCGCAGTGGGGTCACGTCGCGGCTCAGCCACGTCACTGGAATTAAATTAAACTTTCAACTCAACATAACGAGTTAACTCAAACTTGTAATCATATTATAAGCGTACAATTGTGATGACAGGGGTTACGTGTGAAATGATTAAAAACATTTTCGAAGTTCGTTTAGCACGATTGCCAACTGCGTATTTCGTTACAAAAATAAACAAAGTAACGCTTTGATTTTTCAAATTTATTAGCTTTTATTGTTTTCGTGCACCGAGACGACAAATGTATTCCGGTCGTGACCGAGTTCAATCTCATACAATTGCGTCGCCGCAGAATGCAATCCCACGATTGAGTTGTTGAACGTCGAATATCAAGTCTCCCCTCACCCCGCACCACACCCCGCCCGATCGACCCATACCAATTCAAGAATTTCGTAACCGAATTGAAATAATATCAACTTGTATAGATTGCCTTATCCAATAACAATCTACGAGACACTTCAAAAACATGCAAAATTTACAACAATGGTTTAACATCAACACAAAAATCAAGCTTGTTATGTGATATTTTTAAATGAAACAAAGTAAATACTTGGTCATCCGTTTTATTGCAGAGAAGGAGAGCGTTTGCCTTTTATAGATACATTGGGCGAGTTACTCGGTTACATCCGAGTAACTCGTACTACAACAAACAAATCCTTTCACATGCTCCTCCCTGTCATTTCCACAAAACCACGAACCGTGACATTCCACACGTGACATCTAGTTGCGATACTGTAGACTCGCGTATTGCGTTAGTAAAATGAAATACTTGTTAGTGTCACACATAATTAAATATTGTTAATTAATTATTACATTAAACTAAATTATATTCAATTATGCTAATTGAGTTATTTTCATAGAGTATATGTACCATTTTTAAAAGTTAAAGAGCAATTCACACAGATAACGACGATACGACTGAATGTTCTCTATTGAAAGTATCCGTTAGGAAAATATGTGGCTCGAAGCGTTTATCCAGGCGTGGACTACATCCGTAATCTCCGTCGGCGGTCAAACGAGGGTCGGGTGACGTCGGTCAGCGACGCTTGTGACGTCACCCACGCGTAACAACCATGAGCTTTGTCGAGTGTTGAATGCCGATATTGGCAACCCTAGTGAGCTCCTCATTGCACACAACCCCACATTAACTTCCTTGCAAGGCGACAGAATAGTTTCAACCGATATTATAAGATTAGGACATTTATTATCTTCAAAATATTTATTGTGGTCAGTTTTGGTATGAACAATAAAGTGTTTATAGTGATAAACACATTTAAATAAACATAACAAACAACTGTATACCAAGTTAATGTGCTATTTTCAGTTGATTGAGTGTCATTGGTAAATTGCCGCATTGAAATGATATCATCCAAAGCAAAGTATTATTAAAATTTATCTATATTATTTATGACACGACTGCCCAAAACTAGGAGTGTTATGTTCTCAGGGTTCATGTGTGAATATATTGGCGAATTTCATACGCCATTATGTGAGTTTTTTTTTCTCTCAAACCATTTGAGTGTGTTATTGAAATGAAGGGCTTTTTAAAGCAAATCCATATATATAATATATAACTTTTTTCAGCAGTTTTTTCAGTGGAAAGAGGGGATGTTTAACGAAGATAAATAATTTCCAGTCGGGTATTTTCTTTATTGAATTAATTTATACTTGTTTCTAACATAGATGAGTTTGACAGTATACTCTATCCAAGAAGATAAAAGTAATTTAGATAGTTAAATATATATAAATTAATAATTAGTTTATTGATAAATTAATAATTAAAGAGTTATACGATTTGCTACCGCTTTCTTTGTTTCGATAATAGTTTTTTTGCCATATCCATTCATGACAAAATAATTTGCTATTTTGAGCAATTATTACAGGCAGAACACATTTTTGATTCGGATGTGCAGATGTTTTCATAACATAGCCAGTAAACTTGACCAAGACCAATTCTGTACTTCCTCTGCTAAACTGAAAAGTACCCTATGTATTAAGTTTTTAGTACTGTAGGCTAACTAAGCTTTTTAACTTTATTTTAGTGTAATAGCATTAACGATCAATTCTTAATCTAACTTGTAATGATCCTTAATATTATGATATGTATATAGTAGTCGTTCATTAACTTTGATCCTTTTTAAATTAAACTTAATATAAGTGGAAATTTTTAATAAGTGTTCAGAAATTTATTTGTTACATTTGTTATTCCTAGATAGCTGTTAATTTCCCTAAATTTGTTATATAAAAAAAAACCTGACTGCAAATTATTTATTTTCGTTAAACTTTTAAACATTCCATTGAAATTAAAACTGCAAGTTATTTATATGAATATATTATTTATGGCAAATCAGCTAACGATATCGCATACAATACAATTAAATAGGTTAAGCCGTTTGGAATTATGGTGAAATAAAGAAATTTACAAACATACTAACATACATGAACCCTGCTAATACAACTCTCTTTTTTTGGGCAGTCGCGTAAAAACATAACACTCCTTTTTTGGGCAATTGTGTGATAGTGAAAACGTACGAGGGAGACTGCCGCCGAGGGTTATAATGGACCTACCATCAAGTTGTTATTTTTTAAATTCAGTTCAAGATCCTTAGTGTGAGTCCGATCCACACATGGCTGGTTTCTACGATTCTGGTATACAACCGAGCTAAAGTAGACGCATGTTACAAATATACAGCACCGCTTTATACGAGTAGGTCGGACGAACTGAACTGTGATAGATTTCATCGTGGTTTCCAAGAATTGTTTTGTACCTGTGTTGTACCTGTGTTGGTAGCGGACATCTAGATACGAGTACGTGAGCGTTTGAGTGATGCCTCGTGCAACTCTGATATTTACATAGTTTAGATTCAAGTAACATTAATATAGCTTAAATGCTACTAAATGACCACTATCTCTTCTGATGGTTATTGATTGGTCGAAGATATTGTTCAGGCTAAACTAGAATTATTGGCTCTCAATAACAACTGCCCGAACACGCCGTTGGTTGCTTGGTGACATGATGGGAAGGATACAGGAAGTAGCTAGCCAGATTGTCATTCGCTAAATGCGCTACGACTATGCTGTAACAACTGCCATCTTAAGACAAAAACCAGGTCCGACGACTTTAGGTGCCATCCGAAGCATATGCATACTCAGTAGTAATGCCTCCAGCGGTCATCCATCCAAGTGATGACCGCATCGGCGTTACTTTGCATAGTTGATTGGTCATAAACGAATAAGCAAGCTACGATACGAGCGCTTCAAATTTTTATGAGTGAACCAACATTGTCACACATCCATATTCTTGTCCTTCAGACGACTCCCATAGGCTTTTATAGTGTTTGTCAATGTAATAATATGATTTTATATATAATATTTACACGTGTAATGGAAGCTGTAATATCTATAACGTCCTCATACCGTCGGTAATTCATCCTTCAACGTAATAGTTCGTCGCGACGATGCAAGATGGCGCATCCGTCATTCTCCGACGTGATCGATGAGCCGCTTCAAGGCGACGCGACGCTGTCACTGATGCCAATCGGCTCTCGTGGTCCTTATAGGTCTTTGTGACTTTTAGCTACTGCAATGAATATTGGTACCTATATGATAAAGTTATAATTCAGTTATGTTTTTAGAAGAATTACAACACATAAGATATGTACTTCACTCCGTGGTTTTGCCGAGCTAGTTTCTTGCCCGTTCTTCTCGCAGTGGCTCTATACAATTTATTTGCTGAACGTGGCAGTACAATGTAGAATATTTCAATACTAAAATTTGTAATTGACCTTCATAAGAGCGTCGTAGACGCCTAAATTGAATAAATGATTTTGACTTTGACTTTGACTTTAGAATAGCACCCATCTCTCCTCAATATCATCTCGTGGGGGTCGACTATTGTCATGGCAAACCCCCTTTAATGGAGTCTTTGTTCATCAGTGGACATGTAACGGCTGTTGAAGTGAAGTAAAGATACTTAATTACAATTGATTTACAATTTTGAAATTGAATACAATGATCCATATGACCGCAAACAACCATTACATTGAAACAAAACTCGTCCATGTTCGTAGGGGTTTACCCTGACAATCTTTAAATTAAACTCTAGATGGTGAGTAATCTCTTTACACTCGTTTCTTAAGTGCTAAAATTCTTGGTCACTTTTGTTTATACTGAAATCATTGGAAGCAGTCTGTCTGCTCTCAGACAAACTGCTTCCATTGATATCAGCCTTCCTCACTACGGTATAGAATTTAGGAGTGGTCTCTCTGATCTGTCCAGACGACATAGTTAGCCGCCCTCTGGACCTCTTTTCTTCAGTGATGCGCACTATAATCAGTTATTTATCATCCCCGAAACACGTCGGAATACGCTATTGACATAGTGTGGACAGTTAGACTTCAATTATTGCTAGTTGCGTAATAATATATGCATTCGTCAGCTTTGCAGTTTAGTCATTCTTAACATTCACCTCCAATCTACGATTTTTTTTATGTTACTTTAAATTGACGTCACAAGCTCGAGGCCCACCTGATGTTAAGCGGACTAACCTCTGCCTAGAACAGATGCATTTCATCACAAGTGACGAATTGCACTGCACATATAGTCACATTGCCAATTAAAAAAAAAACGCAATTCACACAATATCTTTAAATAATCAGTAATATCTATTTGTTGACACAGAAAATCTGAAATTAATATTTCAACGCGCTCCTTAGTGATTTTCATTGTTTTCAAGTTTTTATTTTATTGTTGGCAAATTAAATTTCATGGTGTACTTAAGGACACGGGACCGACGGCTTAACGTGCCTTTCGAAGCACGAAAGTGTTCAGTAGGAAAGCAACTAGCGGTCACCCATCCAACTCACGACCGGACAGCACAGGAGCGGTTGTTGCTTAACTTAGTTGATCGGTTAAGACCGACTAGGCAAACTACGCTACAAGCGCTTCAATGAATGCCATAATCTTTTATTCTGAATTCCCGATAGTTTGACTCCGCTGCAGGCACTCTGATAAGTAAAGGAATGATTTTGCACAAGATATCAAGAACTCAGAATAAAAGAGTTTCATGGAAAATATCTCGGTGCAAACCTATTGTGTGGTGCTATTACATATATAGAAGAAGGAAATAAATAAGGTACAATAATCATACCCAACATATAACGCTTAGCTCTGGTCCATGGCAGGCACAGTGCTGTGTTGTGCTTTTATATTCACAGGTATATAAGCAGTTTGTTATGGTGAGGGAGGTTTCACTAACATGTAGGAGGATTATAACTTGGGGTTTGGAAGTATACCCGATGCATTTAGGGCGCTTCGGGTGCAAGTGCCAGTTAGGACAGGCAAGAGGACTAAGTGAGAGGCGATATGAAACGTATATCCACCCACATTTGTAATAGTAGCAAATATAATTTAAAACGGAGTAACCTCGACGGCTTCATAAACAGCTACCAAAACATTCCAAAAGAGTTGGAGTCAAGACGCCGAATATGAAACCAAATACATACAGTAAAAATAAAATAGCTTTAGGAGATAATAAAATAAAGTAACTTAAAATTACTCCGAAAAAAAACTGTTAACATTATGAATTTGCATACTTCCATTTTGTAAACCAACAACCGAAAGAGAACAGAAATAAAAATAAATTCGTTAGTTCTATCTGGAGGCACACCTCGAATATATTCGATGTTGTTGGTGGCAACAATGTCGAGTGTGAAATCTTAAATTATAACCTCGTTAAATCTATAATCAGCTGACCTGCTTCCGCGGGTAAAGAGAGAATAGCTCTAGTCCTGGGCTTAATATGATATATTATAGATGTTGGCTTGCGAACATTTTTAACGCGCTCGCAAAAGGCTCTTGTATGATTCGATCTTGTATTATTTAAAACTCCGAGTATGCCGCGAAAAGTGAGAAGTTTGACAAATCCTAGATATTCCGAAAAACTTACGTGATAGGACTTTCATTAAGGTTCCGTTCCCAAAATAAAAGTGAAGCCCTATTAATGAGACTCCAATGTCAGTATGTCTGTATCTAACGGGCTCGTCAGCGGAATGAAAAACTTAAAATTATAATATTTTGAGTTGATGTTCGACCCATAAACGAACGTTATTAAGACTTCCATAAAAAATATTCCAAGTACTTAATAATATCCGCAAAATAAACTATTTTGTACCTTAGAATGTATGGTGTGGTCCTTTGAAAATGTCCTTGTGAAATTTGTAATATTGTAATGTAATCCACCGAGCAGGCGTTCTTTTAAACAAAACCATATAATAACTTGAATATTATAAATCAAACCGGCAAAAAAACACTCATGTTAAGGATCGAATATGTCGACATCGGGATACGTCGTCGGGAGCTCACAGACGCAGCTGCGCACTCGCCCTCATTATGAGCCGCGAGACGTATTCGATCCTTAACGTGAGTGTTTTTTGCTGGTTTAATTTATAATATTTAAATATGTGTGAAACTCACGAAAATTTCATTTCAAATATATTATAACTATTTACTTAAATCGCCTACATGAGTCAATTTGTTCGGAAATTTGGTGAAATACAGCCTTTTTAAAGTAGGTTTAAATTTTCTATGTTATGTAATTGACTCAAACAAGATCCTTCTATTAGTATAATAAAATAAAAACTGCATATACATTTGTTCAGTTCTCGCACTTCCCGGCTTTAATGATTAAACTAGTACCTGTACTAGTAAATTGCATAAGTACCGTTCGGCGCATCCTTCGAAGTTATAGATTATGTTTGTAGAGAAATATATAGAGTCAAAATAAATTGCAAGTCTTTACTTTGCAAGCAATGAATGCAGGCAGGAGACCTGAATACCGACTACCGAGTTTGATGTTCGATGAACAGTGGTAATTCTGCAGATTCTATCAAGGTGCAGTAGGTTGGGTGTAAGCAGGTGCTACCAAAAATTTTCAGATTGCGATACAGTTTGTTTAAATTGGGTTATATTATAAGAATAATCTTGGTAGGTTTTTTATTAATTTATGGCTGATAGGCTAGCTTTTGAGTACTATTTTAGCTCATGGTAAGAGGTGATGTGGTCGCAGATGTTGTTTTAGGCTAACGTAGAATTACTGCCTCTCAAATAAAGCTGCCGGAATACGCCGTTAGGGGCTTGGTGACATAATTTCTACGTAGCGTAGTACGTACGTAGGTAGCCAGGCAGGCATGCGCAAAATGCCCTACCACCATGCTCTATCGACTGTTGAGAACGGCTAAGCAAACTTCGCTATGAGCGCTTCAAAACTAAGTGCATGTGTTGATGAATGTGCTGATATCTTAATCTTTTGCATTGAAAATGTCGTTCTTGTTGGTGGAAAGACCAAAGCGTTGCCTTGGAATCTAGAGGTCCTGGCTTAGATTTTGGTTTGGACCGTTATCGGATTTTGTGTGTTCACCTTTATTACTTGAGACCAAAATATACTCTCAATCATAGATAAATGTTCATATTTCTATGCCCTCAATACATATTATATTTAGCGCATAATAGTTTAGACATCTCTGCCAATTCCTTTGGATTTAACACGATTTCTTTTTTTTTGATGATCGGTTAACTCTAGAACACTATCTCACCAACTTTTTTTTACCTTGGTCGTTTTTTTGCCGTTTGCTGCTTTACAAACAAAATATCGCAACGCAAAGCTATGTGCTTGGCGGCGATTTTCTAGTTAAGGGTGCTAGCTAGCCAGGCGCCATACAGATGCCCTACCACCATAAAATATGTACCTATGTATACCCCTATGTTCAATGGAATCCTATAGCACCTCACACCTATAAGTACTTGCCTAACACGTGCGCTATATACCGGAATGTTGCACGCGAGGGTTGTTGCACATTCTTACGGAAACTAATATGAACAACACAGAGCTCGGTAGCAACAGATGTTGTTCACTACATATATGCTTCGATGTAATTCGCCGTATTTTTTATATTGTAAAACTATTTGTCAACTTTTTTGTTATAACGTTGAATTAAACAAACGAAATATTCATCAGGGATAATGTTTAAAGATTTTTTCAAATCAGTCTAATAGCAGTTTATTTGTTAAAAAAAAAACTTTCCGCTCTATAATATTAGTGTAGAATGCAGATATAAGATATATACAGACATAAACTCCAAAATTCTTTCCACTTAGATGTCGGACGTCATCCCTACTCATCAAAATACGGAAGCTATAGTTCCTTCGTCTCGGGAATACATTATGTTTCATATTCAAATATGCAGATACTATCTGTGCGGCAGATACCCGCGAGGGTCCGTCGGTTATGTTCATCACATACAGTTCTCAAGCTTATTAAAAAAGTTATAAGTAGTTAAAAGTTATAGTCCTTATTGGCATTATAAAATAATACAATTTTTAAATTATTATAAATATTTGTATTATATGAAGTAGGTAACTAAAAATTTATGCATTCCGCAATTTTTCCTTTATCTGTGCTATGAGAGGTTGCTTCGTACCAAATTCTGAGTTTACGAGAAGTTGGTGCGAGTGTCGAATATATGCGGCTGTATTTTTTGGTTGTGTTTGCTTAGAAGTTTTATTAACTCCAAAGGACAGCAGATTTGAGTATTTGATACTTCAATGCGTTCCTGAGAAAAAGGTCTTGACGGACAAACGGACCACAAAGTGATCCAATAATGGTTCCGTTTTTTATTCTTTTGAGGTACGGAACCCTAAATAATATGAATTAAATACGGTGTTCAGGTACATGAATAAGAGCCGTATTGCGCACCTAGCTCAATAATGTCCTACTCGCGTCAATAGTGCCCTGCTGCTTATTTGGTATTTGTTTCCCATCGTTTTTAAGGACATTATAATGAGGATACAGAACATTCACTATTGGAATTGATAAATAAAGACTGATTATACGGTCTGTACATACTCAGATATGCATCAGTGGTTGTCAAACTTAGATCAACATAAGAGACGTGTCCTCGCGGATACCTCCTGCGCAGAGAGTATCTGAGTGTTTGCTAACTGTGACGAACTTACGTATTCCCGAGACGACGCCGGGACGAGACCGACACGAGGTGGGAGATGGAAGGAAGTGAATACGGGAGAGACAATATCGGAGCAGATAGGTGTATACTTCGATGCTATCATAATAAAAACGATGTGAAAGAGTTCTCTAGAAATAGTTTTTGTTCGTGCATTCTTGGCGGTGAAAAATATATTTTTATAAGATATAAGAAGGTTTTTTCTAACTCTATCTCACTTCTTTGAGATCTAGAGGTACTTAGCAAAAAGGAGAAGAAGTGTCCTATGTTCACGATCTGAAGAGTTTAGGTTACTTATCAATTACATAAACATAAATATTACCCCCTGCGTATCAGCGGCATTTCGCTGCCTTGATGTTAAACACCGACACGGCCACCATATTTTTGCATACATTTGGCGTCGTTTCTGTAATTATTTTATTAAAATTTCGGCATCATACAAGCCTAGATAATGACGAGATCAATCGGTATTATGCTTTATTTTGGACCTAAATCCTCAAATAAGGGTGTGATCACCCTACGGCGTTTGTATGGAGAACCGTCCGGCCAGTTCACCCTTAACCTCTGGAACTCAGACCATGATAATGTGAGGTCGTCGTTTTTATAATGAATAGATTCAGGCGTTACTTTGCGGAAATCCATATTTATAATAACAAATATTTTTAAAATATTTTAAGAAAACATTAAACTAATATTTTAATAAAACACTAAACTAATATTTTAATAAAACACTTAAAAAATATAAAAATATCGATTCTCGATCGTGCGCTCGTAGAGTCAAGACCTCCTGAGGATGCTTCGTGTAGAAGCGAAACGCGTCAAACAAGTTATTTCATACTTTTGTCTTGGAAGACGGTTCCGTTTTTATAATAAAAACATTTAAAAAAAAAAAAAAAAATAAAAAAAAAAAAACTAAACTAACTAACTAAACTAACTAACTAAAAAAAAAAAAAAACTAAAAAAAAAAAACTAAACTAACTAACTAACTACTAAACTAAACTACACTTGAAACTTTACATGTACACCAATTGTTGCCAAATAATGACGAATCGTAATGTTCACCTTGTTTCTTTTTCATATGATTAGATTGTTTTCACTAATTTTCGCGTATATTGGACAAAAACATTCCGGTACCCGCCAAGTTACAGCGCACGCTGTTATAAACCTTATTTCATTAGTAGTACGATGGATTTTCACACTCACCGACGAGGAGCCACTAATTTTGCTATTGTTTCCCCTTCAAGCCAGAAACCGATCGTGCTTGTAAAGTTACTTAAAAACGTCTAGACCAATATTTCAATCTCTCTTTGTAAACATCATACAAACACCCGAACCCACCTGGTCTGAACAAGCATCGCATTTTCTAGCTATGGAAGTCTCCACCCGTTATCCACTGCTTTTTTGAACTGACGGCTTTCAGCCTATAACCTTTATTTTCAACATTCTTTCATGTATGTTAGAATTCATAATATATATGTGCGCTTGTTCTGCAATAATTCAAGCAAGCCAGCAGCGGAAACGGAATGAGTAAGTCGTGACTAGAGCGGAGCGGAGCGATTGACCGTGCCATTGACATTTACTATATAGAGAGGAGAACTGCATTATGACATGAGTGTGGAAAAGTAATAGTTCCAATCAAGGCAAGCCCAATACAATAACAATTGTAATCCCAATCAGTAGGCAAGGTGTTACAAGGCCCTCCACAAACAATAAAGAGGTTATTATGTGATTTGTATTTTAAACTGAAAAAATATGAACCTCCTTGCTTTATTACGAATAAACACGACAATCTTTTTGGTGTCAACCTGCTTCAAGTTTATTTAAACCAAACTGGGAAGTAAAAATCACGTGTGTGAAAAGAAAAGTAATAAACTTGAGAAAGTATTTTCTCTAAACTTCGTCGTTACAAAGTCACAAAGTCGGCAACCGACTAAATTCATAAAAACTCCGTCAGATTTCTATCACAATACACTACATTTAATAGCACTCAAGTGTATATTTTTATGAAATATTTCCTATTTACCCGTGCCAGAGATATCCGAACTTTTCAAGTCCCGGAGTTGTCCGTCCAGTCGTGCGCACTCCGTCCTCAACACATATAAGCGATTTTTTTATTTTGCTGCCACAAGTAGCGTTGTAGCTAACGTAGCTTAACTATAGAATCTGATTGCAAAGATACCGATTTCTCTACCATGATGAAGTTGGATACAACAGGCAACAATTTGATACTTCGAACTGGAAAGTGAAGTATTTGCTATCTGATGGTATATGCCAATGGTGATAGATATTTTATTTACCCACATTATCACTCACGAAGGCGCGCGCCTCCGTATTTTATGAGTGTAGTTGCAACGACTACTGCCATACATTAAAATATTATTTACTGTACATACAATAAAACAATACAATGTATATAACACTACATTTTATTGTATTAATGTATGTACCATTAGCATTTAAACCTACATTAAGACATCGTGTACAAACATGCCACATAGTACCGATATAGTAGTATTGCATTCAAGGTGGAGTCATGACAGCAGATTCAGATTGTAACGAGTAAGAAATAGAGATCAGTGACCCGAGCGGTGATAAAGTGCCGCCAACTTCGGACTTTAGGGACGCTCTGCACTTCCGGCGGGGTCTGAACTACGTAGTATATACCTATGTTGTTAGTGAACCAGAATATTGGTCAAAGTACTATTGAGGTAGCAAAACCTGTCACCTGATATGGATGGACAGTTCTATGTGACCGTTTCTGTTAGATCCAAGACCTATTTTTCTTGGAGCAAACGCATCGAACCGAAAACATTGACAAACATATATGTATGTCGCAAGGCAAGATTTGCTATTCTTCATTGTATGGAAAATGTTAAAAACACATAATGATAACAACACGGCTTAATTATTTATTCCAACATTAAGTAGAATTAATTTTTGAAATATAATTTTATTATAAACGCTTTTCAATATATTCAGATGGATCACACAACAAGCTAATTTTAGTAAATTTTCTAGTTATTTTATTTGATTGTGACGGAACACGCTCGAGGCCCATCTGATATTGAGAGGTAATATCTGCCTGTAACTGATGCATTTTGTCACAAGTGATAAAAAACACTTCGTGCATCACTCTGAGACGTACATACAGCTGTTAAATCGTAAGTGTCTGTTAATAACTTGTGGTAACTAGCCAGGCGAGAATTTACAAAATACCTTTCCATCATGCGGTAAAGCTCAAGCCCGCGGTAGGGATCGAACCTTGGACATGATGCATAGCAGTCCATAGCATTACCGCTCGGCTGTCCCTGCTTCAAACATAAATATTAAGCTTGTGGCGATCACATTAAGTTACTAGTATATATAAAATAACGATTACTACGATATATATTACTGGTCTGTACTAGTACATCGTAATTATATCTTTGGCCTCATTTGTTATGATCACTGGATTAATATATTTGTTTGTAATTCTTTTAAAGTAAAGACGCTAAAAAAAAAAACTTTGAAAGTGCCTCAGGGTGGCTATTCTCTACTAATTTATAATTCAGATCGAGCGTCGCGAGTTACGTAGATCGGGGTCGGTAATCCTGAGGGTGCCGGATCGGAAGCTCCTCTTCAAGCCTCCATCACGTCATAGCTCCTAACGTGACTTGGAGCGACTGACAAGAAGGATCGGAGGGACTAATGGGAAATCTCGGTGAGGCTGTTAGGAACCGAACGCGTCCTATTTAGGCTGAAACGTGTTACGCTTATTGAGTTTGTAGTGAGGTAGAATTCTAAGATAATCTTTGTTCTAATAATATTTTTTTTTTTTTTTATACCTGATAGGTTAGTTTTTGACAACTATCTCACCTGATGGGAAGTGATGATGTGGTAAAAGATGTTGTTCAGGCTAACCTAGAAGTACTGGCTCTCAAGGACAGCTGCCGGAACACACGGTTAAGTGTTTGGCGACAGATTTTCTACTTGAGGTTGGTAGCTAGCCAGGCGGGCGTTCGCAAAATGTCCTACCACCATGCTATAACGACTGCCATCCTAAGACAACAACCGGGACCGACGGCTTAACGTGCCCTCCGAAGCCCGGAAGCGCTCAGTAGTAATGTCACTAGCGGTCACCCATCCAACTCATGACCGCGCGCGACGTTGCTTAACTTTGCTGATCGGTTGAGAACAGCTCGAGCGCTTCAAAAATCATAATCACATTTATATAATATAATATATGCGAAAGTTATTGAGGAAGTGGATGAAATTGTATTTTTGTTATTCTTTTAAGCAAAAGCGGATCCACATGGTTTGCATGAAACTTATAAAGAAATGTCGTTTTAGTCCTGCATTACACCACATGAAACTTTACATTGTTATCATCATCACTTTTTATATAACAGTGTTATATAAATCTTGCTCTGTCCCGCGGCTTCACCCGCGTGCACAATGATGGATATCCTATGCGCTAACGGAGGACCTCCATTTCAATGGAGTATCTTTATTTCAAAGTTGATTTAAATCAGTTAAGTGTTGTAGCGTGAAAGAGTAACAAACACACACTCACATACTCATACTGCACATTCTAACTCACTCGCACTTTCGCGTTTACCTATGTGATTAATTTACTAATCCCAACCCTGTTATTATTTTTATAGGAATTGATATTTTTGGTAATTTTAACATCCTTGAGACAAAATTGAATAATAAAAAAAATACACAACTAAATTTTAACGAATTACTTCATACTCAATGAAATAATTTTATCGATGATGATCTCGGTACCATGGTCATTAAAACACTCTGAGGGCACATTTTTTAAACAAAACCCTAAAAAGTAACTGTCTAACTTCGATCATTATGATCGAAGCTATCTGATTGAAAAATAATTTACGATGTGTAATAGTGTTTTTTACACAGGCGAGATCTTCGCATGTGTGATTAAACGGCTGTGACGGTGGTAACAGCACCCTACGGCGCTACGCCCCACACGTAGCGGTGCTACGGTGTTAGAGCTACGGCAGTGTGGCTCGTCACGTACACGTTCTGTTATAAAATCTCGCCTTTTGCCTTTTCCATTAGCCTCAAAGGCGGGCACGCAATGTTTATTTATAAATAATGTAAACCTGCATTAAAGCTTCATGTATTATGTATTCAACTTACTAATCTTACCCTTCTATTAATGTATTCGAAAAAGATTTGGACACATCCCCGTGAAGCTAAACATGGCGGAATGGTTTCTACCATTCATAATCGTTAGTTCATACCGAGTGCAAAGTAAAATAGTTAATTAACATCGAGTGGGAAGTAATAGAAGACGTGTATGTATATCGGAGATTAATAGCTTCTCGACATCAGGTGTAACGGCAGAGCTCTAATAACGTGTGGGTACGTACGAGTACATATGGGTATCGCGCGAATGAGAAGACTAGTACTCTAGTGATTTGTCACTACAACTCTCTTCGTTTAATATTAATCCACAGTTTATGGGGGATACAAACAATCATTTCACAATCTCACTCTGTTCATTATTGACTCCGGATATCGCTGGTTAGGTTACTCGTTCTCACTGCGCCATTTCCGCCATAACATACCGTATCATCTTTAAGAATACTGATCCAGATGCTGCTGTCATCTTGCAACATCATGATTACGGTGCCACTTGCTTCAGTACCGAAGCATTTAAAATAACTGGCTGAACAAGAAATAAGAACTAACGTTTAGGGGACATGCGCAGTAGTGTCATGCAGAACGAGGACGGGGACACTACAACTGGAATCAACAGGCGTGACGCTTACCGTCAGGTGGATGACTTGCTCGTCTTATCATTGTTTAACATGAAAAAAAACACAATCAGAGTTAACAGGCCACTACATTAGTTTTTCACTGCATTTTTTACCCTTTAAGGATAACATAACAAGGTATGTACACCTTCTTCACTCCCCGCCCGCCCTGTCTGAGCCCTACGTCACAGCCCACACGGCGGGCGGCTGCGCGCAAATACGTTTTTATTGCGTCGTCCTTTTCAACCAGCCGCACCTGGTTCCATCAATATTTTAACTTTTTAACACTCTGCCGCTTTAACCTTTTATGTTTCGTAAGCCTCTAATAAAAATGTTATCATACTGCGACAAAATCGTTTAGTTTAACACTATGTTTGCTTGGTTTTCTGTCTTCAAAGTCCTTGCTTATGATAAATTTATGCTCATGTGTTTAACAAGCTTGCGTGATTATGAACCGGATGTGCATTCCGCACCTTGAATATTACGAGGTATAGCTAGCTAAGCGAGTATCTGTTAAATATCTTACCACATTAGGCGGTAAAGCTGATGAATGCAGCAGGATTCGAATAATTTGACAACCCTGTGACTGGTATGAATGGTAGTATAAATATTAAATATTATAAGTTATTTAAAAAATCGACTTCACCACTTGCGGTATTTATATAATTTGACTTATCACATTAGATGAATTAAGCAGCACCACCTGAAGGGCTAATGTAGTTCTATTTTTAACTACAACAGAACGGCCGTTAAATAAGCAATATATTGTAGCGCAACGTTATGAAGCTCGGAGCATCTGTTGTTAACTTTCGGTCAGTTTAATTAAACGGTTTCATTACGATCCTCCACAGAGGACACAACAATAACCCGACCGTAATCATTCATAATTGTGTTTTTGTTGTTACGGCTTCTATTTCAGAACCATGAAAAACTCTGAATATAATTGTTTTATTTCTTCAACAATTTGATAAATTAGGTTATAAACATTTTGTAGCCTCTGAATTTTGTCGTTTCAATTGTATGTGAATTTAACTTAATTGATTCAATTTATAGCAAAATTAACATTACAAAATATGTTACTCTTACCTATTGTCTGATGCAGATACTTTCATTACTACGTAACCAAGGAAACTAGTTTCCAAACGACATGTAGCTGGTACTAGTTGTATTTATATTGCTGATAGGCTAGCCGTTGACTTATATATTACCTGCGCTGTAGACCTCAAGGGATGATGCGGGCGTATTAATTGTTCAGCCTGACATGTATAAAAATAGATAAAAAAAAGAAATAAATCACGATGATGACCCTTTACTTTGTGTCAAAGGAAAAGTCATATTAAATCTCAGTAACCTGTTTTTTAAAAAGATTCTTTAATCTTCGTTGTATATACGTGTATCACACGCTTTCATCTGCCATACTGATGCTAGATCACACTTGTAACCATTCGCTGAGCTGGCGTCATTGAAAATATTACAATATAGGTACGGAAGAATAAACAGCTTTATTAGATACTACAATACAGTTTGTGAGTAACGCGCGGAGGAGGTACGCACGTATCGGTGTACGTTCCGTCAGAAATTTTAATCTAAAAATTCAACAATGGCACCAAAAGCCCAAGAACCTACTTTACGTGACATAATGAAAGTTGTTAGTGAGTTAACAAGTAAAATCAGTGTATTAGAATCAATAATAATTGATCAAAAAGTGATAATATTAAACCAAGCTGAAGACATCAAAATCATTAAAGCAGCGATTGTGGGTAAGCCGGAGAAAATAAACGAAGCAACGTTTGTTACTAGCGAGCCGACACCTACACTGCCACCACCGGTAACTCAGCGACCCGTGCGTCAGGCGCGCGCTAACGCTGCCATACTCAACACTGTGGCGACACAGAAAACTGTTGGAAAACGCCGGCCATCATTGACTGAACATACTACGACGCCCGTGATAACCGGGCATGAGACAAGACTCAAGACTCCTCATGTCGTTGTTACAACGACGTCGAACGCGACGACATTAGCGGACAAAAAACCTGTCACACCTAAAAAATCTACTGAAATTGTAGGCAACGAGTGGAAGGTGATCGCAAAAAAGTCTTCTGGAAAGCGTAGAATAATTGCAGGTACAGGTAAAGAAGACAAGGACATTCAAGCTGTTGAAAGACTAAAGTATATTCAAGCGTGGCATTTCAAACCGGAGACTACGAAACAAAATGTTTTGAACTACATTAACAAGGTTGCTCAGTGCGAAGAATATTATGTCGAAAAGCGGCAGACTAAATCCAATTGGCATGCTGTGTTCGTTATAGGTATTCCTGAGCGGTTGTATCAATTGTTCAGCTCCCCAACTTCATGGCCTCAAGGAGTGTGTGTTAGCGACTGGATTTTTCGCGCACAAGCCTCGATCATCCACGACTCACGCTAACTGAGCCGACGCCGCCGCCAGACTCACTGGCCACCGTCCGCCGTCGCACTGCTCACAAAAAACGAAATAATCAAGGATTGAGTTGCTTACAATGTGGTTATTTCACACAAGTGTCGAACGTAAATGAGATAAATGATAAATATCATTCGAAAAACAGAAATGTTATTGCATCTCAGGAATGTTTAGTTATATGCCTGCAGAACATAGCGTCAATTAATGGAAAAACACTAGAAATGGAAGTATCACTGGCCGGAGAACTCAAATGCGATATACTTGCGCTGACTGAACACTGGCTATCAGATGAAAAACTTAAATGTGTTGGTATAGCTGGTTTTAAGCTAGCCTCCAGTTATTGTAGAAAACAAACACAACACGGCGGGTCTTGTATTTATGCGAGCAATAACATAAAGTGCGTAGAAAATATTGACTTAACACAATTGTCAGTGGAACGGTACTGTGAAATATCTGCAATTGACTTGCTAGAATACAATGTTTCTGTTGCTTGTATATATAGGACAAATTTAGTGTCAGACAAGGATTTTCTTGACAATGTGGAACCTCTGCTCGATAAAATCAGTGAACTTGGCTTGAACTGTATTTTGGTCGGAGATTTTAATATAAATAGTTTACGCAAATTGGACAGCGATTTGAAGCGTCTCAACGATATAATGGCATCCCATGGCATGTTGAATGAGGTGAGTTTTCCCACACGTATCACTGCAAACACTGCCACCAGCATAGATCACGTCTACTCGAATCTCCCTACGGGCTTGATGAGCGCGGCGCCTCTCGCCACAAAGCTCAGCGATCATCTCGCAGTCAGGAGTCAGGTGCGGTGCGAGAAACAGGTTTTGTCCCAAGCCTCAAAATTTTCGCGAAATTTCTCGCAACAAAATAAGTTAAATTTTGCCGCGTCTGTAGATAGTGTCGATTGGGAGAGGATTAAGGAACAAAATCGTCTATCCTCAGATTTAGCTACAGCTATTGTTAACATTGTCAGAAACAAATTTGAAATCTGTTTCCCACTACGCAAAACTTCTATTAGGAAGCATGACTCAGCCTGGATAAGCCAGGATATTAAAGATTATAAATCATTATTATTTGACATTATTAATGTGAGTAAATTATTCCCAGACATTGACGCAATAAACACAATTATAAATGACATGAATCAATATTATATTAATTTAATTACAACTACAAAATATGACTATTATAAAAACATTATGGCTACAAATTCAAATCCATCAAAAGCTATGTGGAATGTTGTCAACATAGAAAGAGGAAAATCTAATCTTTCTCATATAGACTTCACAGAGGTCATCCAAACCTCAAATGGGAAAAAATTCTCTTGCAAAAAGTGTGCCGTAGATACAATGAATCGTATGTTCCTAAACGCGGCGGCTGCGTGCGGTGCGCCTCGCGCTGACGTCGCACGTGCAGTGGGCGTGTTGCGCGCGGTGCGCCCCGCAGCCGACCACTCCTTGAGACTTTGTTTATTTAGTGCTGATGAGGTGTACCGGATTGTAACGACACGGATCCCACCTAAAACCTCGAAAGATATTTACGGTATGTCGATGGAAATAGTAAAGTTAATAATACAAACTCTAGCTCCAATCCTTGCTGACCTATTCAACAGATGTCTGGCTGAAGGGTCATTTCCGCTTATCTTTAAGATCAGTAAGGTATCGCCTTTATTCAAGGGAAAGGGTAAGCGCGCGTGTTTAGAGAACTATAGACCCGTGTCAATAATTCCCATACTAGCAAAAATTTTTGAAAATGGATTGAGTTCTCGTCTTACTGCGTTCTTGTCAAAAACAAACGCCCTATCTGATCGACAATATGCCTACAGAATAGATCGGTCTACAACTAGTCTTACCCGAGAAGTGGTGAGATGCATTTTGGCTGCCCGAGAAAGACACCAGCAAATAGCGATCCTGTGCTGTGATTTGTCAAAGGCGTTTGACGTTGTTGACCACACCGTACTTGCAACTAAATTGCAGCATTATGGGATAACTGGGAAGCCGCTTGCCTTGTTAGCTGACCTGTTGCGGGATAGATCGCAAGTTGTGGTAGGGTGCGCTGGCGCAGTCACATCAGAACCGTTGACAACAGACATGGGAGTAGCCCAAGGATCATCTGTCTCAAACATTCTGTTTTCGTTGCTAGTCAACGACCTGCCGGACGCTGTCAGCGATGCTGATATATTTATGTACGCTGATGACGTAGCTGCAGTGGTCACAGCGACCTCTCATAGTCAACTAGAGCAAAAACTAAATGACATCTCCTCACGACTCTCTGGGTGGTTTCAGGTGAACGGACTTTCAATTAACCTCATGAAAACCCATTTCATTCAGTTCTATCTAGCAGGGTCTCCACCAAGACCTCTAGCAGTTTTTATGAATAATGTTAGGATTAAGCAAGAGGTATCTACTACTTTCCTAGGGTTTGAGCTAGATAGAGGCTTACAATGGGATAGGCACATTAATAAAGTATGTAGCAAGCTTGGGAGTGCATGTTTCGCCCTGAAAAGACTCGCCCGAGTTGTTCCCTCTGAGGTGGTACGTAGTTGCTATTTTGCGACAGTGCACTCACAGCTGCAGTACGGCGCGGAGCTCTGGGGGCGGGCTGCGGACTGGTTGCGAGCATTCAGAATGCAGAAACGTGCCGTTCGAGCGATCGCAAAAATCCCACAGACTGACTCCGCCCGTCCATATTTTAAGAAGTTAGGTATACTAACGCTGCCTGCAGTTATTATCTTCCAAATCGCTGTGTACGTGAAGCATAACCTTGCATCGTATTCAAAGCACAGTGACGTGCACACATACAATACTCGTGGTAAGGACAAACTCGTTGGTGTAACTCGCTCGTTGACGAAGTCCACTAAAATTTCGCATGTCATGGGACCAACTATATACAACAAACTTCCCAAAAATATAATAGCATCACCGAGTATGAGCTGTTTCAAGTTGCGATTGAAACGCTGGCTTATCGAGCAAACGTTTTATAGCATTGAAGAATTTTATAACTGTTAAATTTAAGTTGTTAAATGACTTGACAAAGCATTACTTGTAGTAATGACATAGTTTTAGAATTTTCTATTATAATGAATTATTATCAATTTTATATATTTTTTATTAAGTTCAATATTATTTTAATGTGACATTTTATTAATATTTATTTTAATGAAAATTACCAAGTATTCTTACGATGTAATACAAATTAATGTATGCTTTGACGTGTAATTTTATAATTACCAATAAATTGATTTATGATTTATTTATTTATTTAACCTCAGCTCCTACAAGTGACGTACTCTACTGCTGCTTCGCTACTGGCCACGCTCACAGCACCCCTGCTACTCACATTATGAACCTCCTGTCTAAACATTTTATAAACTACAATCATCTGCTGTTTACATTCTGACCTGCTGAAAGAAATTGAGTAAATTTAGAATTTCTTCCTTAGTTTTCTGAATAAAGCCTCTATAAACAAGCAGTACAAAAAAGTTTCATTCTCGATATATTAATAGGTGCGTAGAATTGTTACTATTATGTAAAAGTACAAACAAAAGATGAAAAAATACTAGGGAATGAAAAGTTTGAGTCATCTACAGTCATAAATTCATATTACGTAGTCTAAACTAGGAATGCAACTGAACTTAAAAAGGTCTAAGTTATAGAATACAATACACTCTGTAAACCTTCAAAAGTTAATAATTAGAGTATAATATAAATTACATAAGAAAATGCGCCATTATTACACACTAGTCAGCTTACGAATATGTATTGACTTAGTTTTAGGAATACTTCCAAACATAATAAAATTAAGTTGGTACTTTAACTTAAATATAACAAATATGGTACAAAAATTTTTTAGTAAAATGTTTGTGTACTCCGTACTTACATTCTTTCACCAAATTTCCCAGACGTAAAGAAAATGGTTGGAACACGACACAAACATTAACAAACAAGCGCACTAAAATATTGCCAGCAAACTCGAAGCTACCTCAGTTTAACTCGTTACATTTTTAAACCCCTCTTTAAAGCGACAATGCACCGAAGCACGCGGACGGCATCACCTAAAACGGTACTTAAATAAATATAACCACCTAAGATTTGAGACTCATTCCGTCGAAAATGCGCCACCGCCGATCCGAGCGATAGACGTCCATACATTATGTATGAGACGTTCGTTACAGACCTAAGCATTCTGAAAATTATACTTAAACCGTCCCTATATCAAGGAAAACGAAGTTCAAAACTCGATTGTCGGTAGTGAAAAGTTGGTGTCCGCTCACGGAACCCGGAATGAGGCTCCGGAAACGTACAATGAAGCTTTAAGTAAACTCTAAAACAAAGACAGTAGAGTCGAAAATTGTGTTATGAGTATGTGTGGATCCTCGGAAGTTCTCGCTTGGAGTCCGGAATGAATGATCGTTGCGTATTTATGAGGATCGATCAAGTAAGAATAATTTTTAGCGATTCTTTGAAGGTTAGCTAACTCAAACAAATGGTTTTTGAAACCTTTACCAAGTAGATATTATTTTGAAATTGGAACGCAAAAAAATATATATTTACTAGGATATTAATATGGGATGGGTAACATTAACGGTAAACAACTATACGCATTAGGTAGCATTAAAGAGTTATTGGAACAAAACAACAAATTTGTCCGTCGTGTGTGTACGCATTGAGTCCAATAAAGATATTGATACGTAACATGGCGTCAGAAGTTTAAATGAGACTCGCAATTATCAGTTCGAGAGAGGAACTTCCCCTCGCAGGTTATATTAAAGATGATTATTGTTCACGTCAAGTTGTAGTGTTCTCGTTTGAATATGTCATTTGTGACGATGTTATTATTATTATTAAGTGGTATTTTAACGAGAGACGAATACTTTTTTTTGTTACATAAAAATAGGAGTGATCATTATAATCGTGACCGACAGACAGAGAGTGTGCTCTGAGTTGTTCTGAATCAAATCTAGCATTCTTTTTTATTTTATAACAGAATTTTATTCTGCTTCTGATATCATTGGAGTAGAGATGGCAGCTCCGCGACTCATTAATTTGTATGTATGTAAATCATGATAAAATGTAAGTCCTATCGATCTCTGCGTTATTGTGGAACCTTATAAATCCAAGTTATAAATTTAATCACAATCTTGTTAGTTGTTACGGCATTATGTGGCAACAAACACACAAACAGACACAAATATAACTCAAACTTATATAAGTCGAAAGTAAAACAAACTTCGCATCTCTTAAAGCAGTGATGGCTTAGTGGCATTGGCTAAGGACTGCCGTGCCGCAGGTCCATGGTTCGAATCCCACCGCGGGCTTGAGCTTCACCGCATGGTGGAAGGGCATTTTGAGAATGCCCGCCTGGCTAGCGACCACCCTCAAGTAGGAAATCTGTAATATAACTCAAACTTATTTATGTCGAAAGTAAAATAAACTTCTCATCTCTTGAAACAGTGATGGCTCAGTGGGATTGGCTATGGACTGCCGTGCCGCAGGTCCATGGTTCGAATCCCACCGCGGGCTTGAGCTTCACCGCACGTTGGAAGGGCATTTTGCGAATGCCCGCCTGGCTAGCGACCACCCTCAAGTAGAAAATCTGTGCCAAGCACCTAACGGTGTGTTCCGGCAGCACTCCTTGAGAGCCAGTGAAAATACAGTCACATGAGATTTAACAAGTTTGTCTCAAGGTGACGGGCGCAGTGCAATTCGTGACTTGACGAAATGCATCTGTTATAGGCAGAAGTTAGTCCGCTTAACATCAGGTGGGCCTGGTGCTTGTTCCGTCACCATTACATAAAAAAAAACACCTTTTAAAACAAAGCAAAATCATCCGGACGCGATATTTTTCTTTGAGGAGTATAACATTAGCTGTACAAGTGATAAGGCACGATTTAATTCTACCTCCTTCAAGGTCATCCACCCCATTTTAGAGAACCTTGTGAAAATACTTTCCTACTTAAGAGCACTTAAGAAATTCAAATATTTTACGTGAAACTCATTATAAATGCATAAGGGTTCGTGAGGTCACTGAGTACGTGCATACTCGCGTCGTTAAAAACGTTTGAACAAGAATAATCCTAGTCACCTTAATTACCGTTACTGCCAGCCCACTGTGCAAAAAAAAAGGTAAGTTATGTACCGTAGTTACTTCAATTACCGAATATTTTCTACAAAAGTGAAGGGATTAAATTAGCCTATAATAAGCAAATTGTCAAATATATACAGGAGACGAGGAAGTCCTTTAGTAGAATCTCAGTTTGCACCAAACTAGTGCGAATATTCAAACTTCAACCATTTTTAGGATTTCATACTCGCTAACGGAACCCTATTAATAAGACTCTGCTGTCAGTCTGTCCATCCCTGTCACGACACTCTACCGCGTAAACGGAACTAAGTACAAAACTGAAGTTTATTTTTAATATTTTGTATAGAACTTTAGTTCATTAATGAATATTAGACTAGATCTTCAGATAGTTAATTTTTCGCTGAAGCTCCAACTTGAGAACCACTTGAGAAGGTAGGTGAAGAAATATTTAATATTATTTAGTCATCTCAAAAATGGTGAACGTCAAAGTTGTCAATTGGAGATCAGTTTTGTTACAGATGCATCTCAAAAACTTAAACAGTTAGGAATCTATTTTGTATCTGCCAGGATATCCTTTTGGTAACCAACAAAGTTACCAAATACTTGGGATGTATTATATTATAAAGTTTGGATCTGTCTGCAAACTACCAGTGAACACATTTTCTTTTACGGGCCGTTGTAATGTGGAACACTAAAAGAACCAGGCTCAACTCACATGGCTATATATTTAAGTCTCAAACGACAATTATAAAAATAGGCCTAGAACTTGACAGAAGGAGAAAACCAGTTGTAATTTTAGGACGGCAGTCGTTTTACTTCTAGTGGTAAAGGCTTTTTGTGAATGCTCGGTTGGTTAGCTACCCCCTCAAGTAGAAAATCTCGGTGACAGATTTTCTATTAACGTCTTCGAACGCACTATCGTTGGCCAAAGGCTAGACTAATTGCAAAAAAAATAACCATTTTCTCTAATTTCTTATTATTGTTTTGGCATTTGGGTGAAATCTACATGTGTTATTTATTTGCCTGGTACATTTTAGATAAAAAGCATTAGCATTATTAGATAAAAAGCGTTGAGCCAACTTTGCAAAATTTTGATGTATATTTTTACTTAAGCTGTTTCCAACGTGAAATATATTATATAGTAGGATGAACAGAAATATGTACCGTTGTACTAATAGGACAATGAAGTAAGCCCACATAAAGCGAAGACAGAATCAACCGATGAAGAAGCATCGTCAGACATACATAGCCACTGAGTTTCTCTACTGTGCACTGGTGAGTATTTGAGCAGTACCATCATAAAACGTGAGGTGAACACGTGTACTACGCGAAGGCTCTACGTCTCGACTCGTTGTGAGAGCACGTTTTACATATTCATGTCGGGATCATGAATTATTCAGTCGCATTTATAAACCTGCATTCGGAAAAACTACCACTTACTAGACTATTTGACTATGTACCTATCGTCCTCAAATACATGTTGGTAAGGCATTTTGCATGCTAGCCTGGCCAGCTACCACTCTAAAGTAGAAAAAACGGCATCCCAGCTCCCAGAGTCAGTGAATCTGTCGACGTCGGTCCGCTCGGAGATGACATTCTGCTAGGAACTCTTGTTTGCTACTTGTCGGTTACTCTTGACGTAGATTCTTGCGCCTACCTACACACTCAAAAAGCTCAAAATCAATGCTCACTTCTAAGTGCATTAACTGAAAAACGAAGTTCAGAATAAAATTTAAGGAGGAGCATCTATGATAAATAATGCTTTGGTTAAGGAGCTTGACTGTGATTAAGCACCTAACGGTTCTAGGAGTTTCTAGTACCTATAGCAGTTTGCATGGCGGTAGGGTATTTTGCAAATTCCCACCTGGTTAGTTACCACTCGAAACATGGATTTGGAACATGCTAGTACTAAATCTGTCGCCTAGCAACTATATAAATATATTTTATGTTTTATATAGCAATTTATTATGTACGTTTTCTCATAAAAAGTACAATACAGCCAATTCACCATTAAAAGAAGTATTTTTTTTTTAAATTTTTTTTTTGTAATAATGCATGCTCTGCGGATCACTTTACAAAATTACAGATTTATGAGAGGAAAAGTAATAAGTATATTTTTTTATTCCTAGAATGTAAAATATTATAAAACGTGAAAATGTTTCTTTATATTCGCTGTAATACTAGAGTAAGGAAGTTGAACAAGGTATGTTGTTAAGTAGATTTCTCGTGAAACGGTAAATTAGTATCCACCGGCAGCCATGTTGTGCGGGTTTCATTACAAGTCATAATGTTTAGAACTCAGCCTTTAGGGTAATATTAAAACACAAGCTTTTTCTCACTGCGATATTGCACCAGCATGAGAGAACTTACAGCGTCTACAGAATTGTATGACACAGCTCTTGAAATCTTTCTGACCGCATAGTATACTTCCTCTTCAATATACTTTATAAATACAGTTTGAATGGAGATCTTAAATAAAATGTAATTCTGCTCTAGTACCAAAGCAAAATTAATATAATATGCGTTCTAACTCCGAATAAAAAAAATAACTTGCTTAAAATAATAAGATTCTATTAAAAAAAAACCTTTGTCTGAAATTCATCAAAATCTCCCAAATGTACCAATTTATTATTTCCACAAAATGCAATCTGTGTGGTTGCTTCTCTATTCAAAATGCAATTCCACACAACTGCCACGACACGCTCCTACAGCGCGGAAACATGAAATTTAAACGATACGATGTGATTCCGGATTATTTCTTCCATGATTCACTGAAAATATGGTTTGTATTAAAGTAGGTCACGAGACGCGCAGGTCGGTCCCACTGATGACTCGTTACAATGAACCGTCTGCTCTATGTGAATACGATATTATATAAATTTGTTTACTACAGTGTAGGACTCTTCCTAGTTTCTGGAGCATTTTGCTTTGTATGCATATTGGTTTGATACTCGAGACATACGATGTCCAAAAACTGGTGTGCTTGTTTGGCCTCGTTTTATATGCGTTTGGTACGTATCGGTATCACAAACGGTAAATGTATATTATGTAGTTACAAAATATTATATTGACAATTGTAAACGAAGCTTATTATGGAGTACGATTCAAAATTCTAAATAAAGTTAATTTTCACTACCATTCTAATGACACAATAAAGTCATGTTAGGTATTAATAATTGTATAATGTCTGCTCGAATACTTATTTCAACACCCATATCAATATAATATACAAAAGATTTAAGCACGATTTACTTCATTTGGTGCACGATTAAATTTCATATATAAAGTTGATAATCATTTCATTCCGACGTGGTTTTGTTCCATATTCACGGCTCTGCTCGTTATTTATACAATCCCATCCCTGCGCGATCGTCGTTCACGCCGATACGTGCAATAATGTAATGTCAACTGATGTGCACAATGGTGTATATAACTATAATAATTATAATCATAGAATTGAGAGATTTAGGGTTTGTTTTGTATAAGTAATAGAACTCGATATAATTAACACAACTTGACGCCTCTGCCTATGAAATGGGAAATACGTATCAAAATTTTACACATGGCTCGGAGGCGAGATGAGCCATTGGTTCATCAAAAATGTTGCTTTTTTAAAAAAAAAACCGTTCTAGTGCTTTATTTCTGGCACAGTACCTTTTGTACGACGGAATTGAATAAATTCTGGAATGGAGGACAATGATAACATCCACTGTTTTAGATTTTTTTGATCAAACCAAGAACCTGGTTGAGTTCCCAAAGAAAGATTATTTTCAGTGACTACAACAGGTTTATTGCAGATGACACATGAAAGAGTTTTTATTTAAGTTACAAATCTATACGTATTTATGTTATTCTGTGTATTTTTTTTAGTTTGTTGTGATATAATAAGCACGAGGCCTACCTAATCTGATGTTAAATGGACTAACCTATGCACAACATATATAACACACAGGCGACAGATTATCTACTACTCAGGGGAAACAGCTGAACTAGTTGATTTTTTTTTTCGCTTGAAAGCAGACATGATTGCTCCTGGGTTTTTTCGACAACAGGCTAATCGTTTGTTATCTTGTACCTTGGTGAAGATTGTACATACATAACATCGGATTTAAAATGCAATTATTGTCAGGCAATGCAAGGCTTAAGTTATTTATCAGTGTATCAGTCGGATTGTCCACTGCTGAACACAGCCTCACCCATTAATTTGACATAATCCCCACGCTTGGCAGGCGTCTTGGGGATCGCAGTTGAAGATATCAGTTCCTCAGTAAGCGCTGCTCCCTAACTTCCGGTATTTTACCTTTAGTCGCCTCTTACGACACCCACAGGTAGCAATGGGAGGGTTACATTCTAGCCCGGTACCCCACGAGTCCGAGCACCACATGGGCTTCAACACCCCATGGGTTTTTTTTTCATATTGGCTTAATTTTTTTATTTTAGAATTCTTATAACTGAATACCTTGAAACTCTTCATTTTAATGCCGTCTTTTGAATAATAGTTGAGAGACATAATGCTCACAAACACACACATAGAATGGTTTATAAAACACCTGTATTACCGTCATTTCTAACATAGGACTCTCAACTAGCGTTAATTCGAAGACATAATATGATTTCTATGTTTATACATTTAATTTCAATATAAAACTGAAACAGAACACAGTGAAATTGACTCAGGCATTTGATTATAACATAATCATGCAACAATCCATTCCCCCCATTCCACACGTTGGGACACCAACACTGCACGTAAAATGCCCTAAAAGATACTCATTGAATATTACATATTCCTACTTTGAATACATAAAGCACATTTGTAAGTCATACGGCCATTTCCATGAAAATTGTACAGCGCGTCGAGCTTCAAATGTCATGTGTGGAGAAAAAGCAGCGAGCGAACAAACGGCATAAATTTTTTAACGTTTTTGAATATATTTTCAGATTTTGACGATGACAGGCTCACACATGTCGGAGCAGAGCTTTGTAAAAACTAGCACTAATGTGTGATATCTAAGCTGAGTTGAGTAGATACATAACTTGTCGCGTTCGCGCTATTTTTAGAATTTTGTTATCCTATGTTTCTATGCCTAAAATATTATACTACATGTCATCATCACATCAACAGCCATAATGTCCACCATTGAACAAACGCCTTTTGTTTGGGGTTTGCCATAACCCCCTTGGACGCTACAATGCGGCAGTGGTTCAAAACCGCTGCTGCCCTTCTGTTTTTTTTTCGCTGCTTCTTATAACTCCCACAGATATGCTACTATGCTACTGGTATACTATGTAGTAGCCGTGCAAGTTCTAGCGAGAGCCCGTCTTGTTGTATTATACCGCAGTCACAGTACTGCTCTAAAGCAGAATATCTGACATTCTGCTTCGGAGCAGTACTGTGTGTAGCAGTGCAGCGCACTGTACCAAGTATAACTTCGCCCAGTAGGTAAGGGTGACGTCACGTGTCGGTGCGACGAGCGGCGCATCAGGCGGGTTAGTTGTTTGTATATAAATCCTAACAGAACAACTAAATTCCTAACTATATAGTTCGTGGTTGGCGATATAATGGGATTTCATACATATAACAATATTTTATATATTTTAAGTATTCATTTTCCATTGAAAAATAACTTGTTGCATATCCAATAGTTGTATTTAAAGTGTCGGAATGTTCAGGCCGCCCGAATCCTTCCGACATAACGTAACGGCTGCTATTATGAGACAATGTCCAGGGGCGCTGGCTTAACGTGCCCTTCGATAAACAGAAACACTCAGTAGTAATGCCGAGTGCGGTCACCCATCCAAGTAATGACAACAGACGACATTGTGTAACCTAGTTACTTGGTTAAGAACTACTAGGCAAGATTCGCTACGAGCACTTCAAAAGAGTGATTAAAGCATAACAATGTAATATGTTTAAAGAAAGATACGATATGTGTAAAATTATTTAATTGCTTATTTTAGCTTAAATCAAAATTTTAGATATAACATTTTTCACCATGAGCGCGAACTGAACCCGTATTCAATATAATCATATTATATACATATATATATATTTATTTCCTGTTAGGTTAGCCTTAGACCACCATATCACCTGATGGTAAGTGATGATGTGGTCGAAAATGTTGTTCAGGCTAACCTAGAAGTACTAACTCTCAACCACAGCTGCCGGAACACACCGTTAGGTGCTTGGCGACAAATTTTCTACTTGAGTAGAATAATAGCGTGAGTATTAATTGTGTGATAACGAAACAAACAATGCATGTTCGTACATATACCTAGTATGTACTATTATATATTGTTATAAGAGAAATCTCTTCATGTAGGAAGAATGTTGGTGTTTTGTCTTGTATGTTTTCATACAGAAGGTACTGACTTGTGGCTGGTCACTGTAGGCTATGAACGTTGTCTCCCTTAATAATAGTATCGTCCGTCTTTTCTTCCATATTTCACATTTTAACCTCTGTAGCGATTGAAAGCGCTAACTCGTTTATGCCGCATTCATCTGCTTTTGTGTTTGTTGAAACGGCTTTCAAGGGCGTGGGGGGTCGTCCCTCTTGTAGAAAATCTATCGCCAAGCACCTAATGGTGTGTTCTAGGAGCTGTCCTTGATAGACAGTAATTTTATGTTAGCCTAAATAACATCGTGGACCACATCATCAATTACCACCACTTGACATCTTTGACCACAATGGTATATGACTAGCTATCAGATTTTAAAACAGCTGTATTAATTAATTCACAAACATTATTTAATAAACCATGGCACTTGTGTCAGAATCAATAAATCTAATAATAAAGTGCTAATAAAGAGCTGAGTGAAAACTTTCGCGTTGAAAGGCGAAGTTTCAATTATTCAGAGTGGATTGTATTCAAACTGATGCGAACTGTACAGCTGGAGCTGGAGCCTGACTGGCGTTATTGGCGTTGTTCAGTTGAACACAAATACTAAATCTGATAATTAACGAACAACTATTTCATATCGCGCTATGTATGAAGTATATACCGACGGCGGGACACTAGAAGTTGTTTTTTTTTTTATTGTGACGGTTCATGCTCTACTGTTTTGAAGCGGACTAAACTCTGCCTAGAACAGATGCATTTCATCACAGGTGACGAATTGTACAGCGCCCGTCACCTTGATACATAGTTGTTTAGTCATGCTTTGGTGCACCCAATCCCTAAAAAAGGTGACCGCTCAGATCCGTCCAACTACCACCCTCTAGTCATAACGTCTCTGATATCCAAGATAATGGAATCTATTATCAACAACCAGCTCTTGCAGTATCTGGAGGAGCACCAGCTGGTGATCTTTTAGTATTTTTTTTAGTGCCTGATAGTTTTTTTTTTTTTTTTTTATGCCTAATAGGTTAGCCTTTGACCACTATCTCACCTGATGGTACGTGATGATGTGGTCGAAGATGTTGGTCAGGCTAACCTAGAAGTACTGGCTCTCAAGGACAGTTGCCGGAACACACCGTTAGGTGCTTGGCGACAGATTTTACCACGCTATAACGACTGCCATCCTAAGACGACAACCGGGACCGACGGCTTAACGTGCCCTCCGAAGCACGGAAACGCTCAGTAGTAATGTCACTAGCGGTCACCCATCCAACTCATGACCGCACGCGACGTTGCTTAACTTTGCTGATTGGTTGAGAACAGCTAAGTAAACTTCGCTACGAGCGCTTCAAAAGATAAGCCTTTGACCACTTTCTCACCTGATGGTAAGTGATGATGTAGTCGAAGATATTGTTCAGACTAACCTAGTATACCTTACGCATCGATGGGCGGAGGTGGTGGATTCCAAGGGTGAGGCGTTGGCGGCTAGTTTGGACATAGCGAAGGCCTTTGATCGGGTGTGGCATAAAGCGCTTCTTTCGAAGCTTCCTTCCTATGGGCTTCCCAAGAAATTGTGCGAGTGGATTTTCAGTTTTTTGGCAGATCGGAGCATCAAGGTCGTTGTCTACGGTGCATGCTCCGACTTGAAGCCAATTAATACTGGCGTTCCTCAAGACTGTGTGCTAACTCTATTTGTCTTGCACAACAATGACATGCTGCAGCTCAGCCATATTCATTGTTATGCGGATGACGGTACCAGAGATGCCTCTTACAATGGCCATGCAAAAACTTCTCGGGAAAACGTTGTCGAGAGTCGGAACAAACTTGTGTCTGATGTCGAGACCATGTTGTCAAATGTTTCGAAATGGGGCCGACTGAACTTAGTCTAATTTAACCCCAAGAATACACAAGTTTGTGCGTTTACCGCTAAATTATCCCCCTTGGTCGTATCCCTCCATTTTGAAGACACTCCCTTTGCCCTCTCCACTAGCATCGGAGTACTTGGCGTTGACATATCGAGCGTCGTTCAATTTCGCTGTCACTTGGAAGATAAGGCTAAATTAGCCTCTAAAAAGCTTGGTGTGCTCGGAAAGGCGAGACGGTACTTCACGTCGGCCCATCGCCTGCAACTTTATAAGGCTCAGGTTCAGCCTCACATGGAGTACTGCTCTTACCTCTGGGCGGGAGCTCCCCAGTACCAGCTTCTTCCATTCGACCGCATACAACGCAGAGCGACTCGAATCGTCAACGATCAAGTTCTCTCCGGTTGGTTCGACCCTTTGGCACTGCGTAGAGATGTTAGATCACTCTGCATCTTTTACCGTATGTATCACGGGGAGTGTTCCGAGGAACTGTTCGATTTACTACCTGCAGCTCGATTTAGTCATCGGACGTCCCGACAAAGTATGATGTGTCATCAATTTCGTGACGATGTCTGGAAGTCTACAACCATGCGATTTACACGCCATTTCCTACCTCGCACTGCCAAAATTTGGAACGATTGGAGTGAAGTATTTCCGAACAGATACGACTTAGGGGCCTTCAAGAAGAGAGCAAATTCCCTCCTCAAAGGCCGGCAACGCATCGCAACCTCGTCCTTGTTTCATCACAATCACATATAAAAATACTTTATTCGGAGCTATTTGACTTATTGACCGTGTCTCTCTTGCTTTTACGTGATTGCTAAGCCACCTAGATTTCATTTTACACGTTACTTGGAGGTAGGTAGGTAAGGGATAAATTAAGCAAGCGATCAACGGCAGAGCTGCCGGTGGCTAAGTTGTTATCAACCTCTCTGCAAGAGAATATTACCGAGAACGGCCGACCTACTATGAAACTTGGCGATGACAAACGTAATAGTTTACATATTTTTATGCAATTTTGCTGAAAAATTACCTTTACTTATTGAGGCCTTGGTTGACATGAGATTTAGTGCATTTGTAATGTCACAAATTATATCTTATATTATTAATACTAATTATGCATTACTACTACTACCAAACTATTTATGCAGAAAATATTGGACTGCAATGTTGTTATTGATTTATATTAATTCTGTTTATTTGTGGCTAATAGATGAAAAACCTGCCTTTCATCTTCATCTTCTTCCTACCCTTATCCTTCTCACACTGCATTGCTCCACTGTGTGTACTATAGTTTAATATATCCTTACCAAAACACACAAAAGATAAAACAATAACAAAAAGAAATATGTTTTCGGTGTTGAATAAAACACAGAATAACACATGTAAACACTTCTAGCACAGGTTTTAAGGCCGTTCACCTGCTTGACGTCAACCTTCCTTGGAAATACTATAATACTCTTGGTACCTTTCGGTGTGAGTAATGGGGTGCTGATCACTGGTATATTTTCACCTAAGTCACCTTTTACGTCATGATGTGACAAAAAGGATTATTATATTTTAAGAACCTATATTGTCACAGACCTACCAATAGTTTAGATACAGATACAGATACAGATAAGTTTAGAAATAAGGGTATAGGCTTATTATATAGGTGGGTAATAAAGCAATTAAAAACGTTTCCATATCACTTTTTTTAAAGGCCGGCAACGCATTCTCGATGCCTCTGGTGTTGCGGATGTTCGTGGGCGATGATGATCACTTACTACCAGGTGAGCCGCCTGCTCGTTTGCCCTCCTATCAATCAATCAAGTTTTAAGGATTTTTTTATTCTGGACAAAAAATGCTAGAAACTTGGATGTACTCTAATGTTGTTCCACGTTATTTTCAAAGCCTAATTATGATATACGATCTCACGAAAAGTCGCCTTAAGAGCTATCACTTAAACGTCACTCACCTTGTCCCGGGCACTGAGATGTTAGTGCGGTGGTAGCCAGTCAGACGTCCCTCGCAGCACACTACGTGGTTAGTTTGTAGACATAGTAGTATCACACAACATGTGCGGTAAGAGCAGCGTGCCCCAGTAGAGCGGCCGCCTAATGGGTAACAACAGACGGGGTAGACCACCTGGCTGCGCTTCACGCTGGTAGGGCGGCGTGGTCGTAATAGTGATGTAGGAGATAATGAAGACAATGAAGCCCGAAAATCCCCAGCGGGATCTTCTTCTTAGCTTGTAGCTAGTAGTTAACTTATATTTGTGTGAGGCAGTGCTCCCTTAGAATGTTGACGAGTGCCTGCCATGCGCGGCGGTGCGCGCTATTGATATGGCACCCGTGTTCTTATCGCGAGCTTGGAATTTTTCCGCTAGTGGAAAGATAGCGTGCTAGCTAGCTAGCTTCATATATGTGCGACTGACCATCACAATACATAAACATAAACTGTCATAATGTAGGATTAAGGGCACTGAAGGATTTGTTTTCCAATAAAGAACGCTGATACTCGTACATTTTGCTCAAATGTAATAGAAGTTGAACTATCGCCGTCTTACAAGTGGAAATGCAAACTGCTACTATGAATTTATTTACCCAAAATGTCTAGTAGGAAATATGTAATAATAACAGTCACATCCAGAACGTCGTGTAAGTGACGCTGCGCGTATGGGTACTAGTTTTTACCAACTAGATACATTATTATATTTATCAAATTCTTCAGTTTCAGAGTAGGACGGCCAGCGGCTATCGGGCTGATCGCATTGAACAGCGCGCCGTCAGAGTTCATTGCGCCAAATATTAAGGTTGAACTGGCCGGTCGCTTCTCCATACAAACGCCGTAGGGTGATCACTCCCGTATTTGAGACTTTAGGTCCAGAATTAAGCATAATACCGATTGATCTCGTCATTTTCAGAAATTTTAAAAAGGTGATTAAGTTGAAAGTTATGAGCCTTGAAAATGTTATATGAAAATGTTTCGAAGCTAATAACTCTCCAGTTAATTATTTTATTAAAATTTCGGCATCACACAAGCCTAGGTAATGACGGGATCAATCGGTATTATGCTTTGTTTTGGACCTAAATCCGCAAATAAGGCAGTGATCAACCTACAGCGTTTGTATGGAGAATGGTCCGGCCAGTTCACCCTTAAATAAAGGTTGTTGTCGAGGCCAAAAAACTAATTTTAAATGTTATTTACAAATCTATTGTCACTGGATATTCGCGACAAGTCTTAAAAGAAATCACATTCTGTTCACAGCTCGAAAACTACAACATGAATAAGCGTTATAAAGTAAAATAATCTAAGTCTGTCCAATTTTTATAACTATCACCAACGAGAACTTTTTTTGTAAAAAATTATAACAAAACCATTATGTACTTGAATGAGTTCTAAACAATGACACCCTGATAGGATAACAACTGCCACAGCTACCTTTTCATAAGCAGTGCTTCCCCAATCTTTGATTAGATTTCTAATTAAGTTTGTGATATTGGATCAATTGTATGTAATAAAATATGTAAATTACAGGCTTTTTTACTCATTTCTCTATCGAGCTAGATACCCTTAACCTATGGACGGTCAGATACAAAGGAAGATCGCAGAGTGAAATTAGCGGCCAAAATTACATCAATTCCGTGCCTGTAGGTAAAGAATTCTGAAAGGTTTGAAACTGACCAATTTTCATAGACCATGAGATTTTCCCGGGTTTTTCTCACTATCCCGGATCTCGGCGGCTGGAATCCACACTATGCCCCATCGAACGCATTACTGTGTGCGGCATTAAGCCGCGATGAGAAATGGACTGCAATAAAACTACTCCTATTAGACGAGCTATTCCCGCGGAACCAACTAAAGGCTGCCCATGAGGGAAACTTTCTTATACGTAGTAAAGATATGTCTATAAATACGTGAGAGTGACTAACAGTTTTGGTTCTACTGCTCCTCGTATATTGAAACAGTGTAATATTTGTTACTAGTCGCTAAGCAAGGCGCCGTCGTTTGTACAGTCGCCAGCAATAAGATGTATACACTTCGTAATTTTCTAAATAATGTTATGTCGCTACGATATGAATAATCGAAGTTACCATTATCGTAAGTAAAACTATTCAAATTATTCTTTGATTCTAAGATACTTCTGATTACATAGAGGAAAACAGAGCCCTTTGCCAATATTTTGAAAATTACAATGTGTAGGTATTCTTATTGCAGGCGACTACATTAAAAAAAATTATAAATTAAAAATTCTTTTTAATGTATATTTCTTTTATTGATAACATTATGTACTACTTATTTCATACTTTTCAGTGCAGAAGGTCAATGTCGCTTAGATTTTGTTCTATCTATGTAAAAATATAAATCATTGAAATATTAGGTCCATTTTTGGATGTGTTGTTTTTCCGAATATTTCCTTAGGGTATCATATTATTGCTTCCATACGATTTATTTATTTATTTATTCAGTTTGTAATAGTAAGCTTACAGTTAAAACCAAGACGCTAACTATCTTAAATAATTACATATTTTGTTACATATTAGGTTGTATAATTATACTTTATATATAAACATCGCTACATCTTGAGCACACCGTTCATGAGATCTAGATGTCAGGAGCAGTGCTCTCAGGAAGTTTCAAGTACTTACACAGAAACACTCTTAGGCTATTAACAATGGTTCTCGGATTGTCTACAAAAACATCTACTTCTTGGAACTCGTGCAGGAAACCATTAAGAATTGACAACACTATGCGTGGGTGCATTACTTACGTAGTTAGTTCGTGCCACTGGCCCTGTGAACAGCTGATGTCGGCGTCGACTACCAGCACGAAGGTAATTATTTGGAGCATATAAGCCAAGAGTAGCTAACACATCCGAAGCATTGACGTTATTGCGCAGTATTTGGCAGTAATGAACAACTAGTAAGAATTTACGCTATATAACCCCATCTCCTTTTAGCCCTCCCTCACCACATCTTGTGTTCTTTTAGTTCCCGTGAGATTGTGCTGCCACGAAATACAACATACTTGATTGCGAGATAAACAGTTTGGTACCATATCTCAGTATAAAATTTTGTCCTTTATTGGACCTAATATAGGAGATTAAGGATTATTATTGCGGTATAGTAATAGGATAGTTTATTCGAGCAGCCAAGGTCAAGCTGTTTCCTTTGTAAACCAGTGATTTCCTTTTTCCTTAACTGCAGTCGTCTTGTCTTATACTTGTAACGTTAATTAGTCATTAGAACGAGCAAGACATGTTCTGTTTCATGTTCACCTTCGTCCGTTGCCCATTACAAGTACAGGACATTCAGAACACGAACACATGCCGCAAGGAACTGCGTTGCGTTTGTTACTAGAGATTCTCAGACCTTATGCACCTTCAGTTATACTAGCTACCGTGTACTTCAGTCTCGAACACAGAAATGTTGACACTGTTACTTGGCAACTGACTTAGTGAACATGGTACCCATCCAGACTATATTGTTTGAGGCATGCCATTAATCCCTCACGGCATTTCCAATATATAAATAAGCAGGTATACCAAAGATGCGAAGTATGTGCATGCTTCTAACCGATAACACGCATAAATACTTCAATACTTGCTCTTTATGACCCTAACTTTATTCCCCTAAGACGATCCCCGTGTATCTAAAACCGAAAATACGATGCCGTAAATCCTAATAGACCCTTCCTTCGACATATATGACAATATGTAAGTAAAAGTCTCCTTGTCACATACGTCAGTATATCCTTATGCGAAGGATCTTGAAATGAATTTTGGCCTGCTTGTTATCGATACTGTGGTTTTGCCACATCGATGAAATGTAATGTAACAAACAAACGCATAAATCTTGCGAATTGCGCTGATGTTAACATGATTCCATAAGAAAATATGGAATGCCAAGCAAAAATATTGCCAGTATAGCCATAAAAAAGTATGGATGAAGCTAATGTATGTGTTTGAAACGTGTAACAATAATTTTACTATGTCCTTGCCCATCTGATCGTCGGTCTGTATATCACGATATTTTTTTTCTTAGAATAATTAGTTACAGCACTGAAAAACATAGATTAATATATTTATTTATGCGGATGAAATTTAGTTAACGTTAAGAAATATCAACCGCCACAAGGGAAAACAGAAATCGGCATCTACGTATATAATAAGGGGGATAAAACATATTTTGCAATAATTTGGAACCGTCTTCCAACACGCTGATTTATAACACCGACCTCACATTAGCATGGTGTTTCACTGACTTCCAGAAGTTATTTCACACACTCTCGTGTAAGAAGTGGGTCCCGTTTTTTTTTTAATATATTGTTTTTACTCCTTTTAGTGATAAAAATCATTCACTCGCCCAAAATAGTGTTCATCGTCGACAACACCAAATACCATTAAATCATCTAGATATGCAAATACATTTTTCAGTGAATTGACTACAACTCATGAAAAACTCAATCATTTTGATTAAACTTGTATGGGAGTACCTTGGATGTATCCCCATTCCAATAAAAACATAATTTTTACAAATAGTTCAGAAACAAAAATTTCAAAAATTTAACATATACTTTTTTCTCATGGGGCATAAAGTGGCATCTGTAGTAAAAGTGAGCAGAAATAAGTCATAAATCCACGCAGAGTATATAATGAATGACTAATATTACTCGTATAATCACTATAAATAATATATTGCAATTTTTCCCCCGGGGAAAGTGGTCGGGATATGTCGGGCTCGACACCAACTACTCCCATAGCGACAAGTGCCCCTACCGACTAAATAACACACGGTGTTCCATCTCTACCGCTTCTCGGCGGGATCGCAGGGTCGCTTTAGCACTCAACCACGAACCCGCCGGTTGTCCGTTGCCGGACCCCTCCTGGGGTGGGGTGCTACCCCTCACGCCGCACCAGCACACATGGCACGTTGCTACCCCTCGGGGACCAAGCACGCTAATGGCCGTCAGACGAGCCCGCTTCCGACGGCCAAGGTCCCCCTGCGAAGGGTCAGGTGAGTAGCCCCGTCGCCTGCAACTTCGGCCGCAGAGGAAAGGGAGAGCGGCGCCTCGCTATATCGGCACTCCTCTCCCGCCGTGGCCCCTCACCGTCAGCTGTGGTGTCGCCCATACAGCACCGCAGCCTACCCGTTGCCGCTCCAGTCTGGACTTAGAAGCAAAGCCCAGTGGAGCGGCCCCTCCGGGGCCGGCCGACTGCTCACGCCGGCGTGGCCCCTGGTTCCTCTTCGTTTCACCGTGGGTGGGACGAAGCCACGGCTACTGAGCCCCACCGCCACAACAAGGCGGGAACCCTCGGGGGGACATTAGTATGCCTAAAATAAGCAAATCTAATAAGTAACATTTGAAATAACGTCTGCTAAGCAATAAGCTTACAAAATTACAATGAAAGGAAGTCACCTCAAATTGTCGGAGCATATCTCGGTCCCAGGGAGGGGTAGTCGTGGGTTCGAATCTCGCCTGTGGTTCAAATTAATCGTTTCTCTTCTCTATTCTTTTAAATTTGTAAGCTTATTCACTTTACAGGCGTTTATACAAATACGTATTTAGGAAAAAAAAACTATAAAGGTGGTTTTTATATCAACTTAACTTAATGTTACACCCACATGGTTCTTTATATTATATTTACAGTCTTGGGAAACCAACAGTTAAACCTAAACGACGTTTAATAATCCACAATTGTTTAACTAGAATAATTATGTGGCCTAATACATACAGTAATATAATACAGACCAGTAGAAAAGCAGGCGCTCGTGGATGACATTTTCATCAGAACACATTTGAGGTGCTTTGTTCTAACAGGCAAAACTTTATATGCGGCCGTAAACCCTTTATACTGCGGAGTTTATAAATACGTCCCACAGAGTGCGTCCCGCGCGCGGCGGTACAAGGGCCCCACCGACGTGACTATACACCTCTCTATTATGTCTAATAGCGTAACAAGGCCAACATTCACGTAGGTATATGTGTTATACGTAAGTTATATAAAACCAATATGTTGTATATCTCGTTGAAAATAACTCAATCATCATTTTATTTGGAAGGAAACTACAACGCGGTTGGTCTAGCGTCCTAGGCGAAGGTAGTGTGTCGAATTATACTCACATTAGAAATATTGGACCTTCTTTTTTTTTTATTATATAGCTATTTACCTAGAATTTTTGTTTTCAAGGACAGGAGGAGGGCCTTTTCGCCATACCATACCAAGAATTATTTACAAGCTAGCTGATCCAATATGGAAAGAGCTTGGACATGACACTTTATTTCAGAAACGGCTACCGGCTCGCCGTCTAAGAATTGACCAAAACTAGTTTGAAATAATTATGATTCTGTGTCTGTAAGTCACTATTGAGCACATTAGCGAGCGCATAACTGGTAGCTGCAACCTTTAAACGTATATTGTAAATATCCTCAGCCTCCGCACGTTCAGTATGACCGACCACTAACAGCTACGACACGTCGCTAGTAATTAGCGTGCGATCCGTCACCGCCGCGTCGGTCGTTTAGAGCACCCCCACGGGACTACCCTTACAAGGAATAATGAACAATAACAGTATCTCCGAACCAAGCCCATTCTTGTCATTCTCACTAATTTACCCCTGTTCACACAGAACGCTGAAATGTAACATTACATTAAACATATGTGCATACAAAACAACGATTAAAGTCCAAAATGTAACGTAAACAACAAATAAGAACAACCGGCCAAGCGCGTGTTGCACTCCCACTAGAGATCACGAAATATATAAAACAAAATAACGCAAATGTTCTATACATTTTGTGTTGCTACGGATCCTTCTGATTGCCAGTCTATCTTGTACTTGGTCGGTTGGTATTTCTAAACGTGAGTGCGGGATGTTTGATTGCAGCGTTTGGCGGTCGTATGTACTAGTATCGGCCATTTACAAATCACAACGAAGGAAAAAAAATAACTACGAGCGGGATTCAATTTAATGTTGTTATGATTAACTATTTATTATGTTGTGGCTGCTTAATGTTCATATAATGCGTGTATTGAGACTTTTAGAGAAGTGGCTGAGATATACATATTTCGATCGTTAATAGAACATTTCCGGCAAATATCACGTGAGTCCCAGCCGATACCTATGTTACAGGTTATAATGCACAAAATTTAGTTTTCGTTGAGTTTTCAACTCAAATTTTACCCTGCATTTTGTTGCAACATTGCTCTACCAACCCAGCGTCGTCTTTTATCTACGCCTGATCAACGTAAAAGCGTCGTCGGGTGTTAATTATTAGACGCGACCCATTCCACCTGCGGCCGGAGACTTCCACCCACCGAGCATTGTTCCCGTGCGTCACACGCCCCTACATCACGCGTGTCGCACTCTATGGAACAATATGGGCAGGAGTTAGTTTACCTGGCGAGTCGGGGTACTGCATTTGTATATTCATTTGTATGTACTCTTACATTGTGATGATTGATTTTCTGATGATAACTTTCTTACACCTCGTAAAACCTCTTGGAAGGAAATGGTAAGTTTATAACAAACTTAATTTTATAACATTGCGATGCTAAATTGGTCAGTGGTCGAGATTAAAGGGTTAAAAAGTGTTTCCATTTTCAGTGATAAATAGGTATATTGAAGTATCGAAACGCCATTGATACATATAAAAGCAATTGTTATGTTTAACTCTAGACTTCTGTGTGTCATAATATATTTATTCAGTACAGCGCAAGGTTCGTGGATAAACAGTAGCAAATAGACTGGTAGAGCAAAGCTACTTTTAGAATAACCTGTTCGTTTTAATATTTTAACGGATGTTACTCACGTTTTGTAATTATTGGATCGATACAACTATATAATAGTTCAACTTCTTCGGTTGTTCAACTACATCGGGTTTTCTTTCCAAGAAGTGTTTGGGAACTTTTCCAAATTTTCTCACACTGAGACAACACAGTACCTGATTTGAGTGAAAGTATAGATAGCACGATCTAACTTCTATGCAAGACTAATTCCTGGTTAATATTTTGAAAATACTCACATCCTCATAAGTGTAACGAATATTTTCTAGTTAGCCTTTGACCTATATCTCACCTTAAGGTAAGTGATGATGTGGTTGCATCTTTTATTTATATATATTTAACGTAGCTAAGAAGCTAAGTTATATAGTACTGCAGTGCGCAATCAGTCACACTCTAACTTGAAATTTATGAGAACATCCGTCCCTCGCAGATCCAACCACAGCTCGTAGCTACCTGACTGCAGAACGTTCTCGAAATATTATTACCTTCCACCCGTGACAAAAGTTTTCCTCATTCACGGACATTTTGGATAAACAAAACATGCCAAAAGATGCAGCACGCATTGAGATTTAACTTTATTTACTTCATGTTAAGTATATTTAAGAAGCTCCTTATGGATTTGCATCGCCCCTTTCAACACAAAGTAGGATGACACGAGGACAATTGTAAAAAGATCTGGCTTTGATTTAATAGCTGGCAGCACTCTTGTTGCTTTGCCCCTCTTTCGGAATGCTCTCACTGGTAACCTTACCGCTATCCCTCCGGTAGTCAGAGCGCTTACTACGCACAATGTGCAGCAAGACTCTATTTACATCAACGCGATTGGTGGCATGTTACTCATTTGGCGCATTATTTTCCTTAGTTTATTTTAACGATATATAAGTTCTCCCACTAAATGTAGACAAATTCCTTTAACAAGATATTATACCTTCTTTATTTTTTAGGGTAACAAAGGGTAAAACGGAGACCTATTTATTAGACTCCGCTGTATGTTTGTCCGTCCGTCGGTATGTCATCTCAAAGATCCAACAGCATGTAATTGGAATGAATTATACAACTGAAATGTTAATATACTGTGTCCAACTTTGAGTGATTGAATTGCTTGCTAATTGATTAAACTACGATTAAGTATGTGAAAAATAATAAGGCGAAAACAAATATAATGGGGCCGTCGTAGTTCTCGTGTTTAGACTCATTTGGTAGCGGTATCTATCTAAAAGACTAAACTAGTTAGGAATCTGAAATTCAGTAAATAATGTATCGTATCCTGTTTAGAACTGAAAAACGCAATTTCTTATGTAGTTAAAAGCTGTGATCAAAAACAACAATGTTTTTTCGTTAGCGGACTGTTGTAAAGCTGAACCTTAAATAATCAAAGTCCTATTCAGTATTGCAAACCGCAGTAATACTGTATATATTGGTAGAGACAAACGAGCCGCTTCAAACAGACCGTCTCATGGCGCTACTTTATTACTACCTAAATTAATGAACCATTGATGTATATTACGCACACCATATAATAAACATATTTATTCGTAGATAATACAGCTCTGCTTCAGCGGCTGCATTCAGCGGCGACACAATCCGTCTAGTTGCAGTTCAGCTTTTAGGAAGCACAACTAGAGCAATGGGATCAATACTCCGCTCCGAGTTGACCCGTTCATGCTTCGACTGCTATTTAGAGACACTTTGTTCATTTCTAAGCGCATCCAGTTTTCGGAGAACCGTAGCTCGCAGTGCTGTATTTAAACTAACTATGTCATGGGTACACTAATATATACAGATACTTACGCTGAAACAGAAAGAAAACTTTGTTTTAAATTTGATCGGAGTCACAAAATAAATTAATCTGTATGTAAGAGTAGTGGTCTTTTATAAAACTACGTTTAACATAATTCACGTAAAAATCTTTTTGTTCCAAAATTCAGTTAAAGTTGGTTTATTAATGTTTACATCAAAAACCCTATAATAACCCTATAATAAACATTTTGGTCACGCTTTTTGGTAATTTACTATACATCAGTATTTTTGAATAACGACCTTGTTTCTGTACCTTAGCCAATCTTTCTTTTGGTACCGAATTTCATTATGTTTTATTATTCGCTTTTCATTATTACGCAGATTGTGTTGTAAAAAATTCTTTCCTGTTTATCTGCAATATCCCTATCCTCATGAATTTCTAATAAACAATTATAGCTTTTGAGCCCATTAATTGTCCAGTTAGTTAGGTTATACTGTGACTTTACAAAAGAAACAAAATAAACATTTACACACTGAACAAGTAATCACTCCGTTTCATTTATCGACAGAAACGAAACGACTCGTTGACTCACACACAAGCATGTAGAATATATATAGTATAGTTCATATAACACCCTGTGTTTTATATGAACTTTATACATAACCTACATGCTTGTGCTACATGATTCGCCTCGTTTCTGTTGGTAAATGAAACGGAGTGATTACGAGCTCAGTTCGTAAATGTTTAGTTTGTTTCTTTGCTTTGACTGTGGATTTAGCTGCAGAGAGCTTCTCGATCATATAAACTATTTGCACTATCCAGAAGAAGCTACAATTTGACTTAAAATATATTAATTATCTTTTAGACTTTATTAGTAATGCCATATCGTACATAATTTAAACAATACAAGGTCATGAAGCTCTAGCGCACACTCGCCGAAATGTTTCCTACAGAAAATAGTCAGACAAGTTACTCTGCGTCGGTGCTCGAGGCTCACGAGTCTTTTGGCGACCAGTTTGTTATCGCCAATGAGCGTCATTACTCGCTGATCTACTGATTCTGGACCTTTCACGTATGGTAGAGAGAAGCTCCTGAAGGTTATCGATTGACAGCACAATGTAGAATATATACAAGAAGTGCGAAATCAGCGAGTAGTGATACTACATAAATATAACAGTTGTGGTGACCACACCTAGCGTGGGATAGCGGACGGAAGAAGTATGTATGGAACACTACTATTCGGGCATTAAATGTTAAATAGTTGTAGTTGACTTCATGTTTACACTCATGCATAGCCATAAGTTTCACCTTGAATGTTAAAGCATTCCTTACCTGCTATCTAAAAATATTGAAGTATGTTCTCTAGGTAATACATTAATATTTCTCTGCTCATGCTTTTACAGTTCTACTTTATGCCTGGTGGCGGAGTACGAAGATGTGTGGTTTGCAAGGAATATCTCAAATAAGAAAATGGTTGAAATATATATTACATTTCAATAAATTTTGTTTTAGATATATTATTTACAATAACTTTGTTAGGTACTTTTCTTATTTGTTTTTCAGAGTGTATAACTTGTTCATAAAGCCCATTTTAGCCGCGACTTAAATATCAACCTTTGCCTTTGGCTCAGTCCGTTACATGTCTTCTCTTAAATTCCTGATTTTGTGCACTTAATGAACAATCTACTATATTGAACTGTGCGACTCCATTACATAACCCAGGAAATGATATAAAAGCAAAATATTATTGTTTGGTTTCTGTGAACGTCATTGTAACGTGACGTCATAGCTGACTGTCATCGTGGTGAGGTTAGAGCAGGGGTATTGTAACGCAAAAAAAAAACTATTGAAAAAACAACAGAAAATATATCTACACACGTTAAGAAATAGATAAACATACTTTATGAGTTAATATTAAAATCACAGATATTCTAGCAAGTCACATAATGAATTAGATACAAATATTTGCAACATTGGAGTTGATTTTCCAGAAAACGTGAAAGGACATGAACACTTTCTTTATGTTCTACGTCAAACATGAATTCAGTATGTAAAGGAAAGTTTAGCGTAAACCAAGTCATGCCCCTAGCTCCCTAACAAGTTGGTTTAAAGCCGCGACCACACACTATCTCGCTATGAATATACATCATATTAGATCGCAAAGTCGCTAAGCACCGTTTATAAATACCAAATCAAAGTACAACATGATAATACCTTATATAATTATAATAATAGTATTATAGATAATGCGCTTAGAAGAAAATCATCCAACACAAACGAATTACCAAGGAGTTACAATGGGGTCTTCGAAAATTAAACCGTCTAATGTAACAGTTTGAGAATTACCTAGTATTCGTTTTTAATCAGTGTATCCGACCGTGCCTAGTCTCTGTAGGAATTCGGGAACCCTCGTCTACGGAGACACAGGGGCGTAACTCGACCGCGTTTCGCGGCGCTAAAAATGCTTAAAACTAGTAAGGTTTTTGGTAAACTCACATACTAGTCCTTATTAAAGTTGATCGAATAACTTATTATATCTGGCTAAATTTATGGTAGATAAATCGTGCACTCACCAAACCATCAGCAAGAAGTCTTCCGTCTTCTGAATCCTCGAGATAAGGGGGCACGGTTTTCTTAATATCATACTAATGCAAAAATTATAGACGCAATCTTACACAAATTGTCTCACTCGACCATCACGATGCCTAAATCAAAAACAAATTTTACAACATGGCCGACTTGCCGTCTTAACCACAAATTATAACCTCAACACCAGCAAAGTTCCAGCGAGTCGCTCAACAATGACAATTTAATGCAAATTTGACAACTACAAAGGAATGACACTGTAGCCCAAGCACAAACATTTCGATAGTCCGTAACGTTATCGTATCGAGTTCACCGCCCGTTTACGCAGGAGGCAATGGTTGACAGTACGCCGCATCGTTTGCTGGCTAACGTGAACTCGATAGGATTACAAAAGTGACGTCATCCAGCGTAAATCACAACAATCATACCTTTTTTCTAAGACCTAACAACTCATTCGAAAAGAGGTTTTAAGTCTTATTTTGCCTATAAAAGTTCCTCTCACTGAGCAAGTAATATTAAGAGTTGGCACGGACCTTGTTGCTTTGAAACTCAGATTTGAAGTTATTTTATACCAACCATTACAAATGAAAACTATATTTCCAACACAATTATAATGACATTTGTGAGTGTTGTACTACTGATTCCCTAAAATCGATTAGTTACAATGAAATCGATTCCATTATAATCGATATAGGAAAAAATGGTAAGAAGGTTAGGTTTATAAAATATATGTTAAGGAAATATAAAATAAAACAAATATTTCACACAGATTTATTAATTTATTCAAAATCATCAAAATATTTTATCGTGCGATATATCTTCGCTAGTATCGAAAACCGTATTATTGGGGTATGTATACATAGTTCCAAAGTAATTTGTGTACTAGAACATCTTTACCATACATATTTTTCATTGTACATAACAGTTTTCAATATATAATAGGTACTTATTTTCTAACTGTCGTATATGTAAAAGTAAAAAATACTGCACGTAAGTTGCACTAGTAAACTTGTCATCAACTGTTAACAATTATTATTATTTGTAGTTCAATCATAAAATGTAGTAGTATTTCTAACGCACCTTTTTGAATTATATATAGACTGCTGACTTTTAAAAACTTTTTTGGTGTAGGTAGTTGAATTATTTACATATTTAATTTAATCTTGCAGCTGATCTATTTCATTTGTATTGCAAGAAGCTTCCTCTGCACTGATTTGTTTTATTTATCGATTCAATTAATATTTTTCTGCGTAACATATGCATATCTGAAATTACAAAAATAGTTTATTTTACTGCACTCGAAAGTTGGTTAATTTTAAAATCAAACAATGTATAGTATTATAAATATTTAAATAATTGGGATTGTATGTTGATACACATGTTGATTTTTATATAGTATTGAGGTGACATAGTACCTTAAATTCCATGCCATAGCTCTATCGATTCAGCATTTACTTTGAAAGTATATAAGCGAGGAGTTTTGTTTAAATGAACTGAAAAAAAACAACTCAGATTATTATCACGAGCATAGATATGACGTTATTTACGCTATTTATTATTAATTGTATAATATTTAGGTCGATTTTCATACGTTAGATAATAAATATTGCTCAAGCCGTTCAGTTAGCAAGTACTGTGCCAGTTATGTAGAGAAAAATTGATAATACCTGGTGTTTCAAAATGCTTTTGAGCTAAAGATGTAAATAACAGTCCCTAAAATACACATGTTAAGTTTCGTGGCATAATAAAACATTCCGCGTGATGGTTTATGATCACCAGCTTCGAATATGATATTTCCTGACTTATTGACACTATGAAAAAGTATATGTACCCATACCACTGACATTATAAAAAATCGATACTACAAAGGTATCGATACTTTCCTTGAGCAACACTAAACTTACTTTACGTTACGTAAATATTTGTAATTTATATACAAATATATGTAAGTACAGCAATTCGCATGATAACACATACCTACTTAAATTACAATAAAAACCAAGCGATCATTACGCTCTGAAACAATAATGTAATTTCAATGACATATTTTCATCAACTCACCGGTTCTGGATCTCATGGAAATCTATTGTTTAAACATTTTTATTTGTGTTTCGACACCACAGACTTCGCATTTTCTTTGCGATTTCCGTATTGTATTGATGTTCACTATGAAATATTAAAATTTTTGAATAAAATGTATTTGAGGTGATATATTTACTAAGTGCCATGACATACATTATGACATAGAAAAATGTAATATACCGGGAACAATATGATCAGTCTATAGCCATGACAGTCCAGTTGAGTTGTCAAGGTGACAATGACTCGTATCGTATTTGGTAATTTTGGACAGAAATCGGTACACCTGCAATACTTTACCTTATTTTAAGGTTGGTGACGCTGGACTGGTTCCTCTATGATTGATATTCGTCAAATTTAGCTTTTTATTTGGTGAAAACCAAACATATTTTTTTCCGGTATGTTACTTTTCTCTATGTAACGCATAGAGAAAAGTAATTAACCAAATTTTATTGTAACATCATTAGAGGTATTAAAATAAAACATTATATATAAATTATGACCTATAAATTCTCAAGCCAAGAATCTACGCCACTGATAATTTAATATATGAATTACTATTACACCTTTAAACAGAGGGAGGAGTTTCAAGAAACCCTGAAGGGCCGCCAGCCGGCTTGAAGTGTATTTTGTGCTAAATGTTATGGTGTTTCAGCAGAAAAATAGGCTATTGAGTTCAAGCAGTGCATTCTTTAAGTTCTAATTGTTCACTAAAGGTGATTCCCGACAGAACTTTCGTCTCCAGCGGTATTTTACCGTCTGTTCTGGGAAAGAAGAATGCTGTGAAAACCTGGAGTGCGTAGTAATGTACCTACCTCACAGTTTTGCAAAGACAAACCACGTAGCATTTCATGAATGCGCCGTTACTACAATTCGAGAGTGCTGTGACTTGTAACCGTCTAGGCTTAGTGTTGTTGTTCATATAAATTTTAGGATAATTAAAGCGTTTATTTGGTATTAGTCAGCTTATGGTTGGTTTTTTTTTTTTGGATTATGATTGTGTCTGTTATTACATTACCAAAAATAAAGAAACTACTTAACTGTTGGTGTAGTTTTGTCTTTTTATTCATCTACTTTCCTTTATTTTTAAGGAATAGTGTGGCAAACGAGCATGATATCGAACTTACCTAGCCTATAAGATCAGAGGGGGAAGAAAAATGCTTCTCACGGCCCTGCTATGAGTTCGCCACCCAATAGTCTTTTATGCGCCACCAATAGAAGCACATCATCCATCTCATCATCACTGTTGTATGCTCAATGCGTGGCAACATCCCACTCACACCGACCTTAGTAGTGGCATGCTGCCACGAATTTTGTCTTAGTCGCGTTTCACAACATCCAACGAGATATCCTATTATCCCTAACCCACGAACTGTTCGGTATATAGGTACCAATAAATGAAACGCACAATTGCACTTCGTTTATTTTTATTAAGAACCAAAAGTCCAATAACACAGCTTCTACGTTTCACATTAAAATCTTCTTCTTCGTAGTGGTTAGAATGTTGGCGTGAGCATGGTCATCACCTCAGAGTTCGTAGGTAGTTAGTCTGACAATCCGTTGGTATTCCTTTCGTGTCGCTGCCTGTGTTCTTCTGGTGCATTTGTTGACAGCTTTGGTTGATCTTGAAATCTTGAATGCATAGGTGATCTTCTTTGAGCCTTATTGTTTTCAATTTGACCATGCACAATGAAGAATTTCATAGCAACATTATTGCGCCGCAAGACATATCCAACGAGCGAAATTGGTGTAAATGTGGGCTGGAACGGTGGAATATGGACGCTGTTTGATGCAGAGTTTTGGAAAATGTCCTGAATTGGGTTCATCGTACATTTGCATCACTTCCCTCCAGTGCCATAAATTAATAAATACCTATTTTGCGCCTGGTAAACGACATGGTACAATACTACTTCTAATCTTGCTGCCATGTTTGTAACTCTTTTCATAGGTAAATTATGAATGAACAAACACAATAATAACATGAATTTTCAAAGTTTTACCACAATTGAATACGTTACGTCAGCCATCTGACTGAAAATTTCTCAGTGACATGACATTCGTAGATTTTTGACAGATCCTCGACAGCCAGCCTTCGAGCTTACGTTAGAATTAGATTCGTGCTCGCGATTTCATACAAAACTTTTTACGTGACAAAACATTCACGTTAAAATCTCGACACATTAGTTGTCAAAACCTTTTTTTCTGTCAAAATTTAGTTCCGTTTACGCACTGTAGAGGCGCTGATCAAATCCTATACAAAATAGTGACATTTCGATACGTTTACGAAACGGTTACGATTTCGCAAGTTGTTCGTGCTTGGGCTACTGGATGCGTTCCGGTTCGAGCGGTAGATGCGCAATGGTTTAGAACAATCAGTATTATTAAATAAGGTATTATATATTCACGTTAAAATATAATATTATGTTGTTGAGCAACGTACTCAGTATTTCAGCATCTTAATTTCAAAGAGACTCGAATGAGTGATAACAAACACTGGTCAACATTTGTAAAATAAATTTTAACTAGAAATTTCGTAATGAAGAAAACCTAGTTTGAAGATTATTATTCTGTTTAAAACATATTTCAGATACAAGTTTTGCATTTGACTCAAATCAGATTGATTTCTTTTCTATACAAACTAGTATCAGTGAATATTGCAATATACAGAGTAGCCATTGGGCATATCTGAGCAAAATAATATCTGAGATAAAATGTATTGTGGGTATGCCAAAACTTGCGGTGCATTTACAGCAGTCAACGCGGCGGCGACGCTTCAATTAATTTCTTTCCGTTTCTGGCAACCGTCGAGGGGGGAGAGGAGAGTGTTAATGTTTTTTCTTTGTTAACATCGAGTGGAGACGCAACTGTAAATGTCAATGGTCTAATCTACAATGTCACGAGAAGAAGTTTAGTGAAACTATAGCATACCTCTAATGTCATACACACCACGGCTTCGACTTTGGTTACCAGCACTAGCGGTGGGGACAGAGAGACGACGGAGAGACAGATGTGATTCATAATTATAATAATAATAATAATAATATCTTTATTGATAAACTTACATAGCACAGAAATTGTTGAAACTCTGCCTTTTGCGTTAGTAAAAACTGTGTTGCAAAAGGCAGTCTCTCCCATATAATAATATCAAAGTTTAACAATAAAAAAACATTTGAAAAAAATATCAAAAACGAGTTATACAGTAGTTAGAATAAAATTGTTATAGAGGACAAAAGTACTGATCGAGGATCAAACGATCTGGGTAAGCAAAATTGAATAACAATCTAAAATATGTATATGCTAATGATAAAACTATTTCACTGTACAATCTTAAGTGATTACATGTAATAGTTCTGTTTTAAAAATATTACTTACTACATTACAATATCATTGATTACAATATAATTTTACCAAAAAGATATAAGTACTGACAGATATATTCGATACGTTTAAAACGTTTTAAAATATATTAACGGGATAAAATATCTAAAGTGCCAAATAGTTAGTGTGATGTATGTATGTGAGACAGAGAGTGTGTGTGTATTTCGGTTTATTTGATGGGATATGTGTATACAGCGTGTCCCAAAATTCAACGATAAGCCGGCATCGGAGCATGGACCTACTCATGACTCCTCGGAAAAAAATAAAAAATAAATTATAACTGTTTTTTTTTTATTAATTACAGAGACTTTTATAAATTTATCGATATTCGATACCCATTATGCTATTTTCAACTACCATGACCACAATTTTTGACATATTTTTGATATTTTTTGTGCATTAGCAACCTAAGAAGAACGGCTATCTACCACAATCCTTCAAAATTACAGAAAGTCTGTAGTTATTTTACAAAAATCAGTAAAAAAAATAATTTTTCTTATAATTTTCATAGATTTTAACATTCTATGCACTTTCTATAGTCTGGGTTAAAAAAAAAAGTATGGACACTACCATGGCAAGTTTTATTAAAAGTTGGCGCAACTTTATAAAAGTCTCTGTAATTAAAAAAAAAAAGAGTTATAATTTTTTTTTTATTTTTTCCCGAGTAGTCATGAGTAGGTCCATGCACCGATGCCGGCTTATCGTTGAATTTTGGGACACGGTGTATATATGGGTTATGATAAATATATTTAAATTTGTGTACTACTTACTTATACTATTTAACGATCTCTAATAGTTTTTCTACTGCTTCGTAGTCGAGATTTTTAAGCCAATCATATATTGCATGTTTTAGATTAAACATAGTAAGGGTTTTTATTTTCGTTATTTTGTGTATTTTATTATAAAAAAGAGGAGCCAGGTGGTTATAGTGTCTCCATGCAGCAAGACAATGATAAGTGGGAACGGGACATCTATCAACTCTTTTTTTGATTAGAGGTAAATATGGGACTGTTTCACGGTGGTATCTCTTTATACATTTGTAAATAAAAAGTTTTCTTACGGAAAGAACATTGGCCGTTTGATACAGTTCAGTAGTAGGAAATGTAAATGCATAGCCGTACATTATTTTTAAAAGCACTCTTTGTGCTCTCTCTGCGGTTAACATAAGAGTTTTACCTGCACCTCCCCAGGAACTAATGCAGTAACTTATTGTAGACTCTGCTAAGGCTTTATAAGTTTGAATGAGCAGTTTTTCATCAGCTACCGTTCTAAGTGTCTTAAAAACATGAATTAATTTTCTGATTCTTTTTGAAACTGTATCTATATGTGCATCCCACCTAAAATGGTGATCAATTATTACTCCTAAATACCTAATTGAGTCTACACGAGTCAATACGCTACAATTACAGACGGTGGAAGAAGATATACGGTTACAGGGATATGTGTGAGCTTTAATTTCGAGGTTTTTTGGTGATCTGCTGGCTTCTGTTTTGCTAAATGATAGATATTTTGTTTTGTTGAAATTGAGCGACAAAAGATTGTCTTCAAGCCATCCAATAACTGAAGATAAGCCTAATTCTGCTTTCCTGTATACTTCATTCCAACTAGTGTCATGAAATAGGAGGACAGTGTCATCTGCAAACATGAGCAGCTCAGCAGTGGTTACATTTGCTTTACATAAATCATTAATGTAAATCAAAAACAAAGAAGGACCGAGCGTAGATCCTTGAGGTACTCCGTAGTTGCATGTGGCACTGTCACTCAAGTAGTTATCCACCTTTACATGCTGTTTACGGTCTGATAGATAATCTCTAAACCATTTGTGAACAACTCCTCTAACCCCTACGCTCTCCATTCTTGCCAAAAGTATAGGTATCGAGACTGTATCAAATGCTTTTTGGAGATCCAAAAAAACACCGACACATTTTCGACCTTTATCGATATGATTGGTAACAATTGATGTAAGTTGAAGGACCGCATCATCGGTTGATTTACCTGCACGAAAACCATATTGATTTTTTGCCAGCACCTCATTTTTTTCCAAGTACGACATTAACCTTTTGTTGGCAATTTTTTCGATAATTTTGGAAATCGTTGGTAAGAGAGAAATGGGCCTGTAATTGGATGGTTCCTTTTTGTCACCTGCTTTGTAAATTGGAGCTACTATTGCTTTCTTAAGTACTGCGGGGAAGATTCCATTTGTGAAACTTAAATTACATAAATGCGCTATTGGCTCTGCTAAAGACTTAATGCAAGTTTTAATAATAGATGTAGATATTTTATCATGGCCAGGTGCGCTTTGGGTTTTTAAGCTTGAAACAATACATTCAACTTCTTTGGCTTCTGTCAAAAACAATGACAAAGAGTTTTTTGGTGAAATATGAGTTGTAGAAGCAGTTGCAGCTAAGTCTGTATCAGATTTATTGAGTTTGTGCAACGTATCATTGGCTAATTTTTTTCCCACACCAGTAAAGAAGTTATTCACTTCGTTAAGTGATTCCACTGGATCGGATTTTATTTTAAGTAGAGGACTTGATAATACTTTATTAGACGAAAAGCTACAAAGATCTTTGATGATGGACCACGTTGATTTCATATTTCCTCGCGAAGCTTCAAGTTGTTTTTTGTAGTAATTTTGTTTTAAAGTTTTAATTATGAGATTACATTTATTTCTATATTTTTTAAATTTGGTTTGAAATTCATCATTTTCGGCATAGTTTTTTGATTGTTTTTGCATTAAATTTCTTTTTCTAATACATCGAACTATGCCTATAGTGATCCAAGGTTTTATGGTTTTGAATTTACAGGATACACGTTTAGTAGTGGTGTTATTCTCAATAACAGACTGAATAATAGACACCAGCTCGTTTGCTGCAAGATTCACATCTGCTATGGTATAGTATTCTTGCCACGTTTGTTGAGATAATACCTCCCTAACTGCATCAATATTTGTAAAATGCCTGTTACTATTCGGTATATTTTTTTTCTCCGAATGCGGAGTATCTATAGACAATAAGATCGGAGCGTGATCAGTTAATTCCTCAAATACAACTGTTTGCCACTTGTTAGCTGTCTTTACCATGAAGTGATCCAGACATGTTTTCTTTCTTGTAGGTAGATTAACACCTTGTGTAAGACCATGTACTGCCATCATATTTAGATATTTTGAGGCATGTCCTAACTGCCCTGTACTTGTCATTATGTTAATATTGATATCTCCAGTTACAGTTATGTTACTTTTGATATTCAAATTGCTGAGAATGTTGTCTAATGAGTCGAGGTACAAGCTAGGGTCTTTGAAGCATGGTGGTCGATATGTGCAAATGATTGAGTACAAATTATCTAATTCAAGAATGAGACAGTTTCCTTCATTCATGTTGGGTTCACAACAGTTGACATCATAGTTTTTCCTAACATACGCTACAACACCATCGTTCTGGTTAAAGCAATTTTTGGTATAAAACATGTTGTAATTGTATATAGGTGGTGGCGCATGTTTTCGTGTCCAACATTCGCTTAACACAATAACATCAATCTCCACATCAAAACAACTTAAAAAAACAAGAAATTTATCGAGATTTTGATGTATACTTCTTATGTTGAGTGATAATATATTCAACTTGTGTGGGTCTTCTTCGTATTCCAAAAATTCAGAGCATTTGGAAGGATCATTAAATTTTCTACATTTAACTGTACTATTTTTGTCGATTTCATTTATTAGATCTTTGTTTATTAAACCAAATTTGATAATTTGATTTTAAGAGGGAACTGTTCTATTTGGGAAAATATTTTTAAATAAAATGTCATAGTTAGTGTTTTTTGAGTTGACTTGACTCTGGATTGGTGTCTATAGGAATTAGTTTTCCAGAGTAGACGAGAGGCTGGAAGGTATATGACGTCAATATCATTAATGTTAGTTATGTGTATGTTAGAGTTAGCAGTAGTGATAAGTGTAAAAATAATAATAATATTTGTATGACAGATAATAATTTTGAAAATCGTATGGTAACATTTTTTGGAGTAATTTAATATCCCTTTGGTGGTCCGGGTTGTAATTGTTTTAATTACCAATATTGTGTGTGAATTTTGTATTGTATGTGTATTACGAGTACATATAATTTGTTGTTTGGTAAATATTTGTTGATATAAACAATAAAGTAAACTTACTAGATAAATAACCAAAGTCTCATGGACGTGACGCAAAGAACCGTAGAATAACATGTCAAAAAGAACAACATTTACAAAAAGTGTGAAGAGTGCAAGTAAGAGTCATTTAATTCTCAATTTTTCAATGTCCGTTTCATCGGTTACTCGAGTTAGCGGAGCGCCTTCCGATTTCCTTAAATAGATTTTGCCATATGATATCCAGCAAAAAGCATAACCATTTCCAGTTGCAAATTCACGAGCTAGATAGTATAGTCTACGGTCTTTTTGTGTCAGATTTTCCGAGATGTATATTGGCATTTTAGGCCCGCCGATTTTTATACTTTCAGTATTTAGCTTTTCTCTGTTGCCTTTATTAAATTTTTTGTAAGAGCCGATGAAGTTATCTCTCGTCGACACAGTCGTAAAATCAATAATTATTGGTTTAATATTCGACTTTGTATTAATTCGGTAGACATCTCTTATTTCCATATCTTGCAAGGGAATATCTAAGGAAGTCGCTGTGTTTTTAATAATTTCCTTGAGGCCTACTTTTGTCTCTTTTGGCAATTGTGGAACGTTTCTTAGCTCAATACTGGTAGAGCGCATAGTTCGATTAGCTGCTTCTAATTGATTTTTAAGGACCCGCACTTCATTCGATAAATTCTTGTTTACTTCTTCGACTGATTGTACCCTTAAAAGCATATCTTTATATTTAGCAGACATGAAGTCCATCGCCGCTTTAATTTCATTGTTAGACTGCAACAGGGCAGTATAAGATTTTTCGTTATCCTTCCTTAATTTCTTAAACATATCCATTACATCAGATTTACTGACGTCATCGGTGTCACCACGCTTCCGTTTTGTCAGGCTAGCTTTTCTAGTTTTGGTGTTACTGAACGAGTCAGTAGAACTCATGTGCGCCTCAACGTCTTGTTCATATTGTGTTTCCGACGTATTTGAGTCAGAAGCGTATTGTACTGGCGTTTTAAAAACCGCTGGAGAATCGCCTTTAGGTGGCGTACGTTTCAGAGGCATTTTAAGAAAACTATATTTATTCCAACAAACCAATCAGTTATTTACCAGTTGTTTTACAAAAACGTTTTAAATAAGACAAAATATGAAAAATGTTTTAGTTCATAAAGAAAAAGCGCGCTTATGCAGTTTTGATGTACCAGGCTCACATAAACATGAACGTAGTAACCGGTATCATGCAATGACGGTTTGCAAGCAAGCACACATGCACGCTCAGCGCACGAGTGTGTACAATGCGAAGGGAGCGCAACAGGTGTCAGTCATCAAGCTTGTGTGTGTAGAACTGCTTATCAATGAAAACTTGCTTGTACGTGTGGTTCACTAGTATAAACGTTCTGGCCTTACTTGAATGAGTGCGCGAGTAGTGCTGTGGTTCTCTCTTGAATACTGTGTACGGCAGCCGGTTTAGAAACCTCTTCAATGGTTATGTTCTCTTATTTTTTTGTCCCGTATAATTTGATGAATATTATATCGAAATTATTAGAAAAAACGTGAGATAAAAAGGCACTGGTTTATTACACGTCTACTTTATAGCGAGGTCCGGGGGGAAGAGGGGGGATTAAAAGAGACAACATCACATAAACTTGTCACAATTAAATTAACTTAATAATATCAATTTAGTAAATCCTATGAATAATCTAAAATAACTGTAAGAGAATCATAAAACATCTATGAGAATGCAAATAAGCATTTGAAAATAAGAAGTGCGCCCGAGCGCGCTCCCTTGTCAAAGTATAACTATACGTAGATATTGCAGTAAGATTACTTAAACATTAAAACATAATATTTCGTAATAACAGAAAACGCGCTTCTGTTCGTTTCTGTAGATCAGACACTTATTGTGGCTAGTCGTGACACATATGCAAATAGTTTTATTTAATGATTCATCAATAAGTTGATATTGAAGAGAGTATTTGGTATGGGTCCTTCGATATGTAATCATTTACTTTATATTATACTGAACTCGGGAGGACTCATTACGTTTGAGTGTGATTGTGACGAAACAAGTACGAGGGCCGCCTGATGTTAAGCGGACTAACCTCTGCCAATAACATATATATTTCGTCACAAGAGAAGAATTACACTGCGCCCGTCATCCTGAGACATACGCTTGAGAAGTCCCATTGTGCCAATGATTTTACTGACTCTCGAGGACTACTGCCGCTACACACTGTTAGTTAGGTGCTTATCTACATATTTTCTATATTATGGTGGTCACTAGTTAGTTACATCGCGTTCATTCGGGAGCTAAGCAGTCAGTACGTATAACTAGTATCCTTGTGTTAATCCAGGAGCTAAGGAACATACTCGTTTATATAAATATATAACATAATAAGAATATTAAAATAAATTGTTTATGTATACGAGTATATTCCTTAGATCCTGGATAAGAACAAGAATACTAATAACTTCGAGACAAGCTAAAACAACTCTCTATATTGAACATATCCATTAAAAGCCAAAAAATGAAGCCTGACTATTTGATTAAATATCAATAACGTTAACTGGAACAGCGCGAAGGTCGCCTTGTCTATAACAACTATTTTATAACGTTTTCAAAATTAACGACATGCTTGGAATTATTTAGCTCAAAAATAAATATTTAAATCCAACGGGTCAATGCTGCCAGCGCGTTGTGCACCATCCCACCGACCACACATCATCGTTGTTGTAGACAAGTTGTACGTTTTTTAGTGCATAGTGTAAGTATCAGGCTAATCCTATAAATGTTATTTTCCATATCTCTGCACAGCCAATAGCATAATTGTTGCTTTCAACTAATTAAAAAAAAAACAAATGAGTAATATTGTTTAAAGGAATTGTTTCAAACAACAAAACATGTTGATATGTATTCTACACGTTACAATAAACGAAAAGAGTCGATAGGAACCACACGTGGAATACCTGATTTATACTTACACTCAAACGTTATGTTTTTGAATAGTGATTGTTTAATTGGTCACCTATTGAACCTGTTGGTAAGTGGTGATGTGGTCGAAAGATTTTATGGCCTTGTACAGGAGCTGGATTTAGAGCCTAGTTACCGGTACCAACAATTCGTGATTATACATATTTTAATGCAAAGTTTATGATTCAATACAATAGAAATTGCTGAGAACACATAATATATTTGTTAAAATAAAATTATTTACCTAAGACCAATTTCATAAATCCTATTTTTAGTAATAAAACAACTTTAACAATGTTTATAAAGTATTCACTTCGAGAGGCCACAGTCTCGCGTAGCTAAGTGTCATTGAGAGCGTCCAATCGGCTTCCCTTGTCAAAGTGTATCAATACAAAGCCGTAACAGTATGATAAATAGAACAACAAACCATTTTATTAATTAATATCAGAAAAGCAAGACTACATACTTAAGCCTGCTGAAAAAATCATTCAATATTTAAATGAAAATCTTGCTCATAAAGTCATAGAAAAAATACGGTAAAAAAGTCATAGAAATAAACGGTTTGTTAATGCTTCAACGGCATGTCTAGGTAAAAAAGAAATCGACTTCATCATAATAAGAGAGGCAGCGCTCGTAGCGTAGCTTCCATAGTTATTTCTACCGGACAACTAAGGTTAACCATATTGGCCACATCATCACTTACCATCGAGAAAAATTGTGTTCAAATGCGAAACTATCAATACGGCAATTTAGTGCCATTATAAAAAAAACGCAATTAGAAAATCGTTCACACTCACAGTAGTGTGGGTACTGTGTTGTAGCACAAATACGTGCTCTACTGCTGAACGCGCCCACAGATGTACTACACCGTGTAGAGGTGCAATGTGGGTGAGTAGAGCACTGAACCTATACACGGGGAGAGTGCTTACTGAACCATTATAGCGTTTGATTCATGTTTCTGCGGCACAATGATCCCTCTATTTTGTGTAAATTTATTAATGTATTGTAATACTTATTGATTAAGTTATACTGAAAACTCACAGGGAGTTTGTTAAGACAAAATTTGAGAACTCACAATAACACTACTATTTAAAAGCGTTTTTGTGAGATGTTTAACATTTATTCAAGAGAAAAATAGATTTGAATACCTTTTTTTAAGTATAACTTAATCTTACATTATCAACACAATTATAATATAGTCAAAAGGTACACAGAGAAAATATCATTCCATCAGAACTTAACATCATGGGTCGCAACGATTTGTTCACGCGATCTTCTTGTGCATAATTTAGCTAGTTGTAATAATTATGCTAGAAATAATAATTATTCTTGTCTTTATTTTAAATTGTAGGACGCTAATAAGAAGAAAGAGGTGGTGACACAGAAGGTAGGCAGCGCGTTCCAAGGAACTGATAGCTCACTCTGCATCCCCAAGACGCATGCCAAGCGTGGGAATTACGGAAAACCCCTCTATAATCTATATGACATCTCCAATGTTCTGGAAATCATTCAACGGATGTGACGTCATCACGCAACGCGCACAAAACCAGGAAAAACCGAGACAGCTCCCCTCGACATCCAATTAACTATCAGATGTAAATCAAATTTGTGTGCCGACGACGAAACAATAATCCTGCTGTATTGCTCCACCCCCACAACTTCTGACGAAACGTATATATGAAGCACACACAATTTCCCTCTCTATAGATAATATATATAAAGGTTATTATGGTATGATAATTTAAAGGTGTGAGTTAAAAACTTGTCAGGCTGTACAGGGTAGTCGTGCGAGGCCCACGCGTTATAATTTAATTTGCAAGTTTAATTAATTTTAACCTTTTGAGAGTCGCGCCGTTGTGCATTATTCATGTACTGTGTGCGCCCGTGGTCGCGCCCGCGCCGGCGGTTTCATTTTATGGCTTTATTGTACCAGAACAAACGTTAAGAAAATAAATAGAGCTAAGTTTTCGCACTAAAATATCTCGAAAAAGATTACATATTTGTGCCGTTGGCTCATTTAAAACGAGGAATAAGTGGAACTTCTCTAGCTTTAAACGGGATTTTCTTTTCCGTATTTGAGCCAAAAAGGCATTCAAATTGTTTTTATTACTAAGAAAAGCGGACGAAATGTATAAAACTTCTGTGGCAACGTCGATATGCATATCCTGTTAAGAATGTGTTTGCTACAGGGCGAAACTTTGCTGCTACTTATTGTACTCAACACTAACGTATGATAAATCTTATCTCAGAAGTGATTAAACTAGATTTTGTAGGTGTCGCGTTAATAACAACACTAACATGCTAGATAGAGTAATACCCCCGTATACACGTTATTCGCTGCATCGCCACAGATAAATCACAAAGTTATGTTCCAAATGTTCTAAATGGTAATAAAAGTCACAATGTTTTATTTATTATTCAAATATTATATAATTTTTATTTTAAGTTCTGTTTATATTATATTATTGTTTTGTTATTTAATGTGATGCACGTTCGTGATGTTGGTCGGGAGTGCCGTCCGAGAGTAAAACCAGCGCTTAGGTTCAGTTTTGAACCTGGCACATGCTGAGACGGGACTTGTTCCTAGCATCGCGCAACATTGCAATTGCTGTATAATTAATTACCTATGTATTTAATTTTGCATCAGTACAAGCTATTGTAGTGTTGTGTAGTGCTGGAATAAACTTCATTTCATTTTATTACATTTCATTTAACAGACTAAAACTAATCAACATTTAATAAAGTAAAAGTTAAAAGCAAAATGTAAAATATTACATGATATCAAAAATTATGGATTGTCATATACTAAAGTGGAGAAAAATATGTCCTGAGCTACCATAAACAAACAAGTACAGAGACTCATCACTTGTAGCTATTTATATAAAAAAACGATAAATTATTAAGAAAAATTATAAGACTTATTTGGTTTGCAATAAATTAGCATTACGGAGCGTTTTCAAGCGTGTTAGATTAGGGTTGATATTTTTTTTTTCAGCTGGATAAAATATAATATAAATGTAATTTTTAGTAATTTCAGGCTAACTTCTTACTAACGAACAAACAAGAATTTTATTAAAACTGATAGATATTACAATGTTCTGGAGTTGTCCATCATGCGGGTTGAATGCACGTCTTGCAACACTTGATTTTATTTGAGAATATACTATACACTAGGGTACCACAGAGACAACTATCCGAACTACCCGAACCCTCCAGTTTTACGAAACAAAACAAATTAAACAATGTCATTAGCATAAACGTAGTAATAAAGTGACCCTAGATTTACAACTGTCGCCCTTTCCGAGGGTAGTTAATAACGCAACCCGGACACCTACAGGGCGCGCTACTAATTGGGGACCAGACATTATAATTTATTCAAATATCTCGCCGCTGGATACTATATATTGCCTAATCTATGGCGCATTTAGATAGTAAATATTCAAGCCCGACCTTGGACCAAACAACCGAAATCAATTAGGTGTAATATATATAAATAATGCTGAAATCAAAACATTTTGAATAATCACGATATAAAGAAACATGTAATAATTGGAATCCTTTTTGTTTATACAAAATTCTGAATCTGAGACATAAGTTCCAGATTCAGAATTTTCAACTAATACATAATCAGAATTGGAATTTTAATGTGTGGCCATTTTACCGGTGATATGCTTTTATTGACAATACACTAACACCCATAAGCAACCCTACAGCTACTACAATAAAAGCATTAAGTGAACCTAAAGGCCATTTCAGGTCCACGAGCAGTCCAAAGTCTCCTGCCTACTACCATTTGGTAGCCTGCCCAGCATGCTGGCGGCATTGCCCGTCCTTCCTATCATGAAAATACATTAAAGGCAATTATAGATATTTTCACAGAATATGTGTACATGTATGGAAGATTGCCAAACAAATAAAAAATATAACAAAATAATTTTAAAACCATAAGGGGGTGCCCATGCAAGATAAGTATATTTTAAAATGTTTTTATGTAGTCCTGATATTCGCATGCAATTCTGCTTACATTAAAAGCCATTGAAAACGATTCATTGTAAAGGAGTAGAAGCGAAACGAGACAATGCCTCAACCACATAATATGGTGATGAGGATACATGTCTCCATCATCCACTCCAGCGGAGTTCTCCAATAGTGAACTTTTGTTTATTTATTTTATATTCATTCCACTTCACAATATGAAAACTAACTAAGAAATATTTTAACGGATTTAACGGCCATTTGCGGTTTTACCAACACGTTTGCGGTTTAATCAACACGTTAGTAGCGGATCCATAATGTAGCGCGTTTGTAATTGTGTTGGTGTTGCATGTGTAGGTGTTCAACGACGATTTTGTTTTTATTTACTGATTTAACTTTTGTTTAACTAGTAAGATAGACATTTTATTGGCGTATTTGTTTTTACAAGCGCTTTGACAGCTATTCATATAAAGGATTTTCAAAGACCTTTGTAAATTGGCAGTGTTATAATTAGGTCCCAATTGAAGATGACCGGTTAAAATCTATTGCTTTGACTATCTATCAAAAGCAGATATAGAAACTGAGCTTAAGTATGTACCACAACATACGAGCCTGCCCCAATCATTAAAAATAACGTTATTATAATAAATTATCTCACTGCACAACGTTGTATGCAGAGTGCTGACAACGTGCGGAGTTTCACCGTGACCAAGTTTACACATAAACCTATTTAGTTTCTATTGATTTTATTTTGCTCTTAGTTACAAGTGGGAAAACGACCCAGGGGACGAAGTCCAACAAGATGGTCCAATCAATTTACTAAAATCCTGAACACTACGATCACAGATGCTCTGAGCCACGTGTGTGAAGTGATCTACGACTCGAGGAGAGAAGGAGGAGAGTTTAATGTAGCGGTTTATCTGTGGTATGTTTTTTTATAAACACTTATTAAAATCTTATTAATTGGATAGTTCTTTAATAAAGAACTCGCCTGGTTTTTGAGGGGAAAGATCGTTTGCGCATTATTAACTGTTTCAGTCAATTTTGTTGGTGTCAAATAAACTTCCTGGTCGCTAGAATCACTGATTTTAGGTTTTTCACTTGTTTTCAAATTTCTTATTTTTAACTTTAACAATAATCAGTGAAAAGAAAATGGAGCTCGCAAAGAAAATAAATACTACGTACACTAACAAGTTTACGAGTCTGAGTTTCTAACTAAATTTAAAACTACACTTAAATTATAAAAGGTTGTATGATAAATTCGGCACATGGAAGTAGAAATACATAGGTTTAATGATATTTTAAAAACTCAAACTTAGTGCGTATGATGTTTTAAATTCAATTTAGACTCCTCTAGCTAGCGGATAAAAACGGGTTTTGCACTCAGATATTGAAGAACAAAAATACTCTTTCCGAGATGAAAGGATGTAAATAACTTTAATCATTTACAATTCATTGCATAAAGTAACTGAGAAGTAAACCATTGTTTCACCCAGGATTGAAGAGTGAATTGCGATTTATTTAACAAGATGGCAGATGTGAAACAGCTGATGCAGTCAGTAGGCCGGCGTGTAGTTGTGTTGTGCGGTCAATGGTTCGTCCTTAGGCCGGCCATAGACGAACTGCTTGGAGCGGTCGGCGCCAACAGCTTCACGCGGTCGCTGTTCGGAGATATGCAGTTCCAATACAAAATTGACATTCCCAATACACGGACCGCTCAAGTTGTTCGTTTGCAGTCGTAGCTAAAAATGCAGCACGAAATTTGTTTATGAAACATCGTGTGCCTATATACTTCTACTTCCATGGTACCGAATATATCATACTACTTCCGTCGTCGTTCGTCAGCCTCGCAGAGTAGACGTGTGTTGATTTTCGCTAAAAATTAGTAATTCTATGTCATTTAAAAACAAGTTTTAGTTCCTTCATAATAGATCTCAAAAGTCAATTTAGTGTGTGTTAATTACAACATTTTGTACTGTGCGCCTGAGTCAAAAGAAGTCACGCGTCTGCGTTTCTTGCTCCGCACCTCACCCCCGCGAGAACGAAACGGTTGTTATTTTTTGACTTGCTCGCACCGTGAACCGGTCGGACGGTCTGTATTGTGTACCGTGAGAACTTAAAGTGTTAAACTAACCACAGCTGCGTCAGTATGAGTGTGCAAAGATCGCCACCACGCCCGCCGACCAGTGGTGCCACCGCTTCGGTGACGACGGCGGCGGCCGGGAGTGGTTCACATCCTGACCTATCGAAGCTAAGTGCGTTGGCAATGACGGTGGATCCTTTAATTACTCTTCGTAAAAGAAAACAACCATCCCAGTCAGATTGTGGATGTTACAATGAGATGAAAGAAGTTCGGTCAGAACTAAATCGTATTGGCTCTTTGTTGGAAAGATATGTCGGTTCTAATGAGCAGTTAATGAATAAAATGCAGGAAACCATATCTGAAGTAAAGACTCAAATAATTGAAATGAAGGCAACAAATGAACAAGCTTTAAGCTTAATTCAACAAAATGTAACGCAAATTAATGAGATTAAATCTTCCACATCAAGCATTATCATCGAACAAAAGGATATTAAGAGTTCCTTGTCGCAATTGGGAAAACAGGTCACTCTTGGTGAGCAAAAGATAAAATCTTTAGAATCGCAGCTCAGTGTTCTTAAACTTACTACTCAGTCTTCTACTTCTGTGTTGGAAAATCAACTAAGCTTAAATGAACAAGTAATTAAAGAAATGCAAGATCGAAAAAATCGTGAAAAGAACATTATAATTCTAGGCCTGCCAGAGCAGACATCATCCAACGTAGAAGAAAGAATATCCAAAGACGAAGCTGATATTTTGAATATAACTTCATTGGTGCGAAAAGACCTTCCAAAACCGGTCAGAATTATAAGAATAGGAAAGTACTCATCTGAAAAGAATCGCAGATTAAAGGTATGTTACGATACCATAGAGCCCGCTAAAGAACTTTTGCGAAACAAGGACAAGTTACCTGCAAGCATTAAAATATTTTCAGACCAAACACCAGCGCAACAAAAATATCTGAAAAACGTTCAAGATGAATTAATTCGACGCCAAAATGAGGGAGAAAGTGAACTTACTATAAAATACATAAATGGGACCCCTACAATAACAAAACTACCCTCAAAAAACTCCAAACACTAAGTTCTAGCGACTCAGTCTCAGAAAACACCAACACGTATGAAGTACTTAACGATTACCAAAACCTTCAAACTAATAAATCCCGTCTTAGATTTTTCTACCTTAACGCCAGGAGTATACGAAAAAAAGGCAAATTCGATGAACTTCAATGTGTTATACGGTCATTGCCAAAGACCATACATGTAATCTTGCTCACAGAAACATGGATCACTTCTGACTCACAAGCTTTACAGTTACAACTAAGCAATTATACACACTACTACAACTTCCGAACTGATAAAAGGGGAGGCGGAGTCTCTGCGTATGTCCACAATGATTTAAAACATAGTCTGACAGAGTCAAAGTACTTGGGAGGCAACAATTACTTATGGATACGATTGGAACGATATGCAGTGGATGTAGGAGTTATATACAATCCTGGCGATACGAATTATAACGAATTTCTAGAGGTCTACGATTCACAACTTCAACAACGAAAAAGGGCGATTGTTTTTGGTGATTTCAATATCGATTTACTAACAAAAGACAAAAACACAAAACAGTATAAAGGAATAAACAAAGAAGCTGGATATATAATACTCAACAAAATTAACAAAAAATACTGCACAAGAGATTCTTCTACAAGAAAATCTATTCTCGATCATGTTAGCACTAACTTAAAAAATGATACCTTCTACATGGCAATACTTAACTCATCTATGTCTGATCATAAGCAAATATACCTAGAACTCAAGAAAGCTAAAGCTCCCGCAAAGATACGGACTCAATATGAAACACTAAATTATGAAAAGCTACGCGCTTCCTTTGAGAGTGTAACTCTTGAAGAATTAAATCACGATTATTTACAGCTAGAAAATAAAATAAAAGTCATCATAGAAGACAACAAAGTAATGAAAACTAAAATTCTGAACTTGCCGCAAAAAGATTGGATAAATAAAGATATTATGAATGAAATAAACGACAGGAACGCTATATGGACAGAACTCATGGTAAAACCTAGTGAAGCCGCATTGAAATCTAACTTTGTAGCAAAAAGAAACCATGTTTTTAAATTAATTCAAGGCACAAAAGATACATATTACAACAAAGAATTTACCAATTGCATAAATAAGCCAAAGAGAACGTGGAAATTAGTAAATGCATTAGCAAACAATAAAACTAAACAAAGTTCTGCTCCTTCAAAACTCATAGTAGACTCAAATTATATTTCCAACCCAAGAGACATCTGCTGTACATTCAATGAGTATTTTGCTTCCATAGGGCCTTGTTTAGCGAATAAAATACCGAAAGTGTTCCATGACGATTTCACACCTGCATTACCAAATAAGCTTCCCTTAGGCACTCCACAGCTACATACTTTTAACCCATGCAATCCTGACGAAATTATGAAGTTAATCAACAGTCTAGATTCTAACTGCAGTACAGGTTTAGATGGAATCAGTACTAAAGTTATCAAGTGCATAGGACATATCATTGCCAATGAGTTAGGTAAGTGTTTTAATAGACTTCTGCTGGAAGGAACATTTCCAGACTCGCTGAAACTAGCAAAGGTCACCCCTATTTATAAGTCAGGGTCAGCAATGGATCCAGGTAACTACAGACCTATCTCAGTGCTGCCGGTACTATCGAAAATACTTGAAAAAATCCTTTATATCAGATTAGATAAACATTTGAACTCCATTAGCTTTCTTTCCACACGCCAATACGGATTCAGACCAAAAAGCAATACCTTAACAGCGACTGTAGATTTGGTTACTAAAATAAAACAAAATATAGATCGCAAAAATATAGTACTAGGTGTCTTTATTGATTTAAAAAAGGCATTTGACACTGTGTCACATGACCTGCTAATAAAAAAGTTAGAACGCGTAAATATTACTGGCAAAGCCCTAAAAATGTTTGAGTCTTATCTCAGAAACAGATCTCAAATCGTTAAAATAGATGAAAATAATAGAAGTGATGCTTTACCATTAAAATGTGGAGTTCCACAAGGCTCCATCTTAGGACCATTATTGTTTTTAATTTATATTAATAATATAGCAGATATTGAATTGCATGGCCATCTCACTATGTATGCGGATGATACCTGTTTATTTTATTTTGGGCCTTCAATACACGACATCATTCTTAAAGCACAAACAGATTTAAACAAATTATTCACATGGTTTCAGCACAATCTTTTAACTATCAACATTAGCAAAACATGCTATGTTATATTCAAAGCCAAAAATAAATTCATCCCACCGCACATATCACTTACAATTGACAATATACCTTTAGAACGAACAGAATGTGAAAAATATCTAGGTTTACGAATGGACAGCTATTTAACGTGGAATGCTCACTTAGACCACATAAAAAGCAAGCTTTCATCACTTTTAGGATCACTCCGAAACATAGTACGATGTATTCCACGGAATTTGCGTTACATAGTCTACAATGCCTTAGTCAAACCACACTTGTTATACTTGATCGAAATTTGGGGTAATGCTCCTAAAACAAAACTTGCAAATATTCAAGTTACACAAAACAAAATAATTAAAATGCTGTTCAATTATCATTACCTTACATCAACAAATAAAATTTACAAGGATACAAAAATAATGAATATAAAGCAGTTATACATACAGAACACTTGTATCTTTATTCGAAAAACTCTTGACAAAAATATACATTCAGATATAACCTTTACTAAATTAAAAAATATTAGCAAACGTAGCACTCGGCGAGCTAGTTTCTTAGTTGTGCCAAGATGTCGCACAAACTATGGTAAAAAAACTATTACATATGAAGGAGCAAAACTTTATAACACACTACCCACAAATATTAAAAATGTACACTCATTTAACACATTCAAAGCTAAGTTAAATGAACATATTTTAGTAAATTATTTGTTGTAATGTGTTAGATGAGTAGCTACCTAAATTTTTACAATCGAACGACTTACTTATTTTATAATGTAACTATTAATTATTGTTCTCATGTAAGTGACTTTGGTCTTTTTTGAGAATAAATGTCTTTAAACCCAACCCAACCCAAACCCAACTTTTTTAATTTGTTAGAAACTCAGAGTCGGAACCTTCTTGGTGTATTTACTAAGCGTTTATAAGTAAGGATGTTATTGTTTAAACTCGCTGAACTTTTAATGGCACATTCTCGAGCCTAATATCTATGCTTCTGGTTTGCCTCCAGTATATCGTAAAATATTATTATGGTTAGTAGTTGTATTATGTAGATTATTAAATAGGTTAAAAGAGAGAAAAAACACTACAAACGACGTCTCAACTCCCCTCCTTAGGGAAATATTTATAAGGACTGCAAGTACACGTGTGCTGTACTATGATTATCCTGGATATCGGTTTTCCGACGATATTAGACTTTAACGCCAGAAACCGCAGCTTTATATTGGAATCCTTAGTCTTTCATTCAACCTGTGGATCAGATAGTAATGAGACTTGACAGATAATTAATTTTCAGTCACAGTTGCGGCTGATTGTATGACGGACTACCTTCTAACGCGCACAATTCTATAGAATCAAATCTATCGGCAACATTCTACGGGGATATGCAGACGTACCTATGTTATAATATGTCATTGAATACATATAGTGTTACAAATAAAGGTGTTGTGTACGACATTTGAAGATAATTATAATGGCACACGTACACAGAGACGTCATTAAGTACATACAAATACTTAACTCTCTGTGCAAATTTACTGCACATAAATTTTTTCTCCACTATAAACGTATTTACCGTATACTATAACTACTTTAATAGAGAACTGTTTTGAATTTGCTAAATTTCTGATGTATGCTGATGATACAAAAATTTATGCCCCTGTCAAGACTGAAACAGACGCTCAAAAGCTTCAGAATGACTTGGATAGACTTTGTAAATATTACCATGATAATCATATTGCCGTCAATATCACAAAATGTCCACAAATCAGCTTCACTCGAAAAATTAATAAACTTAATTATCACTACAAGTTAGATAATTTACTATTAACTCGAAGTGATAGCGCAAAAGACCTTGGAATCATTTTTGACTCTAAAATGCTCATGGCGAATCATGTCTCTGCAATAGTTACTAGAGCATATAAAAATCTAGGGTTCGTTCTGCGAGTGAGTAGACCTTTCAATGATGCAGAGTGTATTAAGGCCTTGTATTTCGCTTACGTTCGTAGCATTCTCGAATACTGTAGTATCGTACGGAACCCTAGTTACATGACTTACGTACATGACATAGAACGCATTCAATCTAAGTTTGTTAAGGCGCTTAATTACCGTACTCAAAACAAAGCTAGCACTTATGAACAAGCGTGCAACTTCCATAATTTAATGACACTTAAGGATCGTCGTACTTTATTGTAAATTTTGTTCCTCCACGATGTTTGTAGTAACAGACTAGATTGCCCCGAATTGACTCATCTCTTCTTACAACTGTGAGTTCTATGAGTTCATCTCTTCTTACAACAAGACACACAACCTTGTTTCATGTCCCAGCAAGTCGCACAAACTATGCGCATAATTCCACCATAAGCCGAACGCTCGACAGCTATAATAAATATTTCTCAACAGTCGATATATTTCATCTTCATAAATAAGCTATCAAGAAACAAATTACTCTAATAATTAACAACATAGCGTGTTGTTAATTCCTTAATCTCTGATGCTAAATACACATAACACACTGTGTTTTTCTGGTATTCTCACTCTTGGAGCCTTGCTACTCCAGAAAAGCGCTCACATTCACCTTACACACCTTTCATACACTTAATGATATGTATAATAACTTTTTAATACAATTAATCACCTCTCTATGTTCCTCCTTGGTGCGTACCACATACAGTAGTTTGTAAGTATCATAGTGGGTTTGTTTAGTAGTAGATCATTTTTAAGCGATATATATTATTACATTTTTTGTATAAAAAGTAAGAACCTGTCATTGGCAGTAAGCATTAACATAATAATTGTAATGTATTTTTCTTAAGTGCTGTTGGTTCTATGACAATAAAAGAAAAAAAAAAAAAAAAAATTAAGCTGAAAACGGGTAAAAATTAGCGACACGAACTACATTAAAATCGTTTCCCGCTTACTCGCGTCGCATAAATAAATACAATATGAGCGATTGAGCCCGCGCCACACGCTGCCGCGCAATTATCGACGAACCAACAAAATAAACAATTGTCAACAGAGGAGAAATCCCATTGGGCCCCGGCGGCCTGAACTTACTCGATTGTGGGCGCGTCGTATGGAGCGTTATTATGTCCACCTATTTTAACCAACATATTATTATAACACTATATAACATAATATAACCTCATTAATCCACTTGTTACTGAAATTGATGATTGTCTTGTAGTTTTGATCTTTATAACGATCGGTCGCTGTAAATACGATAAAGCCCCATGCTTTATGTAGTTATTGTATAGCCTTTTACCTAACACAGTCCAACACTGTTTCATTACGGGATATGAGGCAACACATACGATATGTGATCACCCCCGCGGACATCCGCAACATCAAAGGCATTAAGGATCCGGTCTTGGAGGAGATAATATGGCCTTTCCTTGAAAGCTCCCAAGTCATTTCCGATAGGAACTACTTCAGATGGTTGCTGATTTAACATAGTGGCAGTGAGAGGCAGAAAATGCCGTAAGAATCGCATGGTTGTGGAGTTCTATAATCTCCTCAAAGGCTGAGCTGATATGAGAGACCTTGATTCTTGACGTTTCCAGTGGCTCTGCGTTGAATGCGGTCAACTAGAGGAGCTAAAATTGGGGAGCCCCCGGCCAAAGGTGAGAGCAGTACTCTATGTGAAGCCGAACCTGAGCATTATAAAGTTGCAGACTAACCTGGGCGAGGTTACATAATGATATTGGCAGCAATTCTGTTGTACGCTCACTAACTAAACTAATTAAAAAGTTCTAATTTTAGTTTTAGGATATCTTAAAATAATTCTTTTTTTTTTTTTTTTTTATAAATGATTTATTTTCTTGTGGTTCTAGGTAATACATAAAATGTGGTGACAAATAAATTAATCATAATTCGCTAGATCCGCTTAATTAGCATACAAGAGCTTTATACATAAAATAAATTAAAAAGAAACAATACATAATGAGATGCAAATACAATTAATTGTCGTAACTTAATATTATTATCAAAGATTCTCAATTAAAATGTCAAAATAATTATAATGCATTGAAAAATTTCATGTCAATGATACAATATGCGATAAAAAAAAATTAGTAAGTATAATAATGAAATTGAATGTCAGTTATGATTCTTATCCTCTAAAAACTCTCTAATAGAATAGTAGGTTTTGTCTAGCAGAAATTTTTGTAGAGTTTTTTTAAATAATACAATACAATCAATACGTCTGATTCGTTGTGGAATAGCATTGTATATTTTATGTGCCATGCAGAACACACTCTTACGCATGAATAATTTACTTCCCGAATGATGTAGTAGGTTTCCTGCCCGTCGAGTGCCAGCCGGTATAAATTCAAATAATTCAGGATTGCGTTTTACGATCATGGCAACCTCACTAATGTACATAGATGGCAATGTCAATAGGTTTGATTTCTTGAAGTAATGTTTACACGAGTCAGTTTGCTTAAGGCCGTACATTGCTCGAATACATCGTTTTTGTACCTTGAATATTTTTAAATTGTTAGCCGAGATTCTGCTGTTACCTCGAACTAAATTTAAAAAAGCAAATTGTCAATACTAAATATAATGCATTTTGCCGCTACTCTACGCTAGATGGCGCACGATTCAAGTTGTTTTATAAAATTGTTCTCTCTTTGATAACTGCTTTTTACATATGAAACTTTGTTTATTTTCGAAACTATCGAAACCTGTGATAAAGCCCAAAAATAATGATTTTGCCACGCTGCTTGGCAGAGCAGCTTCAACAGGTCGCTTCGCAATTTAAAAAGCCTAGGTTTAGTAACAGGAACTACTGGTGATTACATATTAAAAAAAAAACAAAGCACATAGCTGTCCGAAGTCTATACAATAAAAGTGGGTATTACACATAACACATCTGCCACCCCTCTGGATATTACAGGTGTGCAAAGATTTTATAAATCCAAGTTTGCCTACAAGCTTTTTTCTCTAGTTATGCTTTTGAATTACCGAATAAGATACTATCCTTTCCGGATAACCTAGAAGTCTAGCATCCACATGTTCATTGTGTATCCGACTAAGAAAGCCGTGATTATGATAAAATCCGCAAAAATATATTAATTGGAGAACATTATAGCTTTAGTCAACACCAATTTACACGTTGATTAATTATAGGTTAAATTATCTATGATTTCACCTAATCAGACAAAATTATGGTGCAACAGAATGGCAAATATGCATATTTTACTAAGTTTACTTACTTAATAATTGTAGAGTGAATTAACTAAACTATGGCCCCAACAGAATAAGGAATGTTCATTTGACATTTCTAAATCTAATTTTACTAAATTTTAGTTACTTTTTTGCCAACAGAATTGCTACCATTATCCCAGTACCAATATAAACCTTTTGTTAGTTAGTTTTTATCACAAAATTATTTTTTTTATAAAAACTAACGTGTTTTTCACTCATTTTAGTAAATAATACGGGATAGTGCAGTGCTCAGTGCTCAGCGAGATGACAACGCGGGCGTCCCGAGCTCTCCTTGAAAAAGACCACCGAATGTGGTTGAAACTATAGTCGGAGCAATCTGACTTATGATGTGAGTTATCCCGTATTATTTACTAAAATGAATATAAACTTGTGTACATTTTTGCTTCTATACTTTCGCTGTCCTCAGTTGAATTGGTCTATCCCATATAAGTAAGTAATAAATTAAAGTAAGTAGAGTTTCTCACAATCTCCACGCTTGGCAGGCGTTGAAAGCGCTGAAGCCAACCTTCTGGAACTTTTTTCCTCTCATCGTCCCTTACGACTCCCACTGGAAGAGTTATACATTATGTGAGATAAAGCAGTGATAGCCAAGTGGTGTTCGACCATGGAAATGGACCTGCAGCACGGCAGTTCATAGTTATTATTTTTTTTTTTTTATTATTTATAGGCAAACATTTGGCCCCTATCTCACCTGATGGAAAGTGATGATGCGGCCGAAGATGTAGCATGCTTGCCTAGAAGGTACCTATTCACTCTAGACTTGAAAACTCCCAAATTATACTGTTCGGGAAACAAAGACGCGGGTAATGAGTTCCACTCCTTCGCTGTGCGGATGATAAATGTGGAAGCGAAACGGTTCGAGCTAACTTAAGGAATGTCAACCATGAAAGGATGACGGCCATCAGAGCGTCTTGTTGTCCGATGATAAAAGGGGCATGGAGGAATCAGCTCATGTAATTCTTGCGCACACTCTCCGAAATGTATGCGATAGAATACCGATAGGCAAGCGACCCTGCGATTCTGTGGACTCCCGTGTCACAGGTCCAGGGTTCGAGCCTCGCCGATGCGCCGGCTTGAGCTTCACCGCATGGCAAAGGTACATTTTGCGCTTGGCTACCTACCACCCTCAATAGAACTATCAGTGTATTCTAGCAGCAGTCCTTACCATTTATTTGATCAGTTAGAATTTACGAAATTACAAGCACATGAGACTTCACAACTGTTGACCCCGGGTGATGGTGTGATGAGCGCAGTGTAGTTTGTCACTTGTGACGAAGTGCATCTGTCATAGGACAATCATATATAAAAAGACAATATAAGATATAAAAAGCTAGCGTACTGTATCGATGTCGCAGTTGATTATGTAGTGTAGTGTGTCCTCAGCGGGATGGACGCGCCCGTTTGTTACCTGATACCATCGCACTGAATGGAGCCTTTTGTGTTCCGCACGCGGGACGTGGTGCGGGGGGGAGTAGGGAGGGGGAGCGGTACTGCGGCTTTTTAATCTACAACTACAATATGGTCTTTACTAACCGGTCATCATGTTTATCTGGATTTGTTTTCTCTTATCATATAAAGGGATAATTAAATTATCTTTTAGTATAATATATAAGTTTATTGTAGTAGCTGTAGTGTTGTATATAGTTCGTAGTATTTTGTTAATAAAGGCATATATTAAGTAAGTGATATTCTTTCCTGATATCCAAAATACTATAAATTAGTCTCTTAATGTGGACTATATATTTTCTTTGCAAATATAGTGTCAGCAAAATGTGTTGATACCCCTAAAGTATTGATTAGAATGACTCCGGTTCTTAAAAACATTTGCTTTTTTACTTGAAAATTATTAAACTTTATTGAATTTAATATATAACCTCAGTCAATCCTTATTAAAGACTCGCGCTCAAGTTTAGTATTGCTATAGAAAAAAATATGTGTTATATTTAAACTCACAGTTCACGTAACCTACCGATAGATTTAGTTTTTCAAATATCGTTTTAATTAATTTTACGCATTACTTTATGAAATTATAACTTTAGCTTCTAAGCAAAATATTGTAGTATATCTGTAGCTTTTATTATATTACACATCAAGAAACGTCACGCAAATATCTCTTTAGTCAAAACATGAGGTTAATTTGTAAAGGTCCCGCGTTCGGGCAGAGGCTAAATATTCTGATATTCGCGGGATATTTAAATCCCGAGATTTCCAGATTAACCCAATATTATCTTTCCCGATTCATAACTCAACGATATGGCTTATCCTTGTTCTGTGTTCTTTTCATCTGTGAGAAAGGTCGAGGAAAGTTTTTAAATTAATTCTGTGTAGTTCGCTCTTGCTGTTTGTTGTTCGCTGTTTGTGTTTTATGTTATGACAGTTTGCGTCGTGCCCTCGGTTTATCAGTCTAGTTTAGTATCAAGCATACTATTTATATTTAGTGCTTTTTATTTTATAAAGTGTTAACAGAGCCAGGGTTTTGGTCGAAGAAGATGTGACTTGTAAAGTGTAAAGAATAAATTGTATTATATTATACTTTACACTAAGTCAGATTGTCTTCAACCAGGACCACGGTACTCCTTGGTATATTATTAAAATTATTCTTTATGAGGTATTATGGTGTCTTCGCTCGGGATTGTTCACGAAAACACAGATGGAATGTGAAATGATGAATGCATTTATTTGGCACTTAAGTACAATTTTGGTATTTATGGCGTATTTATGTAGATTTTTTGAGCGCGTGAGTGACACGGGCGTGCTCTCAATAGGTGAATTGGCCACTGGTGACGGCGTCGCCTGCGTCGAGCCGCGTTGCCGCCGCTTCCCGTCTCGGGCGGAGCACCCCCGCAAATCAGGCCAACCGCTGGTGGTGACACGAGCTTGCAGATCGTGCAGTAGGCGCGAACATACTCCGCCACGTTAAAAGCTTCTGGTTTCAAGAACCTCTTCTATCTTCATTTGGTTCCGGTAAAGGTTGCGATACGGAATCAAAATCTGACGATGTAGAAGTTGGCAAAGGACACATTTTATTTATGGCTCGTCTGATAGTGCCCTTGGATGTATAGACGTCTGCTACTCGTGTGACTCCGTCTTGTCCAGGATAGAGTTTTGTTATTCGTCCCATACGCCATTGAAGTGGCATTAAATTGTCTTCTTTGAGTACAATGAGATCTCCGACTCGAGGTCCAACGTAGTTTTTCCTCCATTTCGTCCTATGCTGCAGCTCCGCAATGAATTCATGGCGCCATCTCTCCCAAAAATTTTGGCGTATTTGTTCGGTCAGTTGGTACCGTGTCGGTCTGGTGGAATTGACAGGTAGTGACGGCACCGACATTAAAGGTCTACCAATCAAAAAATGCCCAGGAGTCAAAGGATTGAGGTCAGAAGGATCGGAAGAGAGAGGAGACAGCGGTCGGGAGTTAAGTATGGCTTCTATTTGCGTAAAAAGGGTGGTTAACTCCTCAAACGTCAGATATGCATTAGCAGCAGCGCGTTTCAAGAAATACTTGGAACATCGTACACCGGCTTCCCAAATGCCCCCGAAGTGGGGTGAATAGGCGGGACAAAACTTAAACTTAATGCCTTCGTTTGCTGCGTAGTCTGTAACTGCTTGACGACTAGTTTTTAAAATCCTGCCCAACTCATTTGACGCGCCTAAAAAATTTCGACCATTGTCACAATAAATGACAGATGGCTTACCGCGGCGAGATACAAACCTGCGCAGACACATTATGAAGGCTGGCGTTGACATTTCACTAACAATTTCAAGATGGAGTGCCTTGACTGAAAGGCAAACAATAACGCAGAGGTATGCTTTGGTAATGCGGTTGCCCCTGCCCTTTTTGGATGATATCATGAATGGCCCTGCAAAGTCGATTCCGCAGCAATTGAATGGGAAGTTTTCATTTACTCTGACGCTCGGTAAGTCGCCCATAATTGGCTGTATAGTTTTACCACTTAATCGGGTACAGATAACACAATGCTTGGTTATAGAACGAGCCAAGTTTCTGCCTCCGAGCGGCCAGAAAATCTCTCGCAAGGAAGCCAGCATAAGCTGTGGACCCGCATGAAACAATCGTATGTGTTCATGTCTCATTACTAATAATGTCAAGTGATGACTTGAGTCGAGTACAATTGGGTGCTTTTTGTTATAATTGAATTCGGATTGGCTTAGTCGACCTCCTACCCGAATTAAGCCTTTTGAGTCTATGAATGGATTTAACGGTAATAATTTGCTTTTATTGTTAAGAGGTTTTCCTTGCCGGAAAGTCTTTATATCCTCAGGAAATGATGCTAACTGACTAAATTTTAGTAGAACTGTCAAAGAAGCATCGAGTTCATCTACGTTTAAAGTACCTGTCAATTTTGGGTTGTCTTGCTTACAGTTATTGACGAAGCGTAGCACGTATGCATAGACCCTTTTTAGCCTGGTAAAATTAGAGTAATTTTCAAATGAAATGAATGAGTTGCTTTCAGCACTAAAATCAACTGACACTAAGGTTTTGACTTCAATTTCTAACGTTTCAGCGTTGTCATCAGAGGAAAGATGAGGTTGGGGAGGCTAATACGTACTTTCATTTTTTAGGTATGAGGGACCTTCCCACCACATTAAACATGATTGCAGGTGCTGTGGATCTACGCCTCTAGATCCTAAATCTGCAGGATTAAAATTGGTTGGGGTGTGTCTCCATTCACATCCTTGTGTAAGTGCGTTTATTTTATTAACCCTGTTACGAACAAATACTGGCAATGGTTTTGCCTTTGGTTTCAGCCAGCAGAGCACAACCGTAGAATCAGTCCACATGTATGTACGCCTTACCTTGCAAGGTATGGCGTCTAAGACCTTGGCTAATAATTGAGCTCCAAGCAAAGCAGCACAAAGCTCTAAGCGTGGTATGGTAAGTGCCTTTATTGGTGCTACTCGTGTTTTGGCGCACAACAACCTAACTGTTACGTTTCTGTCATCCCCATGTGATCGCGTGTAGCAGCAGCTAGCGTAAGCTTCTTGAGACGCATCAACGTATATGTGAAGGTCTATCGCATCTGTATCTGGGATGTCAGTCAAAACATAACGTGGTAAAGTCATGTTTGACAAATAGTGCAAATTATTTATAAAACTAAACCATTTTTTGGCAAAATGCTGTGGAACTGGATCGTCCCAATCTAATTTAGCACTCCACAAGACTTGTAACAGAACTTTTGCTTTCACTATGCAGCAAGAAACTAGTCCTAACGGATCAAACAATTTACAAGTTGTTAAAATTATAATTCTCTTAGTTACTTTTGGATTAACTTCAATATTACTTGGAAATTGCAGATTGTCTAATTTAGGTGACCAGTTTAGTCCTAATACATTAGCATCTGCACTAAAATCAAGGCTACTAGAAGTATTTATGGCGTCGCGAATGATTTGAGGACAGTTTGTTCGGAATTTTCTTAATGGAAACCCAGCTGCTCCTAGCACTTCTGTCACATTTGTATATATATGTTGTAATTCGTGTTCTGTAAAACTACCAGTATTTAAGTCATCTATGTAAAAATGAGATTTAATTGTATTGGCTACTACTGCGTCATCACATTCATTGGCGATTTGGATAAGACATCTTGTGCTCAAAAACGGCGCGGATGCTGTACCATACGTGACAGTATTTAACTGCTTAATTTTAATAGGCTCATCTACTCGATCTCTCCACAATATAAGCTGAAGATGACGCTGCGACTCATTTAATGAAATTTGGCGATACATTTTTTCGATATCTGCCGTTAAGACAAACATGAAAACTCTGAACCGAATAAGAATTGATAGCAAGTCTGACTGTACTACTGGACTTACGGCTTGTATATCATTTAATGATTTTGATGTACTTGTCTTTGCAGAAGCATCAAAAACTACTCTTAGTTTTGTTGTTTCATGTTGCTCTCTAACAACACAATGATGAGGTAGATAGCATCCGAAGGGAGGCCTATCAATGTTACTTAAATGACCCATATTTTCATATTCTTGCAAAAAGTCACAATATTGTTCTTTGATAATAGGGTTTTTCCCTAGCTTTTTCTCTAATTGTAAAAATCGTTTCATTGCCATCGAGAAGGAAGAACCTAGTGCCTCTTCAGCAACTTCTTTGAGTGGCATCTTTACTAGAAAACGTCCATCAGGTAAACGTTGTGTATTTTTTATAAAGTGTGATTCGCAGAATTGTTCTTCTTCAGAATATGTACAATCAGAAGGCAATTCCTCTAGTTTCCAAAATTTTTGGATTGAATCATGTAAGTCTTGTAATGCCACAGCTGATTCGGTTTGAACAAAATTACATTTAATATTTTTCGATGGAGTAGTCGTCCCTGTTGAACCTGCGACCAACCATCCAAACGCACTTTCCAGTAAAATAGGTTTATTTGGACCCAAACAAATTTTATCACCACCCACAATGTCAAAAAAGTAATCACACCCTAACAGGATATCAATTTCAGATAGAATAAAAAACGTCTCATCAGCGAGAGTGATATTATTGGGAAGCCCTAGACTCCTGATATCAACTTCAGTATTAGGTAAGTTGCCTGCGATCTTTGGTATGACAAAACAATTGATGTTCCTGTCGAATGAGCTTGTACGCGATTTAATATTTATTTGACATCTTTCAGTGATGGGACAGGCTACTCCATTTATACCAGCTACATTTATAGATATGTTTTCAGATTTTAATCCCAACTTTTCTTTCAGGTTATTGGTTACAAAAGACGATTGACTACCGGAATCTAGCAAGATGCGCGCAAGGTAAGTACTTTTATTTTTTTTATTAATTACTTCTGCCTTGGCAGTACACAAGAGGACTTGACCTGACGACATTGCAGCTAGGCTGACAGGCACACACAAGGATCCTTCATTTTCGGTAAGTACTCTATTTGCATCATTTTTATGTAGCATCGTATTATGTTTTTTCTTGCAGATACGACAAGAACCCTCCAAAGTACACTGGGAGTTGGAATGACCACTACGTAAGCAGTTCGTGCATAGCTTGTGTTTGGAAACTATGCTAAGTCTATCATCAACACTTAATGCTTTAAATTTATTGCACTGATACATAAAGTGCTCTTGATCACAAACTTGGCAAACCTTTGGAACCTGCGCAAAAGTTGCAAAAGATTTACTGGATCGGTTATCCTTATTAACATAATTATTGTTATTGTGGTTAGGTTTATGTTCAAAATGACGACTACTAATTGCAGTTTCTAACACATTTGCTCTATTTTCAATAAAATTCTTAAATTCGACAATGGAGGGTAGACCTGATAATAGGCCTTTATGTTCTTCCCATTTGCTGCTTGTATGAGAATCTAGCTTTGCCGATACCAAAAATATCACCAATGGGTCCCAACCATCTGTAGGTACCTCTAGCGAATTTAAAGCATTCAAATTTTTTGACACTTGATCACTTAAAAACCTTAATGCCTTAAAAGATTCCCTTTGTATGGGGTTGCAATTCACCAGAGCATTTAAATGATTATTTATTAAAATATTCTTGTTGTTATACCTGTTACATAATGTTGTCCACGCAAGTTCATAATTTCGATCAGTAAATTCTAAAGATCTTATGACAACACTGGCACTAGATTGTAAAGAGTTTCTTAAGTAGTGAAACTTATTAATAGGCGCAATGGAGTCATTATTATGTATCAGGCTTTTAAAGGTGTCCCGAAACTCCAACCATTTTGTATGAGTACCATCAAAAGTAGGTAAGCCGATGACCGGAAGCCGAACAGCATTATTGTTGTTATGGCTGTGGCAACAACTAGACTTTAATGAGGCTTCAGAAGCATTAGCTTCCTTAACTTTGGCTGAATGCAAATCAACCAATTCCTGAGCAAAAGCTATTTGCGCATAAAATTCTCGCTCAGTTCTTTCTCTTTCTAAAATCTGTTCGTCCAGGTTTTCAGAAAGTTCTTCAATTTCAGACTGAATACGATCGAAACTACACATTAACTCTTGTAGCTGTGTGATTCTCAATGATATTTCTCTAATTTCCAAGCTAGATACCTCTTTAATATCACAGCCCTTATAATTTTTTAGATAATTTTTAATTATTGTTAAACGACTTCTGTAAACGGCACGCTTTCTCGATAAAGTTTTTAAATATTCTTTAGCGTCGTTTTTGTCTACCATGTCTACCTTAAGCAAAGGTATGGGACTTTTAGATCTAACGCCAGTGTCGCCTTCAGCCATTTTAAATAAATAAGTAGGGCAGAATTAATATGTAGAAGTAAGTTACAGTACCGTCTAGTCGTCCGCAGCACAAACCACGCAGCGGCTACCGAGCTCGTCAACCGCAGAGCTGCGCCGGGACGGGATGCGATGCGCGGGCACCGTACCGGCCGTACTCAAACTCCCCAACAGCGCGGGAACGCATCCACAGCGCGGAGCGCAGGAGCACGCAGTTGATGATAATAACGGGTAGCGAAGAAGGCACTGAAAATATTATATATGTATATGTATTGGAAATACGAATGTATTAAAAGTATATTTTATCAAATTGTTTTTTATACATGTAAGTGTTTTGTAATAATAGCTATGATTAATTGTTACTTGCTATTGTTGAAATAAAGAATGGAAGATAGGAAGCTTTATTCTTTAAATGAGAAATCTATTTATAGAGGTGGACTTACAGGCGCACTATGAAATATGCTAAGTTGCAACAGAATAGGCAATAGAAATAGAATGTAGAATTAGATGAATACAGCCGCAGAATATAGTGATTACCTGCCGTGGTATATGCAAGGAAATGCCTAGGCCGTACAATATATGTAAGCAACAAACTAGCAAAAAGATGAAATTGGTATGATTATAAGATTTCAATAACCGTTATAGGAAAATAGGTACGTATGTGTAATAGGTAGACGTGAAAATGCTTGTATGCAATAGAAAGGTACGCGTTATGCTAGATACCTCCTAAGGCTCGAAATAGTAAGCACTCACTTATCACAGCAAATAGAAGTGGAAAATAGGTAAGAATAAGTATTTTAGAAGGATGTAAATGGAACGAGCTTACTTTTTTATGGTGATTGACCTTCCGTAGTTAGGTTCATCCAAAGCTTGTAGTGATGAATCCGGTCGTGCTGTCACGGTCGCCAATATGTCTTCGCTCGGGATTGTTCACGAAAACACAGATGAAATGTGAAATGATGAATGCATTTATTTGGCACTTAAGTACAATTTTGGTATTTATGGCGTATTTATGTAGATATTTTGAGCGCGTGAGTGACACGGGCGTGCTCTCAATAGGTGAATTGGCCACTGGTGACGGCGTCGCCTGCGTCGAGCCGCGTTGCCGCCGCTTCCCGTCTCGGGCGGAGCACCCCCGCAAATCAGGCCAACCGCTGGTGGTGACACGAGCTTGCAGATCGTGCAGTAGGCGCGAACATATGGTATTAACGAGTATGTACAGTTTACTTCACACTTGCGTAAATCAGAACAACAGATTTATCCGGACACAGACATTATATACGTAAGAATATCATTTTCTGTATCCTAATATTAACCTTCATAGAATTTGGTCCGAGAAAATTCAACACTTCTCCAAACAAGTACTTTTAGTAAGACAGAAATAATTAAACAGAGGGCAAATTAGTTCACGAATGAGATGGTAACTGAGTATAAGATTGAATTTAAAACATGATTTGGAACATATATCTTACGCAAGCTATAAGAAAAAAATAGAATTAAAAACAAAAAACATTCATTCATATAAATAGAATACTTTAAGATAGTTAATGGTTTTGAACTGGAGTTACACATATTATTATCATCGTACTTATCACATGGTGTTAAATGAACAGATTTCCATGAATAAGGCTGGTTATAAACTTATTACTTCAGACCTATATATTTGACTACTACTGAAATATAATATTATGCAAATATTAGGTTTTGAACATCATAACACTTTTTTATCAGAAAACATAGTCTTCAAGTTATCTATATCTACCTGTAATTAAAAATACATTAACCTGTCATTGAAGGTGTAGGAGACTTTTTCTTTACATTTGCCCTCAAGATTTTCTTAATCTGACAGTAGGAAAACTACTGACGAGTTATTAATCTGCAGATCGCGTGAAGAACTCCCATTTCAGAACGGTAACGCACACAAACGGGAAAAACTAGATGTATCACGGAAATGCACACTAACGTAGAATGATGACTTTTAGCAAAAAAATGTGTCGGTCCCATTTCGCCTAACTTACATTGCATGTGGTCACGAGTAGACTTGGTGACGCTTGTACCATGTTAATTAACTTTGTGAAAGTTTATATAAAGCGGTAATAAGTTTATTTTCAATTAGTTTACATTTTTATAGTTTTAATTATAAGGCTATAAGCTTTTGTTTACTTTTTCACATGTTAGAAATAGATACAGTGATTAGAAATTTTAAACTGACACGAGCGAGAATAGGAGCTAGCTCCCATTACAATGAAATAAATTTTTGCTCGCCACAAAATTACCATATTTTATAATTTATAATATCTTTAAAACTACGTCTATCTACTCCACAACCACAACAATGTTTACGCGCAGTTCTTATATTGAATAAATTATTATGTTTATCTCCAAAGCAGCTCTAACAGTTTGAATTAAAATCTGTATTTAAACAATTTGATTTTCTTTTTTACATTATCTTTAAAGGCATCCTTTTAAAAACACGATTTAAAGAAACATATACTTGGACTCGATATAATCTTACATAATATAATATGTTAAATATGTTCCTTCTTGTATATTTTAGGAGCTTGCAATGTTGCTCTTGGTTGTAAGCGTACTACCTATAAACTGCTGAGCAAACCTGGGTCACTCAGATACATCCACATAAAAAAACGACTATGCATGCCTCATGCCGTTGGCCTTTCTAACTGGTTATTAAGTGTTCTGATGTTTTACGAAATATATTGTAGACACTAGGATATTCCATTAGCGCTCGTTCGTAAAATGCCTGAATGGATACCATTTTTCAGGTTCTAAAAAATCGCTTCTATTTTGTACGTGTTTTATTTCAGCACTTCTTAATAACAAAAAGAAGAGAGGCATGGTCTATAATCTCTAAACTTTATGTCATTATCTCCCTTCTATTATATTTTCCAACAAAACTAAAACTTGCTTTATATTCTACAAATTAACAATACGAAGCCCTAGCAAGGACTACTGCCAGAACAGACTGTTAGGTGTTTAGCGACCGATTTTCTACTTGAGGGTGGTAGCTAGCCAGGCGAGCATTCGCAAAATGCTCTTCTACCATGCCATACCATGAAGCTTTATCCGGCGGTGGGGATTGAATCACAGGCCAGCGGCACAATAGTCCACTGTTATTACCACTCGGTCATTCTTATAAGTACCTACTGTAAACGCCCATTTACGAGTAAAATATAGTTTAGCTTCAAAACTTTATTTTACTCGTAAATGGGCGTTTAATCTGAAACAAAATTTTTTTACGACTATTGCAATTTTGCACTCTGAATGCTCCTGAACCGACTTGCATTTGTATGCATATGCAGTTTTATTAAAATGCGTATCTGTGTCTACAATATGTTATAGAGGATTCATTTAAAACGGAAGCAATAGATGTATTATAGGCAAGCACTACTTTACTAATTTTACGAATGTAAATTTCTCTGCATCGAAAACCATCGCTGTGCTTATTGCGTCCAACCCGCTCTCATACCACATTGAGTGAACATGCTTAACAACAATTATGAACAAAATACTACGAACTATATACAACACTACAGCTACTACAATAAAAGCATTTAGATCCCTATAAGTCATTGCAGATTCATAGGCAGTCCAAATGCTCTAGTCCACTACCAGTTGGCAACGTGCCCAGCATGCTGGTAGTATTGCCCCGTTGAATTGCAATGCTTATTCTTTGAGCTATATAGGTGCCAGCATTTTGATCACGCGTCGCATCGACAAAGCGCTCGGATAAGTTTTGGAAAATACGATGAGCTCCCGGTCCCCACGGAAAATGAAATGTGCACAGGTATGGAAACACATGCAACATTTGTTTAACATGCAACCAATCTGCTAACATTGAGGAAATACGACGTAGGATAAGGATTTTAACTGAATTTCGATGATAAAAAAAAAATACTGTCTTAGGTTTAATTCAGGCCAACAGAGGCAGTTTTAATGTTAAACTTTCTCTCTATCACTATAACGCATAGTGTAGGATTTTCTGATTTATTTATTTATATTAATACGGATTAACCGTTGACACAAAAAATAATAAAAACTATACGAAATACAGAAATTGAAAAAAAAAACAATTAATTGGAAACTACAGTTAAATTAAATAAACATTAAACACTTCAGAAAAAAAAGAACAGAATTGCAAATAAGAAGTCAATATAAAAGAAAACATTTTTAAGACTAAAGAGTCCCCAAAGTACTTTTAAACAAAAGTTAGATTTCACAATCATCGATTGTGTACTATTTCTTCAAAAGTCTGTACTTCAAAATGTGTTAGGACAGTTTTCATGTTTGTAGGCACTCCCATACAGTTTTCCTTTAAAATCGCAGCTTTGATTACCTATAGTCGTTATGAACCTATCGACTATGTTAGGTACTGTTCTCTGCGGTCACGACTTGTATATGTGACTGCTAGTGGCATTGCGCTTCCATGCATCGGCAGGCACGTTAAGCTATTTGTAGTTTTTGCCCGCCTTATTGTCATCCTTTTCTATCGCATTATCACCTTATTTCGTGATTTGGTACTCTAAATCAAATTCAAAACAATCGCCACAACTCGCACTTGCCAATTTGACGCATTCATACCAGAGCTCTCATTAGTTAGTACAGCAACAGTACTACTTGGAGCAGTACTCATTACTTACCAATTTTAAGTATATTTACCTACTTATCGAATCTAAAATCTGAAACAAAATCAAATTTATTTGTGTTTTGTTTTATTTGTCTGTAAAAGTAATACATTAAAGTGTTCCTGATAACGATGATGAACGGAATATCCACTGTTCCTGGTTAACCTTATTCCTGATTTGCACTGTTCCTGAATCATCTAATATCATCCAGTACCTCTGTAAAACGTAAATTCTCTTGAACAGCTGGTAGCCCTCGGATAACCCACACCGTTGCAAGTTTCCATTATAGGCTACACGTGCAAAACAACTTCATTTATCATCAAGTTAGAGTGTGGTCAAATGCTATACAACAACGTTACTAATTAAAAACGTTTTAATCGACATTTAAATTATATTTCAATAAAGAACGTCAAAACCACCAAGGGAATAACGAACGTCGTTACATTGATGCAGCCGTTACAAAGTGTATCTTAGATATTTACGGTGCTGCGCTCCGTAGCCGCGTAGCTGCATCGTAGCTTCGTAGCCTTTACGGACCACAAAATGTAGAATAACCATCACAGACTTCATAGTGGGAAATAGAAAAGTATTTTGCTGATAACAGTAAAACAAAACGGTATGTAGTGGAGACAAGCAGCGTTGGGATCAGCAGCTTCCAAGTATTCACATTGCAATACGAGTAGGATTAAACGGTGACATCTACGTAGATATGTCTCGTCCATAATGAATACATATACGAGTTGTTTTCGCATAATTAATTAACATTAGATCATAGTGTCCTTAGGTTACCTACCTACCTACACTATCACAGATATTTGCTCAGTCATGAACACAGGGAAATGCCAGTAATGGAACAAAATTTACGTTGAAATTTAGTTAGCGTAGGGTTGATCGATCGGATGGGTCCTTCGATATACATCAACATCCATGAATTCTACCGTTACATAAATGCTTTTCCCATTAAGGAAAGTTTGCCATTATACCCAAACTTGCCAGGCGTCTTGGGGGTCGCAGTGTAAAATCGCAGTTCTTCACAAAGTGCTGCTGCCCACCTTCTGATATTTTCATTTATGATCTATTTCACGACTCCTACTGGAAGATATGGAGGTATGCATTTCCAACTCTACACTGCGCAGGGGGTCCTCTGTTATACATAACAATAATTTGAAATTATCAGTTTTGTTTTTGTATATTTTGAAGTGGACGCGCGGACTCATTTATATGGTAGGTGACGTATGTGTCTTTAATAGTAATGTCCAATTTTCATATGTATTAGATATATGAAAATTGGAAACTATTATTTGAGTTGCTTTATAAAGTTGGAATTGCTTCGAATTGTGATAAAGCTTTATAAGGACTCCTGGTAAAAAAAAACAAGTTAAATGATACATATATATTGTTTCCCATCTGTAAAAGTAACTTTATTCTGTGAAATCATAGCAGAGCCGTAGCTCACCGTAGCACAAACGTAGCGCCCTTTACAGCCTTTGTGAGTACATTTAAGTATTCATTTATTCATTACTTCGCGCCGGCTCGAGGTACACGGAGAAGCTAAAATCTTGCTTTCGTTTGCGAAATTCTGATTTTGTTTCTTTCGTTGACATTATTGTTATCACTGCTTACTTAAAGCTTTCACTTATTTTTTGTTAAATAAATGTTCCCTGCAAGAGAAATCTTTATTTATAAAAATGTAATCCACTTTTATATGTTTTTTTGGTATGTGAGTAATGATTTACTATATGTAGCCCTTACGAATGACAATAAATAGATGTTTTACAAAAAAATACAATGTAGTAACTAAACAACTTTTTATTCCAACTTCTCAAACAATTTGCAGTGATCGTGGTCATGGGACGCCACGGAGTGATCAGTCACCTCGTGACCACGATCACTCCAAAGTAGTGTTTTAGTGACGAAAACCAAAGAAAACACGAAATTAAAATGTCTACCAAACAAAATAGGTATTAAAAAAAAACAGTGTTAGTTCTTCAGAAGGCGCTGCCGCCCACCATCCGGTATTTTTCCCTTTGTTGCCTCTTACGACTCTTTAGGGTGCATATGAGGGGTGCTATTCTACCTCGACACCCCACGGGATAAATTAAACTATGTGCTAAGGAAATACATATAAATTGTAATGTAGTAAATAAAGGCTGTGTTTATATTGAACAGAGAAAAAAGACGCAAGAAAAAATAAATCATATGTTTTAATGCAATGATTTATGGTATGGAATCTTCCCGTGAGTCGGAATAACTCTTATCTTATCGTATTTGATCGTTGTATTTGAGGGTTCTGTACTAACAAACGGGACTCTATCATTAAGCCTTGTCTCTTCGTCTGTCCAAATTTATAAAGGCGTTATCTTTGAAACCACAATAGGTTCATTGAAATTTTCTCAGAATGTCTTATTGTGGTGAATTATTTTACAGCTAGTAATAGTAACTGTCGAATAATATTTTTATTATATAGGTATGGAACCCTCAGTGCGCGAGTACAAGTCGCTCATGCAGGTTTAATTCATAAAATTACAGATTTTTTATTCCTCTTGCCTTCCATTGAATCTACTAACATATTAGATTAGTTTACATTTGCCACATATTAGAAAGATATATATATATATATATATATATAATATGTTTTATTTATCAAACACTTGAACACAATCGAATATAATATTAATGAACATTATTGTCTCATCTCATGTCTTGTTTATAACATACACGAGCGCGTTAAGATGCCGCGCGTGACGTGAGTACCGACAGCAGCTAGTTACCTCGCGCGGCTGCACGGAGCGCACGTCGCGTATACAAGGAACAGGATGTCTTGTACGTCTTGTAGCTATAGTCTTGTATTATATATCAATATATACGCCCGTGGGAGGCTGCAGCATCTTACACTGCGATCCCCAAGACACCTGACAAGCGTAGAGATTATAGCAAATCCTCCCTCAATATGGGGAGTCTGTGTTCGGCAGTAGACAATTACCATTACCAGTGCACTTACCATCAGGTGAGATAGTCGTCAAATGCTAACCTATCAAGCATAAAAAAATGATCCGGCCGATACAGTACTGTAGGTAGTATTTGATGTGCAAATGTAATTAACGTCATCTTCATAACCTTATTCCAAGTTTATATGGTTGACTTCCATAACAATCTTACCTGTTGGTAAATGATGATGTGGTTGAGAATGGTAGATAGTGCGATAGCTGCTGTCTTGGTTGACTACTTGATAGCTAGACAAGCGAGCATTCGCAAAGTTCCCTACTACTGCCCATCAGTATTGTCAAAGGCTTCGCTTTGATGACCAGCTGCCTGTCAGAATTAAGACATTGATATTAGAAAGACATTGATATTAGAAGAAATGGCTCTCAAGGATAGCTGCCGGAACACACCGTTAGGTGCTTGACGACAGATTTTCTGCCCAGGCGGGCATTCGCAAAATGCCCTTACGACTACCATCCTAAGATAACAACCGGAACCGACGGCTTCACGTGCCCTCCGAAGCACGGAAACGCTCAGTAGTAATGTCACTAGCGGTCACCCATCCTACTCATGACCGCGGGCAACGTTGCTTAACTTTGCTGGTCGGTTGAGAACAGCTTAGTAAACTTCGTTACGAGCGCTTCGTAATTTTAACTTCCATTTACATGTTTATGTCATTATTAGCGCTGCTAAGTAAATGTACCCTTACTGCACGCATTTAAAAACTACTAAACGAACCGGACGTACTACCGCTCGGCCGGCGCCCCTTCTCATCATTTCTGCTCCAAACGCCGTTCGTGAATCATATTTATACATATTTATGTACTCATATCAGAAATGTTGATAAATACGAGTTTAGGGGTTTTATTCAATTAACATGACTACGGAAAAGTAACGTCTGTTCATTAACCAGATATAAAGTCAGTGACAATCATTTTAAAAAATATAACAAAATACAATCTCCTCACTTCGGAAACATAAAACAAATCCAAAAATGAGTTCGATCGAAAAATCACTTTAATTTCTATGAGTTCTTTTAAACAGAATATCTATACTTCCACCTAGTAAGAGCCTACAAATATTAAATAAACATTAAAAGTATCGGCGCTTTAATTCACTTGCCTGACTTTGACTCGGAATAGCCATTTATTTAAAAACGCTGTGTCACTGAAACTTAAATACATGTAACATGTGAATGTTTTAGTTACGTATACTGACACCCGATTATTTCTAAATATTTATTATTAGTGTAACAAATAAACCAAAATTTTAATTTCAATTTTCATGCCGAGTATATCCTTACAAAACGTGTAACCATTGTTTATCAAGAACATACATTATGAGCGAACATAGATACACGATTACTGCGTAATTAAAGGTCGTAATTTGGATGCTGTCAGGGGAAGGAAGAGATCAAACACGCCCCGCCGCGTTACGTAGCTCGTTATACTAATAACGCCGCTATTTCTACTAAAATGGGTTGAACTTTACGTAGATATAATTTCAATACCCTCTTTTTACTTGTATTCTCAGGCTCAACTAAGTGGAGATTCGTAGTTTTACACGTAATAATTAATACAAAAACATTCCCTATATTCAGAATGAAAAGTATTATACCTATACTTTTCATTCACACGGGCTTAAATCATCAATTCACTACACAACTCAAGGACAACTGCCGGAACACACCGTTAGGTGCTTGGCGACAGATTTTCTGCTTGAGGGGCTCAGTAGTGTCACTAGCGGTCACCCATCCAAGTCATGACCGCGGTGGACGTTGCTTAACTTTGCTGATCAGTTCAGAACGGCTAAGCAAACTTCGCTATGAGCGCTTCAAATTGAAAATGATTTAATATAAAACGAATTTCTAAATATTGTTGTTTTTATACAGCTGCCTCCTCCAAAATTTTCTTTTACTGACAAAATTCCAGAAATTGTATATTTACTATCGATATTAAAACTGTCTTTTCCACTAACGATTTTCTCTTCTCAGAAAAGTAATTTAATTATCGCTTGGAAATATCTTGAGCTCGTTATTACAGGGCTTAAACTGAATACTCATTTAGCTTTCTATCAATTCGATTTTATTGGACAAAAAGTTTAAATAAAATGTTGAAAATGAATAGTTCGTTTGACAAATTAGACAATCTTGTTCTTTTTTCCATATCCCATATTAAGTGGGGTCGACACATCTTGTGTATTCAATCTATTTTGTTGCTCGTCATCTCACCACGCACTCCTGTTGCACACAGACCTTCCTTGTGTGCTCCCGTACCTTATTTGATCTTCTTCTACCCCTATCACATCACATGAAGAGCCGGAAGACATCGACGACGGGGTTTCCTTCTTTGCCATTATCCGTACGCTTGGGTATCGCAGTGTAAGGAAGCAGTTCTTCAGAAGGCGTCGCTGCCTACATTTTAGTATTTTCCTCTCGTTATCTCTTATGATTCCCACGGGAGATATAAGAAGGTGCATTTCTAGTCTTGCAGGGTTATCACTTCATACGTAACACTCTGTTCCTTGTTTTTTTTACTCTTAACGACATGTCCATGTCCATACCGCGCTAGTCTATTACTCTTCAATTGTTCAGTCATTGTTAGTGTCGACCTTCCTCAGAATCAAATTTAATTTAACTCCGTGATATTGCTAGTCTCAAGATATTTTTGATGATATTTTTTTTAGTCGCTTCGTTACTCGATTTTCTTCCACGCAGAAATGTGACAAAATAATGATATAAGTACGTTATTGTTCACGACGAAGAATCCCTTTAGCAGCAAGTAAATAAAGCAGCGTACTTCTACAGTTGTAAAGAAATATGTAAGTAATATATTCCTCTTTAATAATACATAGTCAAACTGTTCGTCATTACCCTGGCCGAGTGTCGCGGCTAGGAGTTATTTACATAAATATCAGAAAACTCACATGTGCCAATAAAGCATAGCATTCGTACAATTCCTATCGCTAGAAAGCTATTTGTTATTGTAAATACATGATCTCAAGCAATTCTAACATACACTTATATTACCTAGAAAAAAACGTGCCAAATCCCGGAGGCGTCATGTCGTTTTGCATCTTGTCTAAAATATTACCAATACTAAGATATTGATTTATTCAACAGATTAAACCAATAATAGATTTACAAAAATAACGGCAAATTAAAAAACAAACAGGCGTCAAGTTCATTCCAAAGAAAAAATCAGAGAGTTGTGTTGTGATTGAGCAATAAACCAATGATGACACAGAAATCTGAATATTTAGGGATCAGACATTATTGCCATCAAAAACTAATAAAGTGAGTATATTGTGATTCGTTGTGTATTGTACCTAGAACTGCTCAACAACACTGATTATGTAAATTTTTTAGTCAACTATAAAAATACTGTTCGGTGTTTTTGTTGGCGTAATTAGACGGAAATGTAACTAGATATATATTTTAATTATTTTTTTTGTGTTTTATTAAAGTATTTATTTGACGTTTTCTTAGAATACTTTTAAAACATTTGTAATTATTAAATATGGATTTCCGCAAAGTAACGCCTGAACGTATTCATAAATTATCTAGACGGTCAGATTACATTAGTCGGAAGTGCAAGATACAGATACCGAAAGACGTTGTTTTTTTTAAGATGTTTTCACTATCCTGTACCGAGCACTGAAATTCAGTTGAAATACCTATATATCACACATATTTCTAACTGAGTACATATTATGTTATTTCCTTTCAGGTCGTGTTAATATTTTGCATATCTGGTGCACGTAAACCTCGGAAACTAAATAATATTAATACAAAATACATAGAAAATCGAGCATTTTTCGATTGTCTCTCATTAATGATCTCATCTCTGTCTATAATTCGAATCACTACTCAAACTAGATTATACCATCATTTACTGTTCACGGTTATTCGTTATATGAAATAGTAAAAATATACTATCGTTACAAAATAGCCAAAAGTTCACATTTACACACCTTTATGTACTATTTACATACCATTATGTAATTTATTTTTTAAATTTTCATAATAATCACAACATGTTTAGGATAACCAGTTGCTGACCCTTACACTGGGTACAATTTTAGAAGAACTTCAGCGACATTACTGACTGATTCAGGAGCTGATATGTATTTCATGGCAGTGGCGATCCAACACAGTCGCAGAATTTTATGTTGAAGGCTCGATTCAAACTAGCACAAAATAAACGCTTAGATAACACACGTTATCAATTTAGAGCGTTCCTTCCCTGAACCGTGGTCGTTTACTTTCTACTACAATGGTGTTTTAGTGCATCCCACTCCACAAATGAAGATCTACAATGCTCTCCAACATTATGAAAGTATCTATAATAATCAACCCAAACGGTGAAAATGCCAATAAACACGGTTGAGCATCACTTTAATAATCGTACTTTTAATTATTGTTTTAACAATTAAATACCTATTTTCTTGACAAAACTTTCGTATTTATTCCTCGCAAGTGTGTTGAAAAATGTCGTATGAACTCGTGAGCATGTTGGTCATTACGCTCGAAGGCGAATTGCAGCCCGAGCCGAAGGCGAGGCCAACATACTGCACTTGTATAATAATGTACTATCATTATATATTTGTGTGTTTCTGTGTGCATATCTTTTATATTTACATATTGCTATTTGTTTTGTGTAGACGATATAATGGTTTCTTAAATGTTTTTCAGTTAAGTGCTCTAAATTTATTAGCTTATTAATAAGGCTACCTAACTAACGGTCTGCTTATAAGTTATATAATGTTTTAGTGTCGTCTATTGCATAACCTCTCCACTGCTCACCTTGGAGAACCTTCGTGCGTGAGTTACAAAGCTTTCTTCGATAATGCCTTTGTTGCGATAGCTCAGAGTCTAGACTTTGCTCTGTGTTTATGCAAACAGTGAGAGCGTTTACGTCATCTTATTGAACAAAAATATGATTTAGAAAGCTGCAGCTATTGACTTAGACCGTAAAATAAAATGTGATACGTTTTGAGACTTGGCCATAATTTTAAGAGGAATAAATATGAAATTAATCTGAAAAAAAAATTACATATTTTTTAACTCAACTTCAGATTTTTTCCAGAATTACACAAACATTGCATACTTTTTGATTAATTGTTGTGGCTTACTTGATAATTGAATAATTTTGTGAGTAGGTATCATCATAATCATCTATCGTCAAAATTGGTGCTGATGGCCTACAAACATAAGAGTACTAGGCGCTGTATGTATCTCCAATATAGCTGTTAATAAATTACAAAATTATAACTAACCTGGCAGGAATGGAAAAATCGCATACACAATATCATGTAGAGAGTAGTGCACCCTTACTTGCACTTGTTGCTTTTACACTTTTGCTCCAGAAGGTGGGTAGCAGCACTTTCTAAGGAACTGATATCTCACACTGTGATCCCCAAGACGCCTGCCAAGCATGGAGATTATGGCAACCCGTAACGAGGCTGTGTTCAGCAGTGGACAATCCAGCTGATACAGTACAGGTTTTACACTTGGAGGGGTTGCAAGCAGATGGATATATAAGGTAAAACGACAGATCTGGAAACCTGTTATCACGCTAAATGCCAATCGCTTTCCCATCGAACAGAATTATAACATTCTCATTAGTATACGCGTTTGCTTTTGCTCAAAGCATCATCAGGAGATATTGACATGATTATTGAGAAATATAATAATTATATTGTATCTTGTTATATTTTTACTAACCTTAAGAATGTTATACCTTGTTATTTATTTAAGAGAGCGAGCGCTTTGGTATCCGTTTTGCTATTTTGTTAATGACTAATTCAGCTCACAGAAAAATACTATAAAGAATTACTATGATCTAGCTACATTCTTTGTATGTCACTTCTTACATCATTTGACTTGATCGCCTTCACACACGTTATCTCGCATTAAACTGTGTGTTTGGCCGCTACTATAAACTAAACAAATTTGGTACAATATCTGTCCGTCTGTTATTTGGAATGCTTAAACATGAATAATATTTGTAATGCTCTTACTGTTATTTATTTACCTGTATCCCATTGACAACTTTCTTCTCTTTCTTTGCTACGAAGGGCGGAGTGCAATGGCCGCCCGCCCTCTGAGTGCGACGACTCTTTGATGACTTTACCGCAATAGTACTTACGACTGATGTCTGCTTACAAAGATTTATTTTAATTAATTTAACTACACCAACATACGTTTCATAAAACATATATTTACTGAAACTTGACAGTGTAACTATAGGGCAACTTTATTACCAACTATGAAATTTATAACGTTGAATCTAAGAGGAATAATTTACTATAATTTCAAGTACTTATGTTATTTTTCAGGATGTCTCCAAGACAAAGAATATAGCCAGACAAAGAATACAGCAAGAAAAAACTGTTGTACACCTCAGCATATCATTGTCTAGAGGTCATTGAGACAAAAAAAAATGGTATCGCATCCATTCGGAAAGAGCTAGTTTATTCCAGGTAAACTTTTTTTAATTGAATATTTTTATATGTAAGGTTTTTATACAATAATGTAGTTTCTCAAAAACTACATCCTGAGACGACGTTTTCTGAGACTATTTGTAATTCTCAAGTTGTAAACAAATCGAAAACTGTAACGGATGGTAGTGGTAAAATTGTTACGATGCGCTTCCTTAATTGTTCAAATATAAACTTATTTTATTAGCCTCTATTTCTATGTTATGCCTTATTTTTCCTAATTATATGTAAATAAATAAACGTATCTACTACTCTAAGTCATAAGTTGCAGTTTCTTATTTTCTTATAGAGGGTGATAGAAAGTAGAGTGTCCACCTCGGGAGCCAACAACTATTTTAGCGCCTAGCTGTCACCAGCTGTAAACACATTAATTATTGTTACAGATGAAATTGAGATTTTGTATAATTTAGTTTGTTTAGTTTGACATTAATATTTATTTTTTTACTACTTTGGATTTAGTTTTGATAGTTTTTGTATATAATAAATAGAGATAAATCCCAATGCCATGTTATTACAAACCTAATAATAATTGTAGTATAACATATAAAAAATTGTACGCCGTAAGATAAAACATGTAGGTTACATTTACTACAACTTGTCAGAGATATATGATCTTTATAAACATGTTTTTAATAAATATATATTAATTCATCCATTGATAAACTTATTCAATTAATAATTTTATCATCACAACTGTGGGTATTATACTCGTATTTGCTGTTTGTTTTCTTCATGGTTTGTTATTAATACAAATATCCTCCTTTTTTAAATAAGATACTGATTTTATGTGACTTTCCCAAGAAAATTTGTCAACATTGTACATAATTACAACATCTATTACACGTTCGATATCACAAAACCCATTAATTATATTAATAAGTACTCACACAACGATATGATAGTAAAATATAACTACAATGTATTATATTTGATTTCCCCTTAAGTTGCCGGACATGAACTCAAGCACCCTATATGAAGATAGTATGTGGTGCCTCTTACAACTCCCACAGGAAGTTGTGGGAGTTGTAAGAGGCGACAAAGAGATATGTACAAGAAGGTGGGCGCTTTCCGAAGAACCTCCACCTTGCAGTGCGAGCCCCAAGACGCTAATGGGAGAACCTTTGCTCAACGGTGGACGTTGATAATGATTATTTGAATATCTGAAAAATCTACTAATCTTCATTCATCTAAATCCGCTTTGCCGTTTTGTACACGAGCGATGACAAAGCCGTTATTATTCGCGTAAATGTAATTATTTAAACTTTTGCTTGGTGGGTGCTTCTTCAGCAAGAGCCGATCTTGTGAGTACCACAGCAGATTCATATATTCTGTAGCTAACCAGTGTGAAGGCGCTACTGTATTTTAGCGTGAAGGGCACTGAAGTAAGTGACATGGCTGGGTGAGCTAGGCTGAAGTTATGTCGCGGAAGGACAAGCGCAGTGAACTGTAGTGTCAAGCTAATGACACTGCAACTCTAATGTGATAAAAGTTTATTAAAATTGAAAAATAGGAAATGACCTAAAACTATGAAAACGACCAGCGCGAATAGTATATGGATGTGGACTGAGGTAGGAGTGAGAAGCGTCTGAGAAATAATGAATGCTGACTTAGCTCAAAATAATAGGATTTAGGAAAGGTAAGAAGAACAGTAAGGGGAAATGCGATATAACAGTTCGATCCCTACCGCCAGCTTGACCTTCACCGTATGATAAAATGGCATTTTGTGCAAAGCAACAGTGTGCTACGGTAGCTGTCCTTGAGAGCCATAAATAGCACACTTAAGTAGAAAATCTGTCGCCAAGCACCTTACAGTTTGTTCTGGTAGCAGTCCTTATGACAGATAGGAAATTACAGGCATACGAGACTTTATGTCTCAGAGCGCTGGGCGCAACGCAGCTCGTCACTTGTGACGATATGCATCTGTTATAGGCGGAAGTTACTATTAAACACCAGGTAGGCCTCGTGTATGTTCCATTACAATATCTTTCAAATAACCGCCGATCAGATATATACTACTTCCACCAGCCACTATGAAGTTAGTACAGATAGCAAAGAACTTCAATGACAAAAGAGCAACACTAAATAATAACACAGTAATATTATACCTACTATGATTGCCCAGCGAAGCATCGTGCAAGTTGGGGGAAATAGATATGTATAATACGTATGTTTGTCCGGAGATACCTTCCTCAGGCCTCAGCAGATCTAATCTGCATGAAATTTTATGAAAAGTTAGAATTACTAGAATTGTTGGAGTTACGGAAGATGGTTACCTCATATCGTGTTACTTACTTATCGTCAATAAAGGTTTATAAAAGCTTGTACGAGTACAGTTCCCATAAATTCCATAATTTATTATATTATATTTGTTGCTCCATTATAATATAAAAACATTATATTTCCACAACTCGTTCTTTTATCTGCGACAGCTGCAGTTTAATAAACACAGGACACGCGCCCATTGTGCACCTTCGCCGCGCAATGTACATACAACCAGGACAACAACTTTACATTTGCACTCAACTACAATCTTATTTCAAATGAATACGACTTTTAGCTCAATACAAAATTGAAAGAAATTGTCATGTTTACAAGCTTGAAACAACAGTTTTTATTTACAGAAGCAGAGCTTTATATCAACGTGTTAAGTTTTCTATTACAATGCATTATTGAAACACCTGTCACTCATAAAATAGAGTTCAGTTAGCTAAAATTTACTGTGTACTTAAGCTTTATTGCCCTAATATAAGGGTCATAATCAATTATCGAATATATACAACTAAAAACTACGGTAAAATTGATGTGTTATTTTGAACCTTACTTCGGTGTATGACAGTGTGTTTTCAAAGTATGAGTTGGTAAAAATAATGTTAATCATAGAAATAGCGGGAGGTGGAGACAAATCAGGACAATATTTAATGAATCCGCGTGAAGGGAGCGTGACGAGTAAACACGAATGCCGAAATCCCCCCGAATGTTCCACCTTGTATTTATATTTTGGACAGATTGAACGAGATTGTGGATTGTTCTATTGTGAGATTGGAGATTCCAGTTTGTAAACGTGAATAATTACAATATTAAGGCATCGTAACCTATGAGCTCAGGAGCCGACGTCTGAAAAATAAAAATCCTGTGAGTATTTCTTAATTGCTTCAAACATCAACGTTATTTGTAGTTTCATATTCAGTATCCCTACTAAAAAAACAGACAAATCGTGTTGATACTTAAAATAACTACAGCCCAAGTAGAAAATAAGTCACCAAGCACGTAACGGCTCCGGCGGTTGTCCATGAGAGCCTGTTGCAAGATTATGTTTTGCCTGTTTGCCAGCGGGTGAGTGTGTGGTCGAAAAGTAATTAATCTGAAATAGAAACCGCTTTCAAACCAATATGACAAGAAAGCGCTCAAAACCGTGACATTTGTATTTTTGTACGCCGTATTGATGATATATTTTTTTATCTTATTTCGCCTCTGGCGAGAATAGAGTGTACGTCTTCCACCTGGAAGTTACGCCGGATATATTTCATGCAGACGAAGTTACGTAAATCTGATGGGTGGGCTTCTCCTTCCTTTACGACACTTAGACGTTGATACTTCTCACAGAGGGTAATTTTATGCCACGCCACCACTCCATGTAATGTAAAAAAATATTGTTATAGTTGTTTGTTAGACATAAATTAAAAATATTAATTACTGTAGAAACCATCACTGAGATTCTTGACCATCCTTCTCGTATTGGCTAAAAATCTAGAAAATAAAATCCCTTTTAAGATTTTAATGCCGCAAGGAGTGATTGTATCAGCAAAGTTTCTCCAGCTCGGAAAGGTGCAAATTAGATATTGGAATGATTGGTGACTAACAATTTATTAATAATACTTATCGATGAAAAAATCAGGAATCACTATATACCAGATTGCACTGATTTTGTTCATCAGTGAATTATAAAACCTTTTGAACAATTTTTTACCCATAACAATGATAGGTTATTTCTCCTTTCTTTAAATATGCGACATTGCTGTGTAATCTGCAAGTTATAACAGCGCACCGCAGCATTTTAAATTAATTTGATGGAGCAGCATGCACTGAAAGTCTGCGGAACGACTTTCAGTAGTATTATAGTTTGTTGACGTAAATAATCCTGTTGAGGAGCATGCTTGGCACGCGTGCCACGTCCCCATCACCTTTCTATTGCTTTCTCTTTTCTGTAGTATCAGCAAAGTTTTAAGGAGAAAACAGGATAATGCGAAACGACAATTTCGTGAATTTTCTTTCTAGTCCTGTAATGTTACTGTGTTCCCAAACAATAATCCTATAAATATGATCTGTACTGTACCTTCACTATATTTTAATAAAAGGTAAAGGTGTAAAGGCCATTTTACTCTTAGTTTGCCTGCTACATCCTGCGCTTTACGCAGTCGATGATCAAATTAATCAAGACAAATTGTAATGAAATCAGCACAATACAATTAACGTAATATTCGGTAATTGAGTGCTGCGTTGACTCGTTACCGGATGTAGCAGGCTGAGGAGCCACTAACATACGTCACGCCACGTCACTCGACGTTACACTACGGTAGGACGGCTACCGATAACATGTCAGCCCCCTTCGGATTATTGGTAAACTTCAGTAAAACAAATAAATACGGTAAATTCACAAATGGTTGTTTTTGTTAATCCTAACTAACATACTTAGTCATACCACTATATTATATGCATTTTATAGATTTTCACATTAAACATAGGAGGCGCTGTGTCCGACGTTATGAAGATAACGAAGCTCGTGGGTGGCATCAATGTAATTTTGTATGTTACGAAAAATAGATACAAAAAGTTTCTGACATTTTATATTGTTGTCCCATTTAAAAAGGTTGTTAGTTTTGATAAACGTATATAGGTAAACCATCAAAGGTTGTGAGGGTGTTCTGGCGCTGAAAAGCGCTAAATAGCTTTTCCATCTCGGAATTTCTTTTTGCTTTTTTTTTATGTTATTGTGATGGAACAAGCTCGAGGTCCACCTGATGTTAAGCGGACTAACCTCTGCCTATAACAGATGCATTTTGTCACAAGTCACGAATTTCACTGCGCCCGTCACCTTGAGACATAGTTCTTATGTCTCATGTGCTTGTAATTTCACTGGCTCTCAAGGACTGCTGCCGGAACACACCGTTAGGTGCTTGGCGACAGATTTTCAGGAGGGCATTCGCAAAATGTCCTTGCACCATGCGGTGAAGCTCAAGCCCGCGGCGGGAATCGAACATCATTTTTCACCTCGTGCTCTTTTGATTCCCTCGCTAACGCTCAGGATTCTAAATTGAGCACGTGGTTAAAAATCAACTTTGCACTCTTGTATAACAAATAAATATATTGAATAGATTTTAGGACTATTTATTATACAGCAATAATAAAATATTTTATATATTATATATTTTTAAGGCCAAGTTAATTCCAAAACATGTTTTATTTTAAATCTTAATAGTATAACATTGAAATGTTGGCTGTAAATTACGCGTACTATAATGAAAATGATTATGCATATAACTTATATATTTGTGTATATCACAATATGTCAATGAAATAGCAAAGCCTTAATAAGGTATATGGAGAAGTTTATTAATAGTTTTCGACTTAAATTACTAGTTTGTTTCAGTAAGTTTTCTTTAATTTTACACTAAAACTGATTGCGATTTCATTACCTTGCTGCCTCCCTTTCACTCCAACTTAATCCGACAATAATTTTCAATTTCTTAACATTCTTTTTCAGTATCTTTATAATCGTATATATGCATTTCGTACTCAGTGAATTTTATAAATTTGTGACGAATACGGCTCGCGGTTGCAGATTATTTTCCTACTTTACGTTATCACCCCGTGAAAAGTCTGGATGTAAATAATTTTAAATAATAAAAAAATAAATAGAATAATAAAATAATAAAAATAAAAGAAAGTTCTTAATTTACACTAGTTTCGCCGTCTGCTCATTTCTTGTTAATCAATAAAAGAAACACTGGTGGCTAACCAGCTGAGCACACTGAGGCTGAAGCAATACACAGACAATCCACTAGGTGTCGCTATTATTAGGACTATTTACTGACAAAATTTAATAATTTAGAGATTTAAAATTTACTAACGAGCAAGTAATATTAAGTAAGAAACAACTTAATTTATAATTTATTGATAATAATTTAAAATAATACATTTTTTGTTTCGCTTGATATGTTAGTGTTTGACCGCTATCTCAACTGATGGTAAGTGATGATGTGGTCGAAGATGTTGTTCAGGCTAACCTATAATTACTGGATCTCAAGGACAGCAGCCGAAACATACCGTTAGGTGCGTGGCGACAGATTTTCTACTTGAGGGTGGTAGCTAGCCAGACGGGCATTCGCATAATGCCCTACCACCATGCTATAACTACTGCCACCCTAAGAGGACAACCGGGAAAGACGGTTTAACGTGCCATCCGAAGCACGGAAGCGCTCAGTAGTAATGTGTGTAATTGAACGTAATACCAAGGGTTATCGCATTCGTTGAAAACGTTGATACGGAGATTCAAAATGTAAAAGGATGCAAAGCTCTCATTGGCTTGACCAACGGAGCTTCATTAACGAATATGGTGACCTGCAGATGGTGGATGGCTACTATGGTGACCTCGTAGCGCACCATATAAGGAGCCCTTAGCGCTCTGTAGTGGACATGGTGGGAGGTTTCATTTTCCAAACTGTGGAATGAGACGGCCACTTTTTACTTGACGTCTTACTGAACAACAGCTCAGCGCGAAAATATCTAAAGTAACTTAAGTGCTCTTGATCTCGATCACTAACTTTAATTCGTGTGTATTTTCTTTGAACCCCATTATAGGGGTTCCAGTACCAGGTTCTTTTACCAGGTTCCAGAACCAGCTTCTTGTACCGGTCTCCCTGCACCTTCACCAGACCACTGCCTTCTACGGAAAGAACTGTAGAGACTAATGGTTCCTGAGTGCAGCGTACCGCACCTTACAAGCCTGAACGTCTCCTGAACTTCTTTCTTATACTACGATCTTCAGGACGCCTGCCAATTATGGCAAACTCCCCATTAATGAGGAATCGTTCAACAGAGGACCAGCCGTCTGATACAGGTACTCGTATAATCTAAAAGCACAGAGTTTACTGGTATGACCTATATAGCCGGCATCAAGAACATGTTTGAATTTAACTTTAAACTCCCTTTGCCTAATATTGCACCTATTTTTGAATAAATGTATACCAAGCTAGCGAGATCCGTGTGAAAACTAAAATAATCAGCGTAGACCAAACATCAATCAAATTAATCCCACGCCAAGACCTTTCGCGTTAATTCACGTCATACCTTTCAAACCCTTCCATAGCTAGCTACATGTACAGTATGCGCGGGACCCCTAACTACCTCAATACCAACCAATCAAGTAACTTGATTACGTCACCGTCGTCGTCCCGCACTACGGACTGATGACGACATCCATCAAACAACTCTAACAACACGTTCCGCTAATCAACTATTCAACCTCGAATTGTTTTGGACCTTCGCTTATCACAACTCGGGTCGGTATCTAGGCATATAATAGTATGTGCTGCTATATAGATTTATTCTTCATGAAAGTCTTTATTTTCTATATTTATGTTCCTACAGTGTGGCACTGGTATACGATCTTTTTTATTAATTTTAAAATAAAATAACACACCAAATGTACAATTTTGTAAAAAGTAATTTTATGTCAGGCCCGTATGCCGCCTGTATGATGCAACTGTTCTAAATAAATTCCATCGGTGGTTATGTATACGAGTCCCTTTAACAAGCCACGTTGTCTGCCAAATGTTCAGGCCCAATAATCGTTACGCACAGTGCCAACAATTGTTATTCACAGTTGTTTGTCCCGAAGATACTTCGCCGGCCTTTTGTTTTGATTAATGAACATAACAATTCCCTAATAACTTTGCATTACTTATATTCTTTATCTGATAAAACATGGCATTTTGGTGCTATTAGGTACATTGTTTTTATTAAACGTCTTCTCAGTATTATAATCCTGGTACGTGAAATTGTTCAGTGACTAATAAACTAATAAAATAGTGGAATAACTACACTGTACTATGCTTACACTTGTAGCTATAATTTGTTAGTATGATGACCCAGTAAGCTGTTCATGACCACCTTTAAATTACTAACTGTACAATTCATTATCGTGGACCGAGTACACTGCAGCTGTACAAGGCCGGCGTAATCGTAAATCAGCTTATATTTGATATAAATTGAGACAACGTCTCCTACCGTGTGCCCGATTACCTGAAGCACGCGGGACGCGGGGGGATGGTCATAAATTGTTCACGTTAAGCGATGAATGCTTTATTATTTCCACAGATCAGGGAGTCTCAACTTTCTCAAGAATTTCACGTTGTAAAGTTTTATTTCATGATGGTAATATTTTTTGTAATTATAACATAGTAGTAATAATTAATATACCTAATTATTTTTATAAAAACCGAGATCAGGCACAATGACCTTATAATATATATAATAAATAGATTCAGGCGTTACTTCGCGGAAATCCATATTTAATAATAACAAATATATATTTTTCTATTTTTTAAGTGTTTTATTAAAATATTAATTTGATGTTTTAATAAAATATTTTAAAAATATTTGTTGTAATTATCATATATAATGGTTAAATATATGTAGTTTATTAATACTGTAATACATTAATTTATACTACGTACTTTTGTATGTATTTGAGACTTACACCACCATCCCCTGCTCAAAAATATATTCTCTGTCCATCCAAAGGTAGTCTGGAAGAGATCGCTTTTAGCGATAAGACCGCCCTTTGTACATAACTATTGTTATTGTTTCTTTGTGATTTCTTGTTTTTTTGGTGTCAATAAAGAGTTATCGTATCATATCGTATCGTATTAAAGAATGCACATATGTCATTGTTATGTAAATTTATATGGGCCCGTATAACTCAGATAAAATTAATAAAACAAACTAACACAGGTCAATTCATGTTAAGCTATTCTGCAACAACATCACAAACAGTCCTTTCCAAGTAGGTTAGGTATATACTGCTTCTGCATTTTTGGTATTTTCAGAGCTTTTAACCCTGACCTTACAGATGTACCTGGATTACGTATGTCACTCAAGAAATTACACCCGTATTGTAATATAAAAACATCGCTAAAAGGTAATTATTAGCGTATAATTTCTTATATTGACGTTATGCTACGGCTTCCCTTAGACAACCTAAGGGCAGAATTAGTAGCATAGCGCTTGGTGCAAATTGGTGTTGAGTCCGCAGTAATATCACGATGCAGTCAAAATGAAAAGTGATATATCGGACATTGTTTGTGAATAGAAATTAAAAAGTTTACATTTTATCATTTTTCATTTTTCATTTCATTTTCGCCTATAAAAGTGAAGCATATAAAAAAGAAACTCATTCTAATAAGAGCCTATTTCATCGCATACAACAGCTGTCACGCTAATATCTTTCCAAACGCGGAGACAATGTGCACACTCGACCGTCCGCCGACCAACAACCGAATGAGCACGGTCAGGTCCCGTTCCGGCACCGGACGGCGGTGCGGCGGTCGGACGGAATAATGTATGCCGCGATCCGGAACTTCGCTCATTGAATTTATAGTATTGCATTTGAATACGACTTCTTTTCGCGCAAGCACAACACTAAACTTGGGTTTGAGTAGGTTGTCTATTTTTATTTCAAAATATGATACAGATAAATATATAAAGAAGTTTTATTAGTCCTTTTGTAATTTTTTTACAGGCACCTCAAGGTGCATTTAATACATATTTATACTACTTAAATATATTAATTATAATTACGTCTATGTAAATAATTGATTAAAATGTAATAATCATAATATTTTTATACATTATACAGTTAAATAAAATTATCAGTTATCACGTTTGCACTTGTCCTAAGAATAAAGATTCTAAAAGCTGCATTGATATGAAGTTTTTTATAGTGTAGAAAAAAAGTTCTCAAGTTTTAGTTTGAACAAACTATATATTAAGGTGGTCAAGCTTTTTGGTAATTTATAATACATCAGTATTTTCGAATGAAGACCTTGTTTCTGGACTTTAATTGCTAATCTGATTTTTGGTACAACCCGAATTTCATTATGTTAGCTTTTCATTATTACGCAGATTGTAAGGTAAAACTTTTCCTGTTTTCTGGAATATCCCTATCCTCATGAATTTCTAATAAACAATTATCGATGTAAAGAGAAACAACTGTCATTATTTTGTCTTTCTTAATCACATGATTACAAGTACTATCGCGTGCCTTGCGAAATACACATTTAAAAATTATTAGAGTACTATTTTTTTTGTTCCAGACGGGAATCGAACCCGCTTCTTCAGATTTCGCTCCGAATGCCTATTCGGGAAAATTTAGAGAACTTTTCAGATAAATAAAAATCTGCTCCAGTTAATGAGGTTTTCTAATATTGGCCACATCTCATCCTGTCACGAATGTGGTTGACTGTATGTTAAGATTCCAGATTGCTCAGGCAGGGATTGTTCAGTGGAAGGCGCCTTCCACCTGGACAATCTGTTCTGAATGCTTGACAGGGCCGGCAGTTCACCGGGCTGGAATAAAACACAAATACACGAAAATTAAACGAAAGAATAGAATTACACTTACATGCAACTTATGAAGGGAGGAATTCCACTAGAATCCCACTAGAGTGTATCTGAATATTTGGTATTGGCCAAGACTAAATATTTGATTGTACTCACTCGTGGGGGCTCCTCTAGTCCTCCGAGACTCCGAAGTAACGAACCAGCACCGTCTCAATTGCACAACACACCAAAAGTCCAAATGTCTTTAATACGTTATCACAAATCACAATATTGTCAATCAAGGGTAAAACCAACTAGGTTTCCAATTCAAATGTAATAGAATCAAGGTCAAAAAATCAACTAACAATGAGCAAGCAAAAACTGAAGTTATTTTCACATACAAAAATTCCATAGATCACAAATAGACGACTAGCAAAGCGGCGTGTTCCAATTGCCCGCGAAATTGATCGGTCCGAACACTGTAAGAAGTATTACTTTAATAAGTACATAATGGCTTTTGTTTTGCAATGTGTATGGTTAATTATATTGCCTATATAAAAGTTACTTAAATATATTATGTTCAAATAGTACTTATATTACTTTGTTTATATATAATTCATATATGGTCAGCCAAGTTATTTTTAAGATTTGTAATTATGCTGTATAGCACAACTTGGACTATTATTGATAATTTTGAATTCAAAAAGAACTCTTGTATGACAATAATATTAAAAACGGCCTCAAAATATATACGATAGTTATTTTTCTAAAACGTCGTGTGACAATTCAACACTAGGGCTGCCAACAGCCAATTACGACACCAACCACTCGCAATAGAGCAGGGTTGTCTCGCACGGGTGACGTTACTATCCGACCGACCGGTTTCGGCTGACCCTCGTCCGGTCGCTGAAGGATTACGGATATAGCTCTCTCCCAGATGAAATCATCGATCCATACTAGAGGCCAATCCGATGGATAATTTTACACTCGAACACTTGATATTGGTATGAAAACTGATTGATGAATTTATTTTGTATATCTTTAACAATATACAAAATAAATAAATGTAATTTTACATTTACGGCAGGTAAGCGGCTAAGCTTATAAAATCACATTAATTATTTTATTGTACTGTATCAGCCGGATCATCCATTGCTGAACACAGCCTCCCCTATAAAGGGGGTATTTGCCATAATCCCCACGCTTGGCAGGCGTCTTGGGGATCGCAGTGTCAGATGACAGTTCTTTTGAAGGCGCTGCTGCTCACCTTCCAGTATTTTTCCCTTAGTCGCCTTTTACGACACCCACGGGATGATATGGGGAGGTGCAATTCTAACCCGGCACCCCACGGGGTAATTATTTTATTATTGCAATAAAATTAATATGATTAAATGCACAGTGTCACGTCTGTTTCTCCTGTTAGTATGTAATACTCATGAGATATGCAGAAACCGCAGATTGTCACTTGCTACGATATTGTCATATCTATACAAAACTAATTTAGCGTCCAATATAACAATTTACAAATTTGATTTGTAAATTTATATTATAAAAACATTTTAATATTAGCTACTTCCGTAAGCTAGTTACGTAATGTTGCTGACTTCAAAAGCCTAAAGACTGTTTACTATGCCTTGACTCAGTCCGTTTTGACCTACTGCATTGTCTCGTGGGGTGGTTCCTATAAAACTACAATGTTAAGACTGGAACAAGCTCAAATAGCTGTACTGAAAGTGCTTGCTAAGAAACCTATTCGCTTTCCCACCGAAAAACTGGGAAAAGAATGAATAATCATTCTTCGAGGTTCTCACTGTTCGACAACTCTTTATCATGCACGTAAAGCAAATTTCCTATAATTCCGAATTACAAAACTCAAAGCGCAGGTCCGATATTGTGTGTAGAATAGAACGTCGCCGAACGAAGGTCGCCAGTTGCCACTACTATCACAGTAGCTCATCACTTTACAACAGAATAAATAAAATTTTAAATATATACCCGCTTACTCTACACAAATGTAAAACTAAAATCCTCGAATGGCTTGTGACTATGTCATATGAAGATACCGAAAATCTCCTTATGAAACCTATTTAGAATACTATTAGTTTCTCTACTAAATAGCCACCTACACACACACACACTCACACACACACACACACATACTCACACATACACACACTATTAACCAATACATAATATACCTACTTCTACAACTCAATTTCTTAACCAAATTATGTAAATAATCTTTAATACACTCACTTTATTAATTGACCAAAAACTGTAGTGTAACTATATATTATATTGAAATTAGAAGTCTTATAGCTTAATACAAAAACTAAAATTATATATTCTATACATACTTTACTAACCTAATATTAAATATCGTAATTAAATGTATAAAAAAATATATTTAAATAATAATACTGTAATTTTGGATCACTGTATACTTACTTCACTAGCTTAAGGAGACGGGCGTTGCTATCTGCGACACAGTCTTGTACTATAGCAGGTAGCATCGTTTCACTGTTTATTGTTTCCTATGTTATTTTTGTTCCGAAATAAAGATTATTATTATTTTTATTCAAAGATTTTGAATTCAAGCACAAGAGTTCCTGAGTTGTCAAATTCAAATTCGACAGCGTCCGCTCCAGCACTGATGGTGTTGGCCGTCATTTTCAGAGAGGGACCATTTTCGATACAAATATGTAATTTCATCACAATTAAAAACATTTTGTCATACGTCCCGATGTTTTTCTTTACTACATTATTGTCCCAGCATGTCCAATATAAAAACAGTACCGCCTAAGCACGCTCAGTGGAAATATTTGCAACAGAAAACGTAGCTGTCATAAGTGGCTCATAAACGTATTCAAACGTTACGAATGCACGTTTCCTGAGCCATAATATGTGGTTCATCGGACAGATAAAGTGGTAACTAATTTATGTATTAATGCTTTTTTTTTCAAAAACCACGCGAACGATGACATGATGATGTACAACTGGCTAGCTACCAAACTCAAGTAGAAAATAGGTCACCTAATCGTATAATATAAAGTAAACCGTTAAAGTGAGTGAGCTTCCACTGTACTGCCATAAAATTGAGACATATACATAATCTTGACTTACTGCCTTGGTACTTATCTCTGTGCCATATGACTTTCGTCCAAAGGGTGGATCACGGCCAATTGTTTTCGGCGACAAGTTATAAATTTGATTGTTCGGAATATCTGAATGTTCTTGTATCAACGAAGATCTCTGAATAGCGCAAGCCGTGAAGAATACTGTACGGTTTGATTTGAACTTTTATGATAACTTTATTTAGGCAAATACAATTTAAAACAGCCACCCAAGTGAGGGTCAGCCTATCTATTCGTTACTTTTTATAAAAATTACAACAGCTTTTGAGACCAATAAATCTTTGTTTTGGTCAACTACATAATACTTTTGAAGCAGTGATGGCACAGTGGCATTAGCTATGGACTGTCGCGCAGCAGGTCCATGGTTTGAATCCCGCCGCGGCCGCGGCCCGCGGCCCGCGCGCGGGCTTGAGCTTCACCGCGTGATGGAAGGGCATTTTGCGAATGCCTGCCTGGCTAACGACCCCTCAAGTAGAAAATCTGTCACCAAGCGTGTGTTATCCGGCAGCTGCACTGAGAAAAATCTAAAGTCAAAAGCGCCCTAATGACGGCCAATTTATATGGTATGAAGGCAAAAACCGACCAAACGTAAATACGTATAAAAACGCCTTCCAACTAGAAGGCGTTAAACGAGGTACAGTGAAGACGAATGTTTCTTTTCTTCTTCATATAAGGTGTATTTTGTGGTCTTTCTTAAATATTGACTTGTCGATAAGGCTGATTAAGTCGTACGTTATAGTGATAATCACCGATTATAAACCGCCGTAAAAGTAAGGTATACTTTATGGTCAATACTGCAATTATTATCGTATAACAAGTTCAATTCTGAAAATACTTTACGGAAGGCGTTTTTTGACGGTTGTGTTTATTATTAAACATGGTACATTTTTATTGATTTCGCTTTGCGTGGTGAAAATCATCTTAAGAAGTGTGAATTCACCTTGCGTAGTTATAATTCAACGGTAAAAGGTCAAATTTGATTAAAGCTCCACAGACATTTTTCCCAGTGTGGCCTTGAGAGCTAGTTACTCTATGTTAAGCCTGTTTAATCCCTTCGACCACATCGTCACTTTCCATCAGGTGATATTATGGTCGAAGAACCTAACAGGAATAAAAAAAAATGGAAAGTGTTTTTGTTTTAATAAAGAAAATTGTTACGTAATATACTTACACAAATTCAAAAACTAGTTATATACCTCGTAAAATATATTCTAGGCATTTACAGATCAATTGTTTGTAGTTGAAGAAAAACAAATCACTGATTTCATAAGGTAGTTCTCAATTTGAAAGTTTTTTTGTTGTGTGATTACTTTATAACTCTTTGCAGGGTGTACCAATTATGATGATTTTTTCACATTCAGAAGCTGGTAGTTGTTATGTGGTCTCATTCAAATTTGAGTGAGATCTGACGAGTAGTATCTGATTGATCCCTAATAATGTGTATTTTTTATTTGAAGTCGTTTTTTTTGTATAATTTTATTCTAGAAATTATATTTGATCAAGTAAGCCTCTTGTTCTTTTATTATACGATAAAAAAAATCTGTAACCGGCTCACAAAATTTCACGTGAATCGGTTGAGATACAATTCGATTGTTTTCCTCTACAATCGAATACTCGTAGTATTCGATTAATTATCGTTTCAGTTTATGGACACTTCTAAAACAGCAAAGATACATGCTTTGAAAATGTAAAAAATACATATATAAGTCGTGTAGTCTTCAATTTAGAAAACCAATGGTAAATAATATTAATCAACTAAAATATTGATCAGTCTCTATTAGGCAAAAAGTTTGGTTTGAGTCCGAGAGACGCGTGAAATACTCGAATACCAACAAAATTTCATGACAATGAAACGGGTCATGCAACAAGAGTGAACTTGGTACAAACATAGAAGTAAATACTTCTGCCTACAACTTGCCACATAGAAGCAAGTTTGCTTCTGTACCTGTCTGTGCCTGTTCTCACTACTCACGCATATCCTTCTTTACGCAATACATATATACCTACACAAATAATATACAACTTCATACGCGTACGATACAAATGTTTTTAAAATTAAACGGAACCACATAACGAAAATAATGAAATAACATTTTAGGTGACGTTTCTGTTGACGTCATATTTTTTTTACTCGTTTCATTGATGCGTACCGCTTAAAATATCATTCACAAACGCCTAAAATAATGTCACAATTACCATTAAATCATCCTGGTATGCAAATACATTTCAGTAAATGGACTATAATCTTAGACTAAATTAATTTAAAAAATACAAAACCCAACTGCATTTTTTTTTTATTCTTTATTGGTTCGCCTTTGACCACTATGTCACCTGATGGTAAGTGATGTTGTGGTCGAAGATGTCGTTCAGGCTAACCTAGAAGTACTGGCTCTCAAGGACAGCTGCCGGGACACACCCTTAGGTGCTTGGCGACAGATTTTCTACTTGAGGGTGGTAGCTAGCCAGGCGGGCATTCGCAAAATGCCCTACCACCATGCTATAACAACTGCCATCCTAAGACAACAACCGGGACCGACTGCTTAACTTGCCCTCCGAAGCACGGAAACGCTCAGTAGTAATGTCACTAGCGGTCACCCATCCAACTCATGACCGTGGGCGACGTTGCTTAACTTTGCTGATCGGTTGAGAACAGCTAAGTAAACTTCGCTACGAGCGCTTCGAAATTTATTTTGGTTAAACGTTTTATCGTTCCATTAAACATAAAACAGCAAGTTATATATATTTATGGAATCGTGTTTTAAATTCTTTCATTTTGATACGTACCATTCGATTGGTTTGGAAGAAAAAAATATCTAACAATATGGCGTCTAAACTCGTGTAACAAACATACAAAATAAACACACAATTGAATTGAGAACCTCATCTTTTTTGGGAGGCGGTCTGGAAGACAGATACTTATTGCTCTATTAATTGATCATTGTTTTTTTTTCTTTTACATGTTGGTAAGCCTGAGGAACTATATTTACTCAAGTTTTTCAGAAAGAAAGTGTTGGTATTTACAACACAGTTTTAATCTAAAATTTGCGCGGGTATCATCGTGTTCCATTACTGTTTATGCCGTCGCTTAAGTGCCAAATAAATAATATTTATAATTATTTTTGTATCCAATCGAATTACACTACACATATATTATACCTTGTTTTACCTGCAAAACAAACCTTTAAGAACTTTTCAGACCGATAAAGTAAAAGAAACGACACTCGGACCGTCACCCGGCGGAAGTTCGGTCCATCTCATTATTTAATTAAAGACGACAGCGTTCCGCTCTCCGAACTGTTCGCGTCTCAAAGTGTCTCAAAATCAATAAACTTGTTTATGTTGACGGAGGTCGCCCACTACGTCTACAATAATCTATTACTATATTTAATTGTAGTGAGTACATGCCCCAGATGCGTTATGTGGTAGTTTAATCAATTAGGAATACAAATGGTGGTAAACGTATTGCAAATTGTAATATACCGAATACAGTTCAGACTCCAAACTGCTAGTGAACCCAGAACCTCAAGAATCCAAAGGGTTGCTTTCACCACTCCACCGACCAGTCGATGTCCAAATGCAGATAATTCTGCTGTTACCTGCACACACTTGACAATGACATATATGCAAATATGTACTGCCTCATAATTATTATTATAAACTAAACTATTATTACGTGTCTACTGCTTGAACAGAGAGTTGGGTGGCTCCAAAACTAATGGAAGACTTTAAAGTGTTCAGTTTCCGATGGATATATTATACAACCTTAACATGGGAGCAAACCTACCCCAATATTTTTAACCGATCTTATAAGAAGGAGGTGGTTTTCAGAACAGTAATTTTTATGTGTTTGTTTTCTGACAAAACAAAAGAAAAGTAAGAATTTTATCCAGAATTTTATATAACAGATGTGATTTAACCTGAAGGGTATTTTGTATTGTGCTTCAGTTCTGATTGCTGTACATTTTCACTTCCATAACACAATGATTTTTGAACTAAATTACCATTGAACCAAATAACGACTTGTTATTCTCTTTGTAATCAAGTTTTTCTTACAGCGACTACACAGCTTTACAAAACCAACAAAAATCGTTATTATTTACTTCTTCAACAAACTTTTGTAATTAGTCAGTGAAAATCTCAAACGTTTTAATATTTAAAGGCTTGAATTTAATTTGTTTAAAACAAATATTTACCGAAGCACCATGTTGTTCTCATCAACAAGCTATAATCAACAAAGTGTTCGATCCCAACGGCAGAATTACTGAAATTACGATGTTTTATAAATTATTAGTGCATGAATAAAACGGCACGGTGGTAGTGGCTAATGTAATTTATACTAATTGATAGACAACATGCAGTGTAAATTTTTTATGAATTTTGGAAGAAAAACAATTTATTTCACACATATATGAACATTTTTAGAATCGAACACAACTCTTTTTATGCTATGAAGTGTTGAGACGGACAAGGCATTCATCTGATGGTAAGCGGTACTTCTATGAATTCGTGTTTTTCGTTTTTAATATCGAGTCCTTATACCTACATAGCTATACGAAGATCACCTTGAGGGAGCCGTTTTGTTCCATATTTAACGCTAATTAGGTTCGTTGTTTATTAATCCTCTTGTCAGATCTGTTGATTGTCATCTCATAATTTTGTACACATATGCTTCTTCAAGCAGTCCTAGCATATATACCTTCATAGGACTTCGTCTACTCCTTAAACAACCGTCCTCATAGTCAACATTATACTTGTTATCATCCCCCTCATGGCATGCCCATACTGTGTATACAATACGGTAGTCTAATACTGAGATTTCTCTGTTATTTTCAATAAATTTCAACATACACAGGGTACATGTGAACATTCCAAAAAAATGTATAACATTGCAGACTGGTAAGGATAACATCACTTATGACTATGTAAAATAACTGGATGTCGAAGAACAGGTGTTTCATTTTGCTCATCTCCAGATCGATACTTCTACTTTTTACTTTTGATTTTATGTTTATGTATGGTTTGGATGTTGGGTTCATTCTCGTCTCATTCTTAATATAATTTAACATAAGATCGTTGAATCTGAAATAAAAATCTTAATTCCTATTATCTAAGTATCTTTATGAAACATGAATAACATATTGTTGCCATTAAGAGAAAATAATCATTTGATTGTTTTCCTTCAGTTCCCTTAAATAATCGTGTTTCAACTGCATCATACAATTTCATAAAACATATTTTACGAGCAGGTATATGCAAATTCAACCATAACAATATATCCGCTCACACGCTAAGCGCTAATTTAGTTAAAGATAATGCTTGTTCGGAAGTTAAACAAGATGGCTTGAAGCGTTAAACTCCGAGCTAAACTATTCTGCGCCGAACCGCAGCATTTACGAGTTGCAATAACATTCATAGGAATAACCGCAGTCCCAGCGCGCGGCGTGCCGCTCGACTGTCGCCCGACACCCGCACGGCACCGCAGCGACACACAGTAGATCGAAAATCGTCTTTCATAGACATAGAATCTGGAATTATTAAAGCTAAATTTTTTTGCTTGGGACGAGTTCTGTTAATCATTGTTATACTATAAAATGGGATGTGCGACAATTGTGAGTACAAATAGGCAAGATATAATTTTTTTTTGAAAAATTTGTATGGGACTAACGTATAAAATGTCAATATCTCCGTAATCACAAGTTTGGCCGTTATATTCTTGCACACGTAATAAGTACTAATTATTTATGATTTTTTGACATACTTTGTTTTGCGGCACCACTTGCGATTTTTTTTTTAAAAATCGTCAAAGTTATCAATTTTTTTTATATTGAAAACTGTTTGTAATGCTTAAAATATGCGATTATTAGTTCTAGTTTAGGGTATTTTATAAATCCTAATGCAAAACTTTCTAAGAAATCACAAAAGACTGTTAACCAAAACATTTTCACCTCTGAATACAACTTGCATGGTAATAATAAATTATCTTTTGAATCTAATCTAGTCACCTGTAATGGTATGGTAATCAATAACAAATGAGTACTTACTGTAAAAGTACTCATTTGTTAATGACCTCCGTTAGGTGATCAGATAGACTAAATACCTAATAAAGCAATTAGCGAAAGGATACACTCAAAAGAATATGTATTAAGTTTAAGAGCTCCGTAATTTAATAATTAGTGCAGAATTATCATTCTTTTTTATAGGCTATATTTAATGCTTCAAATATACGTAATTTATCAGTTTTATACTATGCAGATCCATAGTATAAAACTATCATTAGTCTTATACTATCATATATCATTCAATTTTCTGTTAAGATTTATAAAATACCCTAAACTAGAACTAATAATCGCATATTTTAGCATTACAAACAGTCATCAATATAAAAAAAAAATAATAACTTTGACGATTTTTAAAAAAAAAATCGCAAGTGGTGCCGCAAAACAAAGTATATCAAAAAATCATAAATAATTAGTACTATATACGTGTGCAAGGATATAACGGCCAAACTTGTGATTACGGAGATATTGACATTTTATATGTTAGTCCCATACAAATTTTTCAAAAAAAAATTATATCTTGCCTATTTGTGCTCACAATTGTCGCACATCCCATTTTATAGTATAACAATGATTAACAGAACTCGTCCCAAGCAAAAAAATTGACCTTTAATAATTCAAGATTCTATGTCTATGAAAGACGAGTTTCGATCTACTGTGCGACACCGCAGTCACTCCGCCATGAGTGCCTGCTACTTGGACAAATGCTGTTTACAGAACAGTTGTGGACTTTCAATTGAAATCGTTGCTTTAAGTTGCAGTTAATGTACGAGTTTTGGGATTGTTCGTGTGATAAAAGGGGAGGGTCGAGTATGTGTGTGGGTTTTGTCTTAACTATTATTGATTATGGAGAGTAAACTATGACAGACAGTAGGAATGTCCTTTATTGATTGGATGCCATTTGGTGTTTGGCTTTTTTTGAGGATGGAAGTACAGACATGGATTACGAATTGAATAAATTTATTTTTAAATATGAGGGCCTAATGGTTAATCTACTGTTCTATCTATCTACTTCTACTTTTTAATTTAATCTCAGTTATTAACCTTGTTAAATATTGGTCTTCTTATTTATGACTTTTGTTTTAATGTGCTGTTTGCGTTTGATATGACCGGACCGCAGCACAGAGGCCCGATTCTCTTAGCTATTGAACGGCGTTAACGCAACTCAATTGCATGAAAATTGTAGTTCTTGACAGTATCCGTAGTCTGCCCGCTATTTAGGTTCGATCGCAAGTCAGTGGCTTGCTATCAATAGTTTGTGACATATTTGGTATGCTGTAAGCTATTTTGTGCGATTGCGTTGCTACAGTGGCATACTATATTTTGGAGGATTTTAGATAGAAAAATGATTTAAGTATATTTATTGAATGTATTGTTTGCTGGAAAACCACTGTATTAATGTTTTGACTTTTATTATTATTTCATTGGCAAAATTTGCACAGCCATATAGCGACGCGATTGCTATACAACTGCGATTAGGAGCTAGAATTAGCAGACTACCGAATTTGACATTAACAGCAGTTCGATCGCAGAAGCATCACAGTAGTGTGGCGTTTGGTCAATAGCTAAGAGAATTGAGGCCCCGAACGCACCCAGTGTCACTTCCTTAAAGTTATAACTCACAAAATTCTAAAGTATTAACTGACACAAATGCATCCAGATGTTCATTTTAAACAAATGTAGTTCACTTGCTCATATTGCATTGCTCTTAGGTTCACAACTCACCTTATATAATACGTGTGCTTTGTCATTTACATTTTATTACTAACCTTAATTAATGTAACGAATTTATTAAAAATACGATTTTAAGCACTATTGCATGCTTTTCAAATATCACTTCTACGTTTTTTTTTTCTATGAATTTATTTTAAATGTTTCTTTGCAATTGTAGGTTGTGAGCATCGGTATTACTCTCTCGGCTCCATAACGCGTTCGTCTGCAGCTTGAGCTGCAATCCAGCTTCGATGATAACCATAACCTTCTAAGTAAATGGTACATTGTTGTTGTACATCCAATTGTACACAATACACAACCTTCATAGCTAAGTTGTATTATAGCGAACTATTGTATTGTCTCCCCTTACAAGCTCATCGACTCGCTCCATGTACTGCACTGTGCCTAATGCGATGCAATGAATAATGGACTCGCTGCATTAGCATGTTCTGTGGCTCGTTGCTATTAGTTCAATGAACAGCCTCGCAATGGTTACACATAGAAGAATTGTTGAAAGATCAGAATTGATTACTCACTTCTATGGATTGAAAAACGTTGTCTTTATAGATATACTGCATTATTACAGAAATTAAAGAAAAAAGACTACGATATTAGAGGAAGGTTACGATTGTTGGACCAAGGTTCTTATTATATCATCAATATATTTCCAAAACTGTGCATCCTAGAGCAATACCTAAACCAGTCGTAACCAGTAATTTATGTCTTAGTCATGCCCCCCACTCCTCTAAGCTCAGTGACGCTGTGTACGTTGTACTTCAAACATAACTTATTTTTTTTTATATTTTAATATGCTTTAAAAAGTTTACGAACAAGTAATATTGTTACTTTCCTGACGACATTGTAATATTAACTTTGCGGATTACATTATTTAATTTTGTAATGTAATCCGCAGAGCATGCGTTATTGCAATAATAAACATATTAAAAAGGTTATTTTAAATTATGAAATTTTATGTCATTGTTATTTCACATGTGATACATAAGTTTGGATACCCATGTCTATTTGGTTATTTACGTATATTTTCTTAATCAGTACCGTGTTGCCATCCTTGGACCTCAAACGAGTTACACGATTGGAATGGTCCAATCATAGCACGTTTTAAGATTTTTAGTCAAATTCCAATAATATTATAATTTAAGAAATATTACAGGTATGTTTTTTATAAAGCCGCCGAAAAAACAGGGTATGATGATAGTACAGGTGTTACGGAAGAGGAGTCGGTCAGCTCAAATCGGCTATGTATCGACTTCGTTGCCGCACATGACACTATAGATGACAACAACGCAGGTATTACTAAAAGTGAAGTTTTAGCATTCATATTTGTTATCTTATCATCGGAGTACAAAATTTTATTCAACTTTCTTTAATGTGACCTTTGAAATAAAACTTCTTGATCTCATTTCATGAACCGAAATGTAAACTGAATTATGTATAACTACATAATATCTTCAACCGCAGGTAAAAATAAGTAACATAAAGTTTAATATTATTCAATATTTTTGAGGAGTAAATATTTTTGATGAACAACATCTTCGACCACATCATCACTTAACATCAGGTGATAAGAAAATAATCGCGGGCACTAACCCCTATTACAAACAAAATAATGTTGATAATAGTGAATTATTAGATTTTTGTTACAATATATTTACTTAAATTATCTTTAGAATTATATACCCCTATGAAATAATGATGATAACAATAATGATGTAGCAATATATTCCTTCCCATTTATTGTTAGCTGAGTGGGTGACGGCAGATGTCGCTCCCGAACACTTGTCACAACACGCACTAGGTCGCGTGTGGAGCTGCGCGCGTCGCGACCTACGACGTGTTTGTGATGACGTCGGTGAGGGAAGCGTGGTGGCACGATCTAAACACGCTCATTGGTTCATTCAGAATGTGTTACAAACCAAAATTCAAATTACTTTTTCATTTATGGGTGTTTATTATTTTCATATTTTGCGTTCACTGATTTTATTGCTTTAATATATTTTCTAATTATCTTTAGAGACTAAGCTTGCTAAGCTAAACCGATGTCTAACAACAAACCTTAAATTGCTAGATATTAAATTAAATTGGTTTTAAAATAATTTCCAACAAACTACAATATATACAACACAAGGTAACAAAAATACGATTTGTGTCTTGGCATATGAGATGTCATCGTCAAGAACTCATTGGGAAGAGTACACAATATAGTTTTTATTTATTAATAAGGCGAAAGGCCGATAAAGTACTCGACACCCACGTTGTCTACTTGCTTCGAGCTTTTAGAAGAGAGAACAGAGGAATACGAAACATCGATTTGGTGATTAGTAAAACAAACAACATGGCATATCTATCGAAAGATCTCTCTAAATAGCACAATCTTTCAGAGTGAGGAAGTTAAAAGTTTTTTTGAAAGCCGCAGTGCAGTGGGAGTCACGGCGCGACTCAGCCACGTGGATAACTCAAACTGGAATTAAATTAAACTTTCAACTCAACACAGCTAGTTCACTCTAATTGATAACCAGATAAAAACTTTTGTAATGTCGGCAGGAATAACCATGAAATAATAAGTAACACTGTTGAGCTGGGCTCATTGTCGACGTACCAAAGTGCTGACTGTTCAAATTTAAATTTCCATGCAACGAGATGACAAATGTTTTCCGGTCGTGGTCGAGTTCAATCTCATACATTTCCGTCACCGCAGAATGCAATCCCACGATTGAGTTGTTGCACGTTGGAAATCAGGTCATCCCTAACCCCGCAAGGCACTCCCCCACCCCGACCCGAGCCGAGTCTATGGAAACGGTGAATTTCGAATCATACCGGCGTTGAAACATCGACTTGAATTCTTTTCACATACTCTTTAAAAACAAAGTAACGAGCAACAATGGTTACATAATATATATGTCACCGGGTAATTATACGACACGTTAGTTTATAAACTATCAAGTAAGATTATAAACTGTCGATAGATTGTGAACGAACATTAAAATTTACAATCTAACGCTTAAATTTTCGTCAGATTATAAACTGACGATGTCTAGCTGGCAGTTTATAATCTAACGATCTATAATCGCCCGGGAAATTGAGAACCTTCCTCTGATTGGTCGCCGTTAAAGTTGCCATTAGTTTATTTCATAGAGTTAAGAACAAAAAGAATAGTCAGACAAAAATAAACATATTCATTTCGAGTTTGTGCATTAAAAAACTAAGGGATTTAAAATAATAACCACCATAAAATGCTTTGATACCCTTAGTTCTTTTACCAAAAAATGTAATCGGACACCAAATGTAGTAAATGAATACTATATTTTAGCGAGGGGTTAAATATCATTTAGTCTAGGGCAAGGTCATATTTAGGTGCGACGACGAGCGAAGTGAGGAGGAGCGTTAGGTTACTTGTGACTACAACAACGCGCGAGCCGAGCGAGCGAAGCGAGCGTGCCGCGGCAGCGGCCGGCGATGCGCCACAAGAATTTAATTTTGGTGACCTTTACTACTTTTGGGTTAACAATGATTTATTTTGAGTAATTTTGCTTAAATAGGATAGCGAGATGTTGAAACTTAGGTTATAAGATTACATTAAAATGCGGGTTTAATTTTGATGATCATTTACTATTTTTGTCTGTTATATGTTACTCTACTATATCTGTAAGTTAAACATAAGCCAAAAAATAATACATTAAAAACCTGTACCTACGTATTTTACTTATGGCCACTGTAATACTTTCGTAGATCTATGGTAAATTGTTGTTGATCCACATATTTACAATTTGACGGCTGGACACGGTCAGTTTATAATCTTACGAAAATTTAAACGTTAAATTGTAAATTTTAGTTTCCGTTCACAATCTATCGACAGTTTATAATCTAACTAGATTTATTATAAACTAACGGTTAGTACAATAAAACGGTGACATTTATACAAAAATATGAAGTTTATAGGGTTTATTCTTCTAGGTTAGTCTGAACAACATCTTCGACCATATCATCACTTACCATCAGGTGAGATAGTGGTCAAAGGCTAACCTATCAGGCATAAAAAAAAATACAAAATTACTGCAGCAAACTAAAATATATGTACATTTAAATGTTAATAAAAATGTTGGAAATACGCCACCAATTGTATTGCTGAGAAGGAGAGCGTTTGCCTTCTATTGATACTTTGCGCTAGTAGTTCGGATTAAATGCTGTTCTGTGATTTATAGTTTAATTTGTTTTTGATCCACATCGGTGAGATTTCCTTCGAAAGGCGATATCTTGAAACAGTTGTATGAACATTGCTCGATGCTCCCATTAAGTTGCAATCGATAATTGAGTTAATATTTGACTAGGAATCTTTGCGTTTTTTTTTGCTGATATGTAAACCTTTGACCACAATTTCACCTGATGGTAAGTTATGATGTGATCGAAGGAGTTTAACAGGCTTAACCTAGAATTACTGGCTCTCAAGGACAGCTGCTGGATCACACCGTTAGGTACTTGACGGTGGTCGCTAGCCAGGCGGGCATTCGAAAATGCCCTTCCACCGCATGCGGTGAAGCTCAAGCTCTAAGCGGGATTCGAACCATGGACCTGCTGCGCGGCAGTCCATAGCCAATGTCACTGAGCCATCACTGCTTCAAAAAGTGTGAGTGTGAGACTGGTTTGCGTGCGATATACGAGACCGCTGCGTTCGCGCTGCCGGCCGCCGCTGATCGGTTAAGAACTGCTATTAAGCAAACTTCGCTACGAGCGCTTCAAAGCGCTGATTGTAGAACTTGTGTGTGTCGTCTATAACAAATTCTAATAAAATACTATTTCCTTTTATCATCAAAATCATCATTTCAGTCCCATGAAGCTGGATCTATGCCTGTGCCTCCCCGATTGATTTCCAAATAGAACGGTTGGAAGCGATCTTCATCCAGCGTCTTCCGGCGGTCTTAATAATGTCGTCCGATCTTAACAAGGTGGACACCTTGTGAGTGGTGGCCTCCATTCAAAAAAACTATTCTCTCTCTCCGCAAGACTGTGCCGCTCGTCTTCAAAATGCTTTTGGGAGAGAAGCACCTTGTTTGAGCACCGCGAGGCGATGATTTGCTGAATTTGAGAGAGGTCGGGTTTTTTTACTTGACAAATTTCGTGAAGGGCGGCCTTCAATGCCGTCAACGAAAATAATGTGGCTACTGTTAAGCAGCTAATTGAAGAAAACCCGCGGATTACTTATGAGACAATTCGAGAACTATTGGGGATTCGTATGAGCCAAATTCAGAAATTTTACACGTAGAATTAAAAGATCGGAAACTTTGTTGTCGTTGGATCCCTCACGATCTGACAGCGGAGCAGTTGCTAATTCTGTTTATGACATTGTCACAGGAAACGAAACGTGGATTTATTGTTTTGAGCCAAAAAAAAACATTTTGTGAATGGGTGTTTGAAAATGAGAACAGGCCAACAAAACTGAGCTAGGCGAGAAACGATGGTAAAAAAATGATCGCGTTTTTATTTTCTCAGCTGCGGGTCCCATCTGCACAATTCCACTTGAAGATCAAAAGAGTGTTAATGCCGAGTATTCTACCATTAGTTTACCCAGGCTGTTAGAAAAAGTTCGCGAAAGACGACCAAAAAGCCGCGTTCTCCTACATTATGACAACGCTTCTTCACACACGGCCAACAAAACAAAGTCATTTTTAGCTTCCAAAAAATACAACTCATCCATCACCCATCCTGCACATAGCCCCGACCTAGCACCCTGTGATTTCTGTATTTTTCCGAAAATCAAGAATAAACAGACATAAAACTAACATTTTACTACGGGCAATGATAGATATTTAACTTTTAAAATTTATACTATGATAAAAATTTGACAGTTAGCTCCATACTTTTTAACTTCAACTCCATACTTTTTTTTTTTTGTATTATTATTTTTTTTATTGTAAAACTGTGTTACATGAAAGATCTTACAGATTATAATTTAGTCACAACAGCTTGGTCCATAATATTGAACATACAATAATATTAGTAACTAAACTAAGATTTAACAGTGACAATTTAAATTATAACTCAACATTACATTTAATATTAATACAATTCCATTCAATAATAACAATTTAAATTATAAGTCAACAACACAATAATATTAATATACTTCCAATTCATTTCCATAGGGTATAAATTCAATAGGTAGTCATTTTATCAAGATTTAATATTATATATATCATATCACAAACAATTTGATTTTGTCTTCTAAAAAGTCATTTACTTTATAATATTGTTTCGTTATTAACAAATTAAATAAATTTACTTTAAACGCTAATAGGCTTTCCGATTCTAGTATATTCTTTGGTAAATGATTATATATCGAAGGACCCATACTAAATACACTTTTTTTAAAACATGCTGTCCTGTGCTTAATATAATTTATTTTATGTCTACTTTGTGTACCCCGGCCAAATTCGTATAAGTGTAAGTTTCTTCGTACGAACAGGGACACTTCGTAAATATATAGGCAAGGAAACGGTAGTATTTTTAACTTAGAGAAATATGGTTTGCAGGACTCTGTAGATCTCAAGTGACAAACCGATCTTAGGCATTTTTTTTGAGCCCTTAATATTGCTTCCCGTTCTGTGCAGTTACCCCAAAATATTATTCCATACCGTAAAGTTGATGTCACATATGCATGATAGGCTGTAAGTACCGCTGGTTGACTGACTACTTTTGACAATAAGTATAGGGCGTAGGAAAAACTGCTAAGCTTAGAGCGCAAATGTTCAGCATGAATTTTCCAATTGAGTTCAGCATCTAAATGGAGACCCAAAAATTTTGTATCTGGCACTTCTAGAATATCATTATTTAGGTATGTTATTTTGGATGTCAATTTTCTATATTTATAATGTCATTAAATTAGTTTTTTCTAAATTAATTTGTAAATTATTTGATGTCAACCAATTAATAATATTACTTAATGCTAATTTGATTTCTGTCTCGAGTAATTCGTCTTTTTTGCCCACAAAAAAAGAGCGGTACTATATCATCAGCGAAGAGGACCATTTGCTGATTAATGGCTCGAGGGAGGTCATTTATATATACACGTAATTTGTATAATTACCAAAAAAAAAATTGCTGTATATGCTGCTGGTACTTAATACATACATGGCAAGAATATTTAAAACTACTTTTAAAAAAAAAATGTCCCACATAATCATCAATATTTGGTCAAACGTCTAGATTAATTCACACCTACAAATTTTATTCTAGGCATTTCCACTATTCATTAAGATATACTACATGCGCGCGGTTTATTAATGAAATTGAACACCCCTACATAGAAATGTATCATTCATAATCATAACATTCGGCAAACTCGCGTCCTAGCTCGTTAGTACATATTATTATTCATTCTGTGCGCTCGGGCATTCTCGCAAGGCCTGGCCACCGGACCAACCCCGCACCCTCCGCCCTGCCACCGCGCGGCCTTTGTTTCTTCCGAAAACGAACGAACGAAAGACGAAAGGCGAAATGAAAGCTCAGCTCGCTCAGTCGCATCGCTCGTGTCGCACGCGTCGCTTGCGCCTAACCTTCATTAACGAAGTGATTATTTTCTCTTTGAACACGCCGCGATCTGATAGCCGTCGCGATGGCTTATCAATTTTCATCTCGCGAATACACTCTTATGTTACGTGTTTACTTTCTGTCTGGAGAAAACACTAGTGAAGCTTTGAGGATGTACCGTGAACTGTACCCTAACTCTCGACAACCAAACCACGCTACAATGTCAAGTGTCTACCAACGTTTGCTGGACCATGGATCTGTTTACACTCCGTCACACGCACAAGGGCGAGGGAGACCTGCGCTCTCACAAAACGTATACGACGATGTCCTTAGCTACTTCGAGGAAGACCCTCGGAGAAGTACCAACGATGCCGCTCGCCATTTTGGAATTAGCAAGTACTGCGCGTGGAGAATAGTACGTTCAGCAGGCATGCATCCGTACCATTACCGGAAAACGCAGGAACTTACTACAATAGACCGAAGTCCAAGGATGGCGTTTTGCAACTGGATTCTGAGCAATTGCGATGCCAATGTACTATTTACAGATGAGTGTTTATTCACAAGGATTGGCCTGTTTAATCAGCACAATGAACATTGGTGGTCGATTCGAAATCCAAAGCTGACGCGAGAACATTCGTTCCAACACCGGTTTAGTGTAAATGTTTGGGCGGGAATTCTGAACGACAGACTCATCGGCCCGTATTTCATTGAAGGGCGTCTCACAGGAGAAAGTTATTTGAGCCTTCTTCAGACGATGGTATCGTCTTTGTTAGACGACGTACCGCTAGCATACCTGCAAGGATTTTGGTTTCAACAGGACGGTGCTCCACCACACTATCACCGGGCGGTGCGAGAATACCTAAACGACCAGTTCGGAAGCCCATGGATTAGTCGTGGTGGACCAGTAGCGTGGCCGCCACGCTCACCGGATTTAACGCCAATGGACTTTTTTCTATGGAGTGAAATAAAACGCCGTGTTTATCTCAGTGAACCTGACACATGCAGTGGCAGTGCTAAAACAGCGAATTATTGACGCATTTGATGAAGTGAAAAGTCTAAACGTATTAATAAGTTGAAATCGGACTGACCCACTATGGCCAATTTATGAATGAAATTCTATTGTTATAATTATCGCCGATGCCAATGGGTATCCTTACGAAACAATCTTTTAAAACGTGCGCGTGTGTGTATTGACAATGAAGGTGGACACTTTGAACAGTTATTAAAATATTTGTAAGCACCGAACTAATACCTAGGCATTACATCGATGCTTATACGTTAATTTGTTAAGTGAGTACTGTTTTGTAGGATCCGCGCGCTTTCTAGGCAGATTTTTTTTTGTTTACACTGTGTAAACTAATAAGTCGCGCGGATCCCACCAAAACAGTACTCACTAAACAAATTAATGATTGTTGTGATTTACTGATACTAACTTTTTAAATACGCCATAATTACTTTATTAAGTAAGAATTACAAACTTATCTATCGTTCTTTATGTCAAAAATAATTCAATATCTAACTACCTTACAAATAAAGTAATTTTGTCGGTCCTAAGCCCGCCAAAGTATGAAGGAAAAGTTAGTATTTATCAATTATAAAGTTTCAATGTCAATATTCTTTTATTTACCTTCAAATACCTACCTACCTACCAACATTATTGTGAAACTCGACAATCTCTTTCACACCAAACGCTCGGGTGGGGGTGTAAGAAAGAGTAAGAGAGATATTTTTTCACTGACGCGAATCATGTGTTTTCATTAATAAGTTGTACATAGGCATGTAGTATTTTTGTTAATATGGTGTCCATACTTTTAGATGGAATTTTCGAAAACTTTAACAATTAATAATTATTTCACTGTGTAGTAATAAAAAAATTTGACTAAATATCTACAATGTATTAACACTTTTGTACCGCACATTTTTTTTTTTTGGTAATTATACAAATTACGTGTATAATAAAAAGTAACGGTCCCAACACGCTGCTTTGCGGAACGCCATATTTTACCGGAATAGCTGAAGACCTAACCTAACCTAATTTTTACTTTACTACTAGAACAGATACAAAGTTCTGGCAATTCGACTGCAACTATTAACTAATCGATTGGACAAGCTTTGAATATAACATGATGTCGCAGACCACGCAGTACTGCAAAGCGGTACTGTTATAGCGTATTTAATGAAGCTGTTATAACTATTGGGGTGCTCGTAAGCGAGCGTTTTGGGAATTGGAACGGACTTAGCAATAAGGTAAATCAGTTAGTAAAACGCTTCTAGGAATTTGTAGTGGTTATGATCTGCGTAGAATCCATGCGCTACGGCTACGTTGTGGCGTAGAGGATAAACAAGTCACGAGAATGTGCGTTTACGATTTACTTATAATTACACGAACAGTTTTATTGAATACTATGGCGTAAAGCCGTACAGTATTAAAAGATTATTTCAAATATCAGACCTTGTATTTAGTTGCAAGTATGATTGTTTAAATTTAACTTTTCACCACATTTCAAAATCTATGTAAGTTGCCTAAACTTCCAAAAATGAATTAGATCTTCATTAGATGCTTATAGTTACGTACTTGATTTCCAATGTATATGTAACTTGTGAACCCATTCGGATGATTATTTCATTGTGGGGTAGGGGTAGTACTTTGAAAGTGGTTTCATAAAAATATGTATTTACAAATTACAAGCCCTGAAATTGCAGGGATTCTATATAAAGATTTGTCAAAGCGGATGATGGAAATAACAAACGACCAAAGGGCTAGCCCTTATCTCAGCCAGAGAATAAGTATTGCCATTCAACGTGGTAATGCTGCCAACCTTTTGGCTACCCTCGGCAATTACCCGTGGTCGGTGACCTGAGCTCTGTTCTCTACTTATGATAGCCTCCTGGTAGGAAATGGAGCCCACAACTTTCTTAACTATTACATTTTTATGTAATAGACTTAGTTACATTATTTAATAAAATTTGTGATAACATGACATATCTTTGTATAATGTTATTCGATAAAATATTAGGTGCCTTATGTATTTTGGGAAATTACACGTGGTGGCTCGTTCAACAGTTTGTAAGTTAGAATAAAGTCCTGAAATGGTTAAGTGTGTTTAAATTTTAGCCACTTTATAAAATGAGTGTGGTCAAAATAAACAGACATATAACAAGGACAGAGAAGTGAGTTTTTTTCTAGGAAATGTAGGTTTGAATTTTAAATATTATATAAGCTGAACACCAAATATTGTAGACGAAGTGCTTCTTTTTCACGTTTGATTAGAAATTATGTGTTTTTTGCGCGGTATGATGAATTCAGGATTTTGCCATAAACAAGTCATAAACTAAAATCGATACGAATATTATCTTTTTATGTTTTTGTGACGAAACAAGCTCAAGGTCCACCTGGTGTTAAGCGGACTAACCTCTGCCTATAACAGATTCATTTCGTTACAAGTCACGAATTGCACTGCTCCTGTCACTTTGAGACATAGTTGTTAAGTCTCATATGCTTGTAATTTCACTGGCTCTCAAGGACTGCTGTCGGAATATACCGTTAGGTGCTTGGCGACAGATTTTCTACTTGGGGATGGTCGCTAGCCAGGCGGGCATTCACAAAATGCCCTTCCATCATGCGGTGAAGCTCAAGCCCGCGGTGGGATTCGAACCATGGACCTGCTGCGCAGAAGTCCATAGCCAACACCACTGAGCCATAACTGCTTCATTGCTTCATTTATTATAAAGTGATAAGTTTTTGTCAAATCTGTTTGCTCTATTTGATGAATATAGATATCATATATACGTGTTGCATGATAATATATAAATTAAATAAAATGCACCCTCTGCAAACACTGATATTCTTAACATTATACAGGGTTATTGGTAAAATGCTAACACCCTCTTATGATTGACTTCTGCTAGTCCTAAGAAACATTTTAAGAAGTTTTTTATATATTTTTGGAGTTTTTGAAAATTTTTGTTGTGTTTTTTTATATGTTTTTGACTGAATAAGCACGTGGACCACCTGGTGTCAAAAGTTTCTTGTGCCTTTAATGTATTATTGTCGATGTAAATATTCAAAACTCTATTCAAAGGAACCACGGCAAGGTCCAGTGTTGCCGCGGCGGGTGCTCTTGGCTCGGAGTAGGCATTAAAAAACAAAACATAAAAAACAAAAAGGTTATTTGGAATAGCAGAAGTCAACCCTAAGAGATTGTTAGCATTTTACCATGCACTTACCCTAAATATAATGCTTAAATTCTAGATTTCTTGAAAATTGTGTAAAATTGTTGCATATTACCCGTTTGCATGTTAATATCAGCAGTTATTGTACAAGATAAGCAAAATTAGACGAACAAAATGCAAACATAAAAGGCAACTACGTGTCTCGCATGCAGGAAATACCGACGAGCTCTAGTTAGTGAGTGCAGTACAATGCAAATACGATAGTCACTAACACAGCAGAGTTCCGACTCAAGGCTTCAAGTGGCTGGAGCACATGTGCATACTCTATACTTTAGGAAGAGAGAAGACTGAGATGGTAGTCCCGCGGGAACTTCTGCACATGCATTTAGATTATACTGAAACAAACATTTTCATGAGCGGCCACCGCTGCAAGCAAGCTCTATATGCTAATACGTGAATAAAATCTGAAGCCAATGAGATTCGATAATTGTTTAGTCGATGGGTTTTGACCACACTGATTGCGGCTTGAGGATTGCACTGTCCAATATATTACCTGTTGTTAAATTACGATGTGATTAGTGACGGAACACTCAGGTAAGAGTTTATTTATCTGCAGTGTCAGTAACACTTGTACCATCGTGTAAAACAAACTCAACATTTTAATCGAAGCATAATTAAAAGTGAGAGAAAACTAATAGGTAAGAGAAATTATATGTATGATTTATAACCTTAATGTATATTTTACCGTAAATTTACATCAATTCCACTTGCTACCTGATTTATTATACAAAGTAAACCATTCCTTACTATCTATGATTATACTTCGACGCGAAATAATTCATAATTAAATTCCAAATGGTACAATTAGAGCTCGCTAATAAGTTATAACAATATTTTGCTTCACTTGCTGGACATGGTGCGGGTACGGGTAAAGAATTTTTTCCATACATTAGAAAAAAATATTAGAAAATATACAATAACTCCAAGGCGGTAGGTACCTTAAGCACTAGGCGAACGTCTCGGAGTGATGAATGACACTAAAACTATAATGAACAGGCGAAGAGCTTATCTTTCAAATCTTCGGAACTCGCATAGCACATGTATAAGTAAAAAAGTGAAAACAATGTTGAAGATTTGAAGTTCTTGCCGAAGGAACTCCACCTTAATAACTATTATAATCTGATACTAGGATACATAAAATATATTAATAACAAATAATACTTCTAACATACAAATATATTGCTCTCTAAGAATTTATATATTCTAATATATTGACTTATAATATATTAAGTCAAATGCTATGATCGTGATGATGAGTTTTGTACAAAACCATAACCATACTACGATAACTGATACATACGTATATACCACCAATACTTCAAATTTGAACCATACATTATTAATTTTATAATCTACTAATTACTAACAGAATATTCAAAACAAATAAATCTATGCAAATAAACACACAAGTTGAGCTCGAGAAGCTACTCGATCCAAACTCAAACAGCGCGTCGGAAACTTTCCGAGTGACTCGAGTGTCCCCGCTGTAGTGCACAAGTTTTTTTTTTTTTTTTTTTTTTTTTAGGGAGGACATAGATGCTGACTACCGCTAAGCGGACGTACAGCTCCACCGGACTTTGGGCGAGGGGAGGCCCTCTTATAGCCCAGGAGGAAGAAGCGCTGAGGGCACTTCTTCTGAGACGGGCGTATAAGGCGAAAAGCGCCTTATACCTCCGTCTCCTGCGGGCGCCGAAAACGCCACGCTACTATCGGGAGGGGTGACAGCGAGCTCAAGGGCACCACTGTGGTTCGGACCTCGGCTTGTCTCGCTGCCGAGAGACAAAGGGGGAATCGGAACTAAATGCCCCGGTACAACTGCAGTGTTGTACCGTTGAGAATGGGCCCTATTAAATATTACTCTGTGACTATTTGGAGAGACACTAATCGGGATTTTATTTTTGCCTCGAGCTCGCCGGCGAGCTCGGTGTTTGATTGTGTAACCTCTGATTACCGCACACCTGGGGATGTTACCAGGACGACTTGCGGACAACGCTAAAGCTGCCAACGTAATGGCTGCGATGGGGTCATCCGGGTCGTCCAATACCTGCCGTGGTCGGCGACGGGGGGGTTTAAACCATGGGTCTGATGAGGCAGTCGAGTAGTTCGATGCCTGGACAACTAGAGGGTTCGAGTGGTGGGGCGCTCGATCAAAGTATCGGCGGGCGCAGTCCTTATTGAACTGCGCTAAAGAGGGAAGGTTTAGGTCGCAGTGCAACTCGGCGTTCCGTACATACCACGGAGCACCGGTTGCCTGGCGGAGGAACCTGTTTTGAATGATTTGAAGTTTACGTAGGTGGGCCTCGCTAGCATGACTAAACACTACTGAAGCGTATGTCATGATGGGGCGGATGCAAGTAGTATAAAGTGTCTTCTTATTTTTAAGAGACATTTTACTCTCTGTACGAATTAAGGGACCTAGGCGACCCATAACAAAGGCCGCCCTGTTACGAACATCAGTGATGTGGGAGGCAAAGGTGAGATGCCGATCAAGGGTGACTCCAAGATACTTTGTTTTACCAACCCAGGGAATGGGTTCGTCAAACAGAGTTAAAGGTTTAGGATAGCGGGGGTTCGAGTGAGTACTCTCATTGAAGTATATAGCTGCACATTTAGTCGGGTTGACTGCAATGCGCCATTTACGGAACCAGTCACCGATCTCGGTGATGGCCCGTTGAAGGAGAAAATAGGTCTGTCTATTAATATGCCAGCCAGTGGAATAAATGGCGGTATCGTCCGCATATTGGGCTATGAAAACCTTGGGCTGTGAGCGTGGGATGTCGCTGGTATACAGCGCGAAGAGAATGGGTGATAGTACGGAGCCCTGAGGGACTCCGGCACTGACTGGGTGGGGGGTGGAGAGGGTGCCTTCCACGCGGTAGCGAAAGCTTCTGTCCCTTAGGAAGTCTTGTAAGGTGAGCACAAGACGAACTGGCACGCCAAAGTGGTATAACTTGTAAATCAAGCCATTGTGCCAGACTTTATCAAAAGCTTTCGCTACGTCGAGGAAGACTGCTACCGTCGTTTGGGGTTTGGGTTTCTTATTGAAACCTTCAAGGATGTGCTCCGTGAGGCGGTGCACCTGTTGGACGCATGAGTGCTTGGGCCTAAAGCCAAACTGCTCATCGGGAATAAGGTGGTGTTCCTGCGCATGAGCCGAGAGACGGTTCGAAAGGAGCCGTTCGTATAGCTTGCCTAGGGCACTGAGAAGGCTGATGGGACGGTAGCTGGTGGGGTCAGCGGAGTTTTTGCCTGGTTTGTGAATGCCAATGACATTTGCACATTTCCAGACGTCGGGAAATAAACAGTGGCTCATGGCCGCATTGAAGATGCTTACTAGTAGATGAATCAGGGGGGGAGAAAGGTGTTTAAGTACCTTGTTGGAGATGCCGTCGGCACCGGGGGCTTTACGTTGTTTGAGGTCCTTGATCAGTCTCGTCACCTCAGCGTAAGATACTGGGGTGTGCGGGGGGAGTTCAGAGATGACCACAGAGCTTTTACGTTCGACTTCAGCGTCCACCGAATCGAGGTGGGCTTGGTCTACGTGATCTACGTTGGGGGAGCACTGAGCCTCTAGGCTATCAGCTAGGCACTCAGCTTTGTCTTCGTCAAAGAACGCCGGGGCGCGTGGGACTGGTGGGTATAGCGGAGGTATGTCGCTCTGTCCGACACCTTTCATACCTCGTGCGAGATCCCAATAAGCCCGCTGGCTAGGCACGAGGTTTGAAAGCTTGTCGCCCCAGCTGTGGTCACGCAACTCGGACATGCGACTTTCAACCATGCGTTCAAAGTGGCGTTTCCGAGTTTTGTTTACTTCGCTTGGGTAGGAGTCGTAATGTCTGGTCACTGCTTTACTCTTCGTCACTAATCGCCTCACATCCACTGGAATGACAAGGCGCCGGTCGTCCGGCACAATGACTTCCTTTGAGGATGCACCTACTACGGTGGAGAGGTGATTAGTGAACGAATCGATCGCTAGGGATACGTCATCTTTGGTCAGAATGTCGTCAGGGATTTTGTCGAGGTCGGGTGAACTGATAGCCTTTAGGGAATTGCCTAATTGCTTCCAGTTCACCATCGTCTTGGTGGGGCGGGGTAAGTCTGCTGTAGGGTCGGGGCCTAGTCGCAGTATAATGGGTCGGTGGTCAGAATGCAGTTCGTGACAAACTGTTATAGAGCGTAACTGAAGGGTTACGCCTCTAAACAGTGCCATGTCTAAGACGTCAGGTCGGTGGCGGACGTTCTCGGGGTAGTGCGTTGGCTCGATGGGTGCAATTACGTCAAAGTTCAAGTCAGCGACTAGGTTGTCAAGGATAATACCGTTAGGATTGTTAGAATTACAATTCCATAGGATATGTTTACTGTTGAAGTCGCCTATCAGAAGGACGGCGCTTCCAAGAGAGAAGAGAGCTTCTAAGTCAGCGCGGGCGACGCGCTTTAAACCAGATAGGTAGCAGGATGCTATGACTATGGGTTGATGACCCGTCATAGCTAGTAAGCAACAAGATGCTTCCATAGTACTCAAAGTCGGGGTATCCAAGGGGATGCAGTGCAGGGACCTTTTGTAATAGATAAGAGTGCCTCCCTTAGCGGAAGTCAACCTATCATTACGTACACATCGGTAATTAGCAAACCTGGGATTCGCCCTTCCCGGTTTTAAAAAGGTTTCCTGCACGCATATAATATCGATCAGGTGGGTACTGCAAAAGTCATGGACAAGGTCACGTTGTCTGAAGAAGCCGTTAGCGTTGAAGGACGCTAACGAAACTGAGCGCGGTTTAGTCCTTAAGGTTGTACTACCCATAGTGGGTGTACTGGGGGGGAGTTTGCGGGGCGAAGCGCTTTAGAGCGCTAAGAAGGCTGGCATGTTCCAGCGTGTACTGGATGACTTCCGCAGGTGATTGTGCGGAGTACATCTTGCGTGCTAGTGCACGGACCTCCTCTATGTTGATGGACATAGCTAGGTCGCTGACTAGCGCTATATCCTCTTGAAGAGAGGTGTCCATCAGTGGCATAGGGGGTGGGGCCATAGGCCGGGCGACGCGAGGAGCGGCGCGTGGAATAAGGGCAGGAGGTGCCGGGGGTGCCGCGCGGACCGGGGCCGGTGCGCGGGCAGGGGCCGCGGTACGGGCGGGGACGGGTGCGCGGGCCGGGGCGCGAGTAGGAGCGATGGTTTTAACCATGCTCGGTGGCTTTGACCAAGCGTTTTTAGTTGGTAGAGGAGCGGGAGTCACCTGTGAGGCAGGTGCTACTGTCAGCTTAGGGCTGACCCGCTGGTATCTATCATAGGTGGGACGGGGAGGTGGCGGAGGTCTCCTTTCCGTTGCCACCCTGCGGTTTGTGCGTGGCGCCCTCGGGCAACCGCGGTAGTTGGCGGTATGCCCCTGGGTGCCGCACAGAACGCAGCTGGGTGGGTCGGGTGAGTCTCTCGTGCGTGAGCAATGCTCTGTAGCATGATCGCCTAGGCACTTGACGCACCTAGGACGAGCATAGCAGAAACGGGCCGCGTGCCCGTACAACTGACAGTTATGGCACTGGGAAGGAGAGCCATTCCTGTAGGGGGCCTGAACATCTAGCCCGGAGAGACCGCAGACTGTCTTCAAGTTGAAGATGGTCTTGCCCTCCGGGGATCGGTCTAGTACTACGAGTACTAGATCATATGGACTTTTGTCCTTGCCACTGTACATGCGGTGTACGGCAAGTACAGGGAAGTCCTGTCTTTTCAGGTCGTCAAGTACAGCGTCTGTACGGACTTCCTTCGGGACTCCGCGTATGACGACGCGTAGGACTTTTTGTTCTTCGAGAGCATAAGTGTGAAAACTTATGCTTTCTTTTTGGAGGAGTTTTGTTAGCGCTCTGTGGTCGCTAACTGAAGTCACCTGAACTTTAATGCCCTGCTGCGTGGAGCGGGCGTTCGTATAATTGATCTTACGATCATTGAGGAGGCGGGATAGCATATCCCATTTGCCTTTGTCCTGAATGAACAAAGGCGGTGGCGGTTTTTCGCGGCGTGCGTTAGCGTCCTGAGAGGGCGCTGCAGCCGGGGCGGTTGCGGAAGGCGGGGACGCGGGGCGCGGAGCGGGGGTCGGCCTATTGCCGGCGGTAGGTGTTTTGGCGGCTGCCTTAGCGGGCGGGGCGGAAGGCCCGGAGTTAGCGGCCTTAGGGGCGCGCTTGCGTTTTCGATCTACGACGGTGTAGCCGTCGTTGTCGGAATCTTCTGAGTCTGTGCGTGAGGCGCGGGGTTGGTCGACCTCCATGTCCGTTTCCGAGTCTGAAACTGACTCGACAACGACATAGGCAGGTTCGATGCTCGCAAACCGACCGATCGGTGAGCGAGAGCGAGAACGGGGTTGGGCTACTACCGCGCGCCTGTTATCAGGGCCGGGGGCGGGGGAGTCCGGGCTCTCCTGTAAGTAGGATGGCGCCGGAGGGTCATCGTAAGTGGGGACGGAGGTCCCGGAGGGAGCAATGGGAGTGTCCGTGAGGCGGGCACTCTCTGCGTCTGAGGTGAGGGCAGCTTGATGAGCAGCATAGAGTTCGGGGGACCGTAAGGCAAAGGTCTGAAGGACCTCTACCTCACTATTGGTAGGGCGGGGCTGCATCCTGAGGGGTGCACTCAGGATGCCCTAACCAGGGTAGTGTCTCCCTCGCACAACCTGTGAGCTCACTGTGTGAGAGGGAGTGAGTACCTACTGTGTATCCCTAGGTGTGTGTCCCTATCCGCACTTTTTTTTTGGGGCGGCGAAGGGGTGTCCTAACGACTCCGGGATTGACTAGGGGCGACCCCAAGGCCAGTTGCCCCGGAGACCTGCTTGTTTCGGCTGATCCCGTGAGGCGGGAAAAGGCCGCGGTACAAGGTTAAACCAAAAATCAACAGAGGTAGTTGGCACCGTTAGGGATCACTCTGCGACCGCAGCAAATGGCGGATTTGATCGTTCGAGCGAGCTTAACCCGGTAGGGCTCCACCTGCCTGAACGATGCCGCTTAACAGCACAAAGTGTGTTGTTGAGCGGGTGTTGTTGTTCGTGCAGAAACAAAGACGAGAAACAAGAAATAAACTGCACTTTTCAGTGCAGCTTACAACAGCAACACCGACCCGGGCTTGTCCGGGGCGGTGGTTGCTCGACGGTGGAGCGCCGCCTCAGCAAGCACGAAGCTCGCGTCGCACGGCGTTCGACGAAACTCTCAGCTCCTGCACAGACAAACACACGCTGAATCGGGATCACGCTCTTCAATGCGCACTGTAGCAACTAGCGTCGGAACGATGGTCCAGGCGAGACGGCAATAGTGCGGGGACTATTGCGGTCTCACTGGAGGGTCACTTGCAGCTGCGGAGAGGTGCGCTCGGCGTGGCGGCGCAAGGCGGAATGGTGAGTATGTGTAGTGCACAAGTAGTTTACATTTACACTTGTCATTAGCGCTTCTGTACACTTTGCATTAGTTGGCACATGGCAGGCGGGAGGGGGGAGGGGGTGGAGTACAGGGGAGAGGGGTGCGGTATGTGCGATGGGAACAGATATCTGGAAAGGACAAGTGGATGGTAAGCGTTTGAGTGTAACTTTAATATCCGCTGGGCGTCTCTATTATTGTAGCATTAACGTATAGTTTGTCCTTATGTATGTTAAAGGTCTCTAGTATATATTAATTAATTTGTTATTTAATTACACACTTCATTAAGTTATTCGTAGAATGTTGACGAAAACCAAAAACTTTGTACATGAGGGGTGTCTCCTACTAGAGCTTATTAAATTGGAGTCCATATATTATTCTTTTTTTATAAAAATAAATAGAGGCCCGTCATGATTAAAGTAAGTGACACATGCTGTAAAAGCTAGTTTATTAGTCATATATCATGAAAGTGGACAGTAGGTACGTCTGTAATCAGTGTAATATTCTTTATTCACGCATCATAAATAGTTGCATAAGGGATGTGATACGGACTGAGCTGGATTTTTTTTAGTGCTTGTATAAATATCTAACAAATTACTTTACCACTGCAAACCGATATCGCGTCGGATGCCTAAACCTCCTCGGCCACCTGGACACGGCATTTCTAGCTGAAATTTCATACTCCGTGTCCAGGTGGCCGAGGATGTTTAGGCATCCGACGCGATATCGGAGGACGCGGATTCGATTCCCGCCTTGGGCGTAAAAATTTTGTTCTCCAATAATTTGTTTAACGTATATTAACATGTTTGATTTACTTATCGTATGGTTGAAATAGACGGAAAGTTTGGAATTGTTGTTTTTGGACAATAAATGCGCAATTTAAACTTAACTATTTATTTGAAATTGAACTGTGTTACAAAATAACTTTTTTATTTTTTAAGGAAGGTGTCACACTCAATACTGAGTCGCATTTGGGGCTTCTTGTTCGTAGTGGTAAGCATTTATTATGTTGCTTGGAGCCCTAATTAACATTTATTTTTTTATATCAAGAAAGAAATTGATATTTTTTGTTCGTGTTATCACTTTTAATGTTTTCTTTTGAATCCTGTCTCCTAAAAAAATGTATTTGCTACTGGACCTGAAGTGTAGATCAAATATCTTTCTATCTCTATCTCTCTCTCTTTCTCTCTATACAACAAACCTTCTCAGTGAGAAAGCGAAAAGTTTTTATGAAAGCCGCAGCGCAGTGGGGGTCACGCCGCGGCTCAGTCGTCAGCCTCAGTGACGTCACTGGAATTAAATTAAACTTTCAACTCAACATAACGAGTTAACTCAAACTTGTAATCATATTAAAAGCTTACGCGTGAAAAGATTTTCGAGGTTTGTTTAGCACGATTGCCAACTACGTATTTTGTTACAAAAATAAACAAACTAACGCTATGTTTGTTATTTTGTTTTAGATTTTATTGTTTTCGTGCACCGAGAAGACAAATGTATTCCGGTCGTGGTCGAGTTCAGTCTTATACAATTGCGTCGCCGCAGAATGCAATCCCACGATTGAGTTGTCGAACGTCGCATATCAAGTCACCCCTCACCCCGCACCGCACTCTGCCCGAGCGACTCATACCAATGCCTATAATGCCTATAATTCTGTCATCAAGAAATGTCAAGGACATGTCAGTTAAAGATTCAACCTTTTAACGACCGTTTTTGATAGTTAATAAGTTGCGCTCTACTCGAAGGTTGTGAACGACGTAAGTGTGAAAAGTTGCACTCCGAGTGCTCTCCGAGTGCGCTCTAACCGAGGTTCCGAACGACCCCCTGCAGACTCGCGTGCTTTGCGTGAGTAGGACACTTAAAATGAAATACTCGTTAGTTTCACACATAATTCATTATTGTTAATTAATTATTATATTAAACTAAATAACATTTAAATATTACAATTGAGTTATTTTCATAGATATATTCAAACCATTTTCAAAAGTTAAAGAGCAATACACACAGATAACGACGATACGACTGAATGTTCTCTATTGAAAGTGTCCGTTAGGATAATATGTTGCTCAGATCAATAAATTATGTAGTAATTGTAGTTTTTCAACAAATATATACAACAAATATGTATTATGCACTCGGAAGAGACTAGCCACCCACAACACAGGGAATCCTAGTGTGGGGGCTAGTGTGATTAAGATGGTAAGCATCACCTGATAATTATTTGTATTCAAACTACTAAATCTAATTAATAGTTTACCTATAAATGCACTTCAATAACATAACAGTGTAGCCTATTGATAAAGGTTACTAAGTAACTGCATTTTGACCTAAACTGTTAAATAGATTTTTTACTAAGAATGTGTCCATTGACACCTATCTTATTGTCTTTTAAATTTGTTAATATCTAAATATTATATATAGATACCTACCTACGAAGTGATAATTGTTAACATTAGCTCATGTTTTTAGAGATTAATAAAGATTATTATTATTATTATTATTATTATTATTAGTTTGTACTCCGTTGTAGACATACCGTGTAACATTTATACAATTATTAAATAATTAAAACAATATTACAGTATGAAGCTTTCAAGTATAAAGTTTTGCATTGGATTGGTTTCTCTATTGATCGATGCGTTTATCCAGGCGAGGGCTACATCCGTAATCTCCGTCGGCGGTCAGACGAGGGTCGGGTGACGTCGGTCAGCGACGCTTGTGACGTTACGCGTGCACAACCATGAGCTGCGTCGAGTGTCGAATGCGGATATTGGCAACCCTAGTGAGCTCTTCATTGCACACGACCTCACATTTACTTCATTGTTATGCGACAGAATAATTTGAACCGATATTATAAGATAAGGACATTTTTTGTTTGAAAATAGTTATTATGGTTCAGTTTTGGTATAAAAAATTACGTTTTTATTTAAAAAAAATAACGTAACAATAGAACATTAACTTAGTATACAGATACTAAGTTAATGTTCTATTTTCAGTTGATTGAGTGTTACTGATAAATTGCCCCATTGAAAATTATATTACCTAGATCGATTTATTATTAAAATTGATCTATATTATTTAATACACAACTGCCCAAAAATAGGAGTGTTATGTTTTCAGGGTTCATGGATAAATCTTTGTACTTAGATTTGTCTTGATAGCGCAAATGACACTAGATTAAAAGAAATTAAAAAAACAAACTGGCGGATTTTATAAGCCATATAATGAGATTTTTTTTAAATCCATCGCTTGCGTTTAGAATTTAGATACAGTAATACCCAATAAGAGCAGCGTCAAAGATACAGCTGTTATTGGTCGGACAGCTGAGGCTTAGTAATAGAGTTCCGTTTTCTAAAACGGAACCCTAAAAAACATTGCATACTTGGATTTGCAAGTTTTCATCGTGATTTCCAAATAATGTTTTCTACAGGTCTTGGCAGCGGACGTCTAGGTATTTAAGCTCTAAGTAAGGCCGCGTGCAAGGCTGATAGCATTCGTCGTATTGGAAGCAAATCAATGACATATCGATAATCAATAATTATTTTTGTTATATTGCTACAATGCTAGCAAATGATGACTATCTTATCTGATGGTTAATAATTGGTCGAAGATGTTGTTCAGGCTAAGCTAGAATTATGGGCTCTCAATAACAACAGCCGGAACACGCCGTTAGCTACTTGGTGACATGATGGGATGTTATACATGAGGGTGGTAGCTAGCCAGATGGTCATTCGCAAAATGCCCTACTACTATGCTGTAACAAGTGCCATCCTAATACAACAACGCTCCTACCTACCCTAATGCTCAGTAGTAATGCCTCCAGCGGTCACCCATCCAAGTGACGACTGCATCGGCGTTACTTTGCATAGTTGATTGGTCACGAACGAATAAGCAAGCTACACTACGAGCTCTTCTAATTTTTATGAATGAACCAACATTTTCACACCATCCATATTCTTGACCTTCACACGACTTTCCCATAGGCTTTCATAGTGTTTGTCAACGTAATATGATTTTTTATATAATATTTACACGTGTAATGGAAGCACTAATATCTATAACGTCCTCATACCGTCGGTTTTTCATCCTTCAACGTGATAGTTCGTCGCGACGATGCAAGATGGCGCATCCGTCATTCTCCGACGTGATCGATGAGCCGCTTCAAGGCGACGCTGTGACTGATGCCAATCGGCTCTCGTGGTACTTATAGGTCTTTTTGACTTTTAGCTACTGCAATGAATATAGCTTTAGGATAGAGTTATAAGCCACTTATGTTTTTAGAAGAATTACAACACATTAGATATGTACTTCACCCCGCGGTTTTGCCGAGCTAGAATAGCACCCCTCTCTCCTCAATATCATCTCGTGGGGGTCGACTATTGATACGGCAAAACCCTCTTAATGGAGTCTTTGTTCATCAGTGGACATGTAACGGCTGTTGAAGTGAAGTGAAGATACTTAATTACAATTGATCTACAATTTTGAAATTGAATACAATTCCATATGACCGCAAACAACGATTTCATTGAAGCAAAACTCGCCGTGTTCGTAGGGGTTTACCCTGACAATCTTTAAGTGCTGGAATTCTTGGTCACTTTTGTTTATACTGAAATCAGTGGAAGCAGTCTGTCTTTTCCCAGACAAACTGCTTCCATTGATTTCAGCCTACTGCGGTGTAGAATTAGGAGTGGTCTCTCTGATCTGGCCAGACAATCTAGTAAGAGGTGACCGCTCTCTGGACCTCTTTTCTTCAGTGATGCCTACTATAATCAGTTTTTTATGTGGTCATGAAGCGAGCCGTGGTGCCCGCGCGCTTGTTCCTTGCCTCCTCGCGGAGCACTGCGCAGCGGGGGTTGTTGGCTGTGTGCGCGCCGCCACAGTTGGCACACGTCGCCGGCTCATCTAGGGATCGGGGGCAGTCGTGCGCGCAGTGCTCTCCCCCGCACCGCACGCACGCCTGCCGCCGGAAGCAGTTGTGGGAGGAGTGCCGGAATGCCTAGCATCTATGGCATTGTGCTGAGCCCCTCCTCCCACGCCAGTGCTCGAACTTCACCCTCGGCATGCACAGAAGTTCGTCGGGCTGCTTGACCGCAGGGCTTCCGTGGGGCATCAGGGCAGTGGAGGCCATGTTCAACCGGAGCGTTATAATCGTTCGGTGAACTCATGGCGACTGTGGTTGCTTCGATCCGCGTGATTCACTGAACCGTCAGCTACGGCATCTGCGTTTGCAGTTCCGGGCTAGCCGGGGTTCGGGCTATCCAATTGGAGGCAGTATTCGCCCTCAAAAGAGGGGTGGAAATCGGAGGGTGATTTCAATAAAACACCCCCGAGTTCTGTAGTGTTTTAGGTGAGAATCCGTGCGCGATTGTAAGAATATCGTATGCAAAGCTTTCCATGCCGAAACACGTCAGAATACGCTAATGAGACATGTGGACAGTTAGACTTCAATATTACTAGTTGCGTAATAATAGATGCATTTGTCAGCTTTGCAGTTTAGTCATTCTTAACATTCACCTCCAGTCTACTAATAATATGTATTTTTATTATTATTTTATTGTGACGTCACAAGCTCGAAGCCCACTTCATATTAAGCGGACTAACCTCTGCCTAGAACAGATGCATTTCATCACAAGTGACGAATTGCACTGCGCCTGTCACTTTGAGACATATTTGTTAAGTCTCATGTGCCTGTACTTTCACCCGTTCTCAAGGACTGCTGTTCGGCAGCAATCCGATAGGTGCTTAGCGACAGATTTTCTACTTGAAGATGGTAGCTAGCCAGGCGGGTAATACCGAAATGCTTCCACCATGCGGTGAAGCTCAAGCCGGCGGCGGTGGGGATCGATCCAGGGACCTGCGGCACGGCAGTACATAGGCCATCATTGCTTCAAAATGTAATAGTAGATTATGATACAAGTGAGTTAAGTTGCTCATTGTACACGAGGCTGTGTGTTGCAGCCTGAGCCATAGGCGAGGGCGTAAATCAGCCGAGTGTATAATGAGCAAAATGCTCACGAGTTTCATAGGCACTCTTTCAACACCCTTGCGAGGAAAAAAAATATACTCAAACAATACAATATTAATATTATTATATTTTAATTAATATTATAATATTTTGAGTTGCACAAATGCGTTACAAAGAAAAAACAAAAAATTATGTAAAATAGCGCGCAAGATTTTAATTTTTTTGCGCGCAGCAAATATATGGTGGTTGATTACATTTAAACCTCTTTGATGTTACAAATCTTTATTAACAGGTTAAATTGAAAATGCTCTGTTTACTCGCATATAATTTGCAGTAAGGTACTTACCTAACTTTGTAGGGATAATTCTATTAATTCTCGTGTATTAATATTAACATAATTTTATTATGCACGAGGGTGTTATAGTACGGTTTATGGCCCTAAGAACGATATAATAAAGCTCACATTAAGAGCAAGGGTGTTGAAAAGTATTATTTACTTCAAGTCTGATATCATCTTATTTAATATGGCCAATATTTTCATATGTATGTAGCAAATACAACTCATTGTTTTAACACATAGAATACGAATGTTCTACGTTATTTCTTCAACACGTTTTATCCGAATACATTCTCATATTTGCTCTATCTCATAAACACGAGGTTTGTTTATATACTCAATCCAATTTACTAACACATCCATCACGTGCTAACAAAAGAGATATAAACAATATGTTTTCTATCTCGCCGCAACACCTTCCACTTCGGATAAACTTCGGGGAAACAAATATTGTAACCTTGACTTTATACTTTCAAGTCCGAAGTAGATGATACCGAGATATGACGGTACAGGTCGGCTTATGTTTATATCTATAACCGTTATCTTTCTACCGTTATTACAAATATAAGGTAGGTTCTGATATTCGGCCTGAATTTAAAGTAAAAAAACTTACTTCTTGGAATGACTAGCAGTTTAATTTAATTAACATTTTACTAAAACAAATGTATATGTATTATTTACGCGTAAAATGCATATTTTCACAAAAACATATTAAAAAAAACACAATTCACACGGTAATATCTAATTGTTGACACAGAAAATATGAAATAAATATTTCAACGCGCTCCTTAATGATTTATATTGTTTTCAAGTTTTTATTTTATTGTTAGCAAATTAAATAAACGCCTGAAAATATCATGGTTGTACTTAAAGACACGGGACCGACGGCTTAACGTGCCTTTCGAAGCACGAAAACGTTCAGTAGTAAAGCAACTAACGGTCACCCATCCATCTCATGACCGGACAGCACAGGAGCGGTTGTTGCTTAACTTAGTTGATCGGTTAAGACCGACTAGGCAAACTACGCTACAAGCGCTTCAATGAATGCCATAATCTTTTATTCTGAATTCCCGATAGTTTGACTCCGCTGCAGGCACTGTGTTAAGAAAAGGAATGATTTTGCACAAGATATCAAGAACTAAGAATAAAATAGTTTCATGGAAAATATCTCGGTGTAAACTTATGCGTGGTGCTATTACATATATTGATAGCGCAGAAGAAGGAAATAAATTAGGTACAATAATCATACCCAGCACATTACGCTCAGCTCTGGTCCAAGCCGGGCGCAGTGCTGTGTTGTGCTTTTCTATTCACAGGTATATGAGCAGTTTCTTATGGCGAGGGAGGTTTCACTAACATGTAGGAGGATTATAACTTGGGGTTTGAGAGTATACCCGATGCATTTAGGGCGCTTCGGGTGCAAGTGCCAGTTAGGACAGGCAAGAGGACTAAGTGAGAGGCGATATGATAAGTATAATCCACCCACATTTGGAATATAATTTAAAACGGAGTAAATTCGAAAGCCACGCCTTTCGAATTTATTCCGCTGCTTTACTTATTACTGCTTCAAAAACAGCTACCAAAGCACTCCAAAAGAGTTGGCGTCAAGACGCCGAAGACTCCAATGTCAGTATGTCTGTATGTAACGGGCTCGTCAGCGGAATGTGTTACAAACTTGACATTATAATATTTTGAAGTCAAAGTCAAAGTATATTTATTGCTGAATTACATGTGTAAAATGATATAATAAACTATAATTGTTTCAATGTAACCTGCCTTTTAAGGGCGTGCAATATTTATCTTACATATAATAACAAATAATTGAATTATATAATTAAATTACACAATAAAATACGAAATGAAAATGTCAAATTAGAATTTAAATTAAATTACAGCGAAATATAAAAATTGGTCAATATGAGGATATATTAAATTTCCATTACCTTCCTAATTATAATCTATGACATATATAAATTGAAATTTTGCCTAAAAAAATATATAATAATTAATTAAATTTATTTATCAACAGAATTATCGTTTATAAACTCATTAATTTTGTAATAACTTTTGTTTAATAATATCGTTCGTAGCTTTCTCTGAAACAATGAGGTTGGCAATTCTCTTAATGAAAGAGGTATTTTATTGTAAATAAATGGAGCCATGCTGAAGATGCTTTTGCGCATCAATGTTGTCTTAGGGTAACGAACGCAAACTTTATATTGATCTCGTCTATTACGACTGACGACATCAGACAGCCGACAGAATAGATCAGGATTGTATCTGACAAACATAGCCGTTTCTAAAATATACAGCGCAGGTAGAGTTAAAATTTTATATTTATAGAATAAAGGTTTACAAGTATCAGTCATACGAAGGTGAAACATTGCCCTGATACATCTTTTTTGACATTTAAAAACTTTGTCGACATCGGTAGAGTTCCCCCAAAACATTACACCGTACCTGATATTTGATGCAATTAGGCCGTGATATGCTATAAGTAGAGTTTCCTCATTAACTACTGGGGCCAGCTTATATAGGACATAAACCAGGCTATTTAATTTTTTACACAGATTTTCTACATGTTGCTTCCAGTTCAATTTTTTGTCAATATTAACTCCTAAAAATTTTGTATTATCAACTTCCTCAATGGTATTATTTTTGTATTTTATGTCAAGATTTGGTAAAGCAGCATTATCGCGTTGTCTAAAATGAATTATCTTTGTTTTATTTATGTTAATTTTCAAATTATTATTATTTAACCATTCTATAACCGATGTCAATGCTAGATTAATGTCATTTACATATGTGTTAATATTATTGCATGTTATAGTCACAGTACTGTCATCTGCAAATAATGACATAGGTTGTGTAGTAGCTTTGGGCAGGTCGTTTATATAAGCTATGAAAAGCAACGGGCCCAGTACACTCCCTTGCGGGACGCCGTACTTAATTATACGTTCCTCTGATACATAAACTTCTTCTAGTTTTGTTTCAAAATTTATTTTTGTTATATGCGTTACCTGTTTTCTGTTCTCTAAATACGATTTAACTAATTGTAGAGAATTTCCTCTAATGCCATAAAGTTCAAGCTTATCTAACAATATATTGTGTTGAACATAGTCGAAAGCTTGGGTCATATCGCAGAAAATCGAACATACTGGTGTTTTTTTATCTACATAACTTGTCACACGAAAAAGAAAGTCATATAGTGCCATATTTATGGATTTATTTTCCCTAAACCCTTTTTGTTCATTACAAAATATTTTATTACATTCAAAATAATTATTGAATAGTTTATAAATGTACTTTTCAAAAACCTTTGATATAACAGGGATAAGTGATATTGGTCTGTAATTTTCGATACATTCTTTACTTTGTTTTTTATATTGAGGTTTTATTACTGATACCTTTAATGCATCTGGAAACACACCTGCACTAAGGCTCAAGTTGACAATATGGCTGATCGGCGCACTTACACAATGAGCTACGGCTTTCAGTATTTTTGTTGAGATACCATCGTATCCAACGCTACTAGTATTGTTAAGGGAATATATTATAATTAGGATGTCGGTAGGTATGCAGGGCTTAAGAAACATAGATTTTTCTTGTCTGGTAATTAATTTGGTTAAATATTTTCCTGAGTTATTAATTGGAGCTATCTTATCAATAAAAAAGTTGTTAAATAAATTTGATATGTCTTGTGGATTTGTTATATGTTGACCGTTTATTTTTATCTTTTCAATTAAATCTTTTGGTAAGTTTCTTTTTGTACTATTTATTATACCCCAAGTTGTTTTACTTTTATTTTTGGATGATTTAATTTTGCAATTATTCTGAGCTTTCTGTGTAAGCCTCACAATTCTTTTAAGTAGCTTTGAGTATTTTTTATATTTATTTACGTTTACATCTGAGGGTGTTTTCCTAAGTTCCCAAAGAAGTTTTCTTTTTTTATTACTACAGATCCTTATACCGCGTGATACCCAATTTACTGGTCTTGACGTCTTTACTTTTATTAATTTGTTAGGGAAGCATAGATCATAAAATAATTTAAACGTTTCAATAAATATATTATATGCAATATTGGGGTCCTTTTCACTGTATAATTCAGAAAAAGACATGTGTTCAAGAATCTTACTAAACTTCTTCATATTATCTGCTGAATAATCTCGTCTCTTAATACGCCAATATTTTAGCAAAGACAAATTTGTTATTGGACATTTAATAAGCTGTAGAGTGTGGTCCGACAGTGCAAACTCTATTACTTCAGAAACGCATGATTTTTTAAAATTATGAGCAAAATTTTCTATACAAGTTTGGCTTTTAAGACGTGTTGGTTGTTTCAGAGAAAGTTTGAGTCCAAAATTTAAGAGTAACGATTCAAATTCACAAGTTCTCTTATTCGGTTTAAGCATATTAATGTTAAAGTCACCAGCAACTAAGGTATAATCGTAGTGTTTTTTTGATAATTCACGTAGAGCTTTTCGTAAGCAATTAATAAACATGTCAAAGTTGTTATACTTAGGAACGCGATATACACATAAAATAGCCATGTTATAGTTAACCAATTCCACTGCACAGCATTCAAATATACCGCTTACTGAGAAGTCTGATATTTTCTTTAACTCTATCCATTTGTGTTCATTATGCATGAGAATACAAGCTCCACCTCTCTTTGTAAATTGTCGACAGTAACTAGAAGCTAACGTGTAATTAGGTATATTTACATTTCGCTCGTTTCCCGCCATGATGAAATGTTCCGTTATACATAGTACGTCAACTTTTTTATTATTTCTCTCAAGTTCATCTAAGCAGACAGTAAATAAATCTGACTTGTTTAAGAGTCCTGCGATATTTTGATGAATTACATGTAGCTGGTTATTCAAGAAAAAACTGCTTTTTTATTTGGTTATGCTCAGCACTTGATAGGTCTATTGTAACAAGATCTCTGTAGGTTATGCAACTTTCAATTCCATCAATGAGGTGAGTCAGATCTTGGAATATCATACGAAGTCCAGTGTTATTTATCATTCCCGATATTTTATAAAACATACTGTAGTCATAAATTAGATGTCTATTAGTGTCAAGTAAATATGCGTAATTAAATGTGTTAATGTCTTGTTGTAATAAGTTGTTAAAATGTTGTATTCTTTGATTTATAGCTTCTTTATTGTATCCATATTGGTAGGTCGGTGTACATATAATGATATTGGTGTGCACAATTTTTTGTAGTTCTTTTCTTATATGATTAATCAGTTTTAGGTTATCGTTTATTTCTAGGAAGTCTTCCTCGCCGATGAAAATAATACAGTAATCATCCATTGTATAGTTAGTTAATTTAGTTTGTAATCCTTTTAGAGTCTGTATTGTACATCCGTTCGGAGTTAAATAATGACAGATATTAACGTTACTTGGTAGTATGCCCTGCGCAATAGATAGTACCTTATTTTGTTTATTATTACTTATCAAACAAATTTTTTTTGGCTTGTACGTTGATCTGTTGTTTATTATAGTGCTCATCTGATTTTTAGCTAAGTTCGGAATGCTGTATTCAGTCTGTTGATGTTCTTTTTCAAGTAAGTTATTGGTTTGTGTTTGTTTACTTATTCCATAAGGCACATTTTGGTCTGATTCAATGTTTGTTTGTGTAATTTTATGTACTTTTTCAATGATTGTCTTATTCTCTATTTCTTGTAATTGTGCATGTGTTTGTGTCTGTTTATGTTGTCTAGACCTAGGTTGCAGTTTTGGGGTTTTACGGGGTGTAGACGATGGGGAAATGAATTTAGCAGGGGATTTATTACTGATTATCTTCAATAAATCATTTTTTTTCTTCAGATCATCATTGTTTTTTTTCAATTCTGTATTTTCCAGTGATATTAGCTCGATTTCACCATGAGCGCTGCTTAACTGTGTTTCTAAGTATTTAATTTTTTCTAATAATGTTTTTACTAGTTCGCTGTTATCGACTGATAGATCCGGTAGGCTACTAGTAGTGCCATCTAGCGCATCGATGCTCATATCGAACTCGCTTTGATTAAGGTTAAGTTGTGATTGCACTCGTCTGTGGGTAATATTCTCCTGGGATTCCATAGTTTGAATTTTTTATTTGTTACTTGCTTTTAAATTATATTTTTAACAATATTCTTCTACAAAAAGTGACCTAATCTACAGCAGGTTTCGAACCTCGGTATGTTGATGTATCACGGGCTTGATTCACACCCTAATACCGTTCTGCCACAGTGCCTTGTAACGTGTGAGACGAAATTAACAATCTGGTACGGTACAGGTTTAATGAAGTTCACTAGTTTTAAATTTGTCACAGAATAGTAAATAGTAGTTGCGTGTTTTGCAGCTATTTTGTCTGAGTCGAGAGGGTCCAAAGGTCGTTCTTGACAAAAGCGAACAGGGTTTTGTTTGTTATTGTAACGGCTGATTCACGCAAGTAAATTTAAAAGTTTACTCACTTTTCTGATGGTATTCCTTCTTTATTGTGTATATTTCTTCTTCTTGGGGCATTGATTATTGATATTTACACTTACATATAAAGATTTCTCTTCTGTTCGTTATTTTTGTTTCACTATTATTTCGGGTTGATTTTCACTATGTATCATTTTATTGTTAGAGCCGCAAATGATGTATAACGTGAATTGATGTATACATAACACAAATATAACATGAGATTTGGTTAAGTCAAAGGATTATAATTTTTAGAAATTTATTTATACGGAGCCTATGTTTACTGTGACAGCAGCGCCATCGTCCTCTGTATTGAGTTGATGTTTGACCCATAAACGAACGTTGAATTGAGAATTCCATAAAAAATATTCCAATACTTGATAATATCCGCAAAATAAACTATTTTTTACGTTAGAATGTATGGTGTTGTCCTTTGAAAATGTCCTTGAGAAATTTGTAATTTTGTAATGTAATCCGCCGAGCAGGCGTTATTTCAAACATAACAATATTAAAACTATTTACTTAAATCTCCTACATGAGTCAATTTGTTCGGAAATTTGGTGAAATACAGCCTTTTTAAAGTAATTGATTCAATAACGTGATCCTTCTTTTAGTATAACAAAATAAATACTACATATACATTTGTTCAGTTCTCGCAGTTCCCGGCTTTAATGATTAAACTAGTACGTGTACTAGTAAATTGCATAAGTATCGTTGGGCGCATCCTTCGAAGTTATACATTATGTTTGTAGATAAATATATAGAGTCAATATAAATAGCAAGTGTTTGCTTTGCAAGCAATGAGTGCAGGCAGGAGACCTGGATAGCGACTACCGAGTTTGATGTTCGAGGAACAGTGGTAATTGTGCAGGTTCTATCAAGGTGCAGCAGATTGAGTGTAAACAGGTGCTACCGAAAATTTTCTAATTGCGATATTAAGAAGATGGTGCCAGTTTGTTGAAATTGGGTTATATTAGGTCCTTACATATGAAATTGGCGTTTTTCGTACTGGCCACTTTAATCACGAATTTCTCCTCTTTGGTAAGGAATTCCAAATTCAAATTTGTACAGCTATAGACTCATGTATTTGTGCTTCGATGATCGTCATTCATTTGTTTTTTTTCTTCTGTTTTTTTTCTGTTTGCGTCACTCATTTTACAAAATGGAAAACCTTAAATATCGCATTATTTACGAGTACGAGTTCCGCCGTGGCACTAGTGCTGCGGAAACAACTCGAAGGGTGAATGATGTGTATGGCGGTCGTGTTGCAAAAGAAAACACAGTTCGTTTTTGGTTCCAACGTTTTCGTTCTGGAAATTTCGACCTGCAGAACAAGCCCCGTGGACGGCCTGAGACTCAAGTTGATAATGAAGAGTTGAAGGCTATTGTGGAAGCGGATCCATCGCAAACCACGTCCGAGTAGCTGCAGGCTGCAATGTTAGTGATAAAACTGTTTTAATTCACTTGAAGCAAATTGGGAAGATTAAAAAGCTTGAAAGGTGGGTACCTCACGAATTGACTGTAACAAACCGGCAAACGCGCGTCGACTGCTGCGTTACATTACTAAACCGGCACAATAATGAAGGTATTTTAAACCGAATCATTACCTGTGATGAAAAATGGGTTCTTTACGATAATCGGAAGCGCTCAGCGCAATGGTTAGATCCTGGTAAGCCAGCCAAATCCTGCCCCAAGCGAAAATTAACCCCAAAAAAGTTACTTGTAAGCGTTTGGTGGACTAGTGCCGGTATTGTTCATTACAGTTTTTTCAAATCTGGCCAGACTATTACGGCTGATGTCTATTGTCAGGAATTGCAAACCATGATGGAAAAGCTAGCGGCTAAACAACCTAGGCTGGTCAATCGCTCCACGCCACTGCTGCTTCACGACAACGCTAGACCACACACAGCGCTACAGACGGCTACTAAATTAGAAGAGCTTCAATTGGAAAGTCTAAGACATCCTCCGTACTCCCCGGACCTTGCTCCAACAGATTACCATTTTTTTCGAAATTTGGACAACTTCTTGCAAGGGAAAAAATTCAACTCCGATGGGGCAGTCCAAATCGCCTTCAAAGATTTTATTGATTCCCGTCCGACTGGTTTTTTTAGTAAAGGGATCAATGAACTACCTATGAGATGGCAAAAGTGCATAGAAAATAATGGTTCACACTTTGATTAATTAAATATATTATATTAAAAAATATTCGACTTTTTGTTCCTCCCATACAAAACGCCAATTTCATATGTAAGGACCTAATATTATAAGAATAACCTTGGTAGGTTTTTTATTAATTTTAGCTGATAGGCTTAGCTAGCCTTTGACCACTATTTTACCTCATGGTAAGAGGTGATGTGGTCGCAGATGTTGTTTTAGGCTAACCAAGAATTACTGCCTCTCAAAGAAAGCTGCCGGAACACGCCGTTAGGGGCTTGGCGACAGATTTTCTATTTGTATGTGGTAGCGAGCCAGGCAGGCATGCGCAAAATGCCCTACCACCATGCTCTATCGACTGTTGAGAACGGCTAATCAAACTTCGCTATGAGCGCTTCAAAACTAAGTGCATGTGTTGATGTATGTGCTGATATCTTAACCTGTCATCTTTTGCATTGAAAATGTCGACCTTGTTGGTAGAAAGACCAAAGCTCACCTTTATTACTTGAGACCAAAATATACTCTCAATAAATATTATATTTAGCGCATAATAGTTTAGACATCTCTGCCAATTCCTTTGGATTTAATACGATTTTTTTTTTTATGATTGAATAACTCTAGACCACTATCTCACCGATTTTTTTTCCTAGGTCGTTTTTTTTTCAGGCTGTTTTACAAACAAAACATCGCAACGCAAAGCTATGTGCTTGGTGGCGATTTTCTACTTGAGGGTGCTAGCTAGCCAGGCGTAATACAAACCTACCACCATAAGATATGTATGTATACCCCTATATTCAATAGAATCCTATAGCATCCCATGCCTACAGTACTTGCCTAACACGTGCGCTATATACCGGAATGCTGCACGCGAGGGTTATTGCACATTCTTACGGAAACTAATATGAACAACACAGAGCTCGGTAGCAACAGATGTTGTGCACTACATATTTGGTGCGATCTAATTCGCCGTATTTTTTAAATTGTAAAACTATTTGTCAATTTTTTATATGTACTTATAATGTAGATACCGACAAATTAAATATTCATCAGGAATAATGTAGCATTCTAATGTTGAAAGATATTTTCAAATCAATCTAATAGTTTTTAAGTTTATTTGTGACATATAAACACACAAATCTGTCCGCTTTATAATATTAGTGTAGAATGCAGATATATACAGACATAAACTCCACAATTCTTCCCACTTAGATATCCAACGTCATCCCTAATCATCAATATACAAAAGCTACCTACACCTACATAGTTCCCGTTATTGTTGCCTTTTCCGTTTTTCCCTCCGTGTCGGTTCCCTCGCGGCTTCGTCTCGGGAATACATTATGTTTTATATTCAAATATGCAGATACTATCTGTGCGGCAGATACCCGCGAGGGTCCGTCGGTTATGTTCATCACATACAATTCTGAAGCTTATTTTAAAAGTTATAAGTAGTTAAAAGGTATTGTCTTTATTTGCATAATAATGAAATAGACAAAATTTTAAAATTATTAAAAATATTTCTATTATTTCGTCATAATGTAACTAAAAATTTATGCATTCCGCAATTTTTCCTTTATCTGTGCTATGAGAGGTTGCTTCGTACCAAATTCTGAGTTTACGGGAAGTTGTTGCGAGTGTCGAATATTTGCGACATAGACGGATATATCTTTTGATTGTGTTGGCTTAAAAGTTTGATTTTTTTCTTAACTCCAAAGGACAGCAGATTCCACAAAGTACTCTAATAAAGGTTCCGTTTTTCTTTTGAGGTACGGAACCCTAAATAATATGAATTAATTACGGTGTTCAGGTACATGAAAAAGAGCCGTATTGTGCACCTAGCGCTCAATAATGTTCTACTCGCGTCAATAGTGGCCTGCTGATCATTTGGTATTTGTTTCCCATCGTTTTTAACAACATTATAATGAGGATACGGAACAGTCCTTATATTCTGCGGGAAATGTACAGCATTATCACTATTGGAATTGATAAATAAAGACTGATTATACGGTCTGTATAAACTCAGACATGCATCAGTGGTTTTCAAACTTAGATCAACTTAAGAGACGTGTCCTCGCGGATACCTCCCGCGCAGAGAATATCTGAGTGTTTGCTAACTGTGACGAACTTACGTATTCCCGAGACGACGCCGGGATGAGACCGACACGGGATGGGAGAAGGAAGGAAGTGAATACGGGAGAGATAATATCGGAACAGATAGGTGTATACTTCGATGCTACCATAATAAAAACGATGTGAAAGAGTTCTCTAGAAATAGTTTTAGTTCGGGCATTCTTGGCGGTGAAAAAAATATTTTTATAAGATATAAGCAGATTTTTTTAACTCTATCGCACTCCTTTGAGATCTAAAGGTACTTAGCAAAAAGGAACATAAAGTGTCCTATGATCGCGAGTCTAGTGTTGGTACTTATTAATTACATAAACATACATATTATCCCCTGCGTATCAGCGGCATTTCGGTTTCGTCGGCCTTGATGGTGTAACAAAACCGACACGGCCACCATATTTATGCATACATTTGGCGTCGTTTCTCGTTTGCAAGGTAATCATAGACACAAATCGTTCTTAAAAAATAGTTTCGGTTAAATATGTTCCTAATATTACATGCTTCCTAATAAAAACTCTTGAAACTTTACAAGTACACCAATTGTTGCCAAATAATAACGAATCGTAATGTTCACTTTGTTTCCTTTTCATATGATTAGATTGTTTTCACTAATTGTCGCGTATATTGGACAAAGACATTGCGGTACCCGCCAAGTTACAGCGCACGCTGTTATAAACCTTATTTTACTAGTAGTACGATGGATTTTCACACTCACCGACATGGAGCCACTAATTTCCCTATTGTTTCCCCTTCAAGCCAGAAACCGATCGTGCTTGTAAAGTTACTTAAAAACGTATAGACAATATTTCAATCTCTCTTTGTAAACATCATACAAACACCCGAACCCATCTGGTCTGAGCAAGCATCGCTTTTTCTAGCTATGGAAGTCTCCACCCGTTATCTATTGCTTTTTGGAACTGACGGCTTTCAGCCTACGAATTATTATCAAGCTTCTTTCATGTATGTTAGAATTCATATATCTGTGCGCTTGTTCAGCAATAATTCAAGCAAGCCAGTAGCGGAAACGTAATAAGTGAGTAGTGACTAGAGCGGAGCGGAGCGATCGATCGTGACATTGACATTTATTATATAGAGAGGAGAACTGCATTGTGTGAGTGTGGAAAAGTAATAGTTCAAATCAAGGCTTTACAATTGTAAGCCCAATCCGCAGGCAAGGTGTTACAAGGCACTCCACAAACAATAAAGGGGTTATGATGTGATACTTTAGGTGGAGTCATGACAACAGATTCAGATTGTAACAAGTAAGAAATAGAGATCAGTGACCCGAGCGGTGATAAAGTGCCGCCAACTTCGGACTTTAGGGACGCTTTGCACTTCCGGTGGAGTCTGAAGTGCGTAATATTATTATACATAGTAATATGTTGTTAGTGAACCAGAATATTGATGTAAGTACTATTGAGGTAGCAAGACCTGTCGCCTGATATGGATCGACAATTCTAGGTGACCGTTTCTTTTTGATCCAAGACCTAATTATCTTGGAGCAAACGCATCGAACCGAAAACATTGACAAACATATATGTATGTCGCCAGGCAAGATTTGCTATTCTTCATTGTATGGAAAATGTTATAAACACACAATGATAACTACACGGCAATAGCGTTATCTCTTGGTCACTAAAAACTAGTCGTATATATGTACTAATTAAATTAATTATTTATTGAAGCATAAAGTATGATATATTTTTAAATATAATTTTATTATAATCGCTTTTCAATATATTCAGATGGATCAAACAACAAGCCTATTTGTTTTGTAAATTTTCTAGTTATTTTATTTGATTTTGACGGAATACGCTCGAGGCCCATCTGATATTGAGACCTCTGCCTGTAACTGATGCATTTCGTCACAAGTGAGGAAACGCACTACGTACATCACTCTGAGACATACATACAGTTGTTAAATCGTATATGTCTGTTATTTCATAATTATTTACTGGTTCTTACTGCTACCGGAACACACTGTTAGGTGCTTAGCGACAGATTTTCTACTTGAGAGTGGTAACTAGCCAGGCGAGCATTTACAAAATACGCTTCCACCATGCGGTAAAGCTCAAGCCGGCGGTAGGAATCGAATCTTGGACATGTGGCATAGCAGTCCATAGCCATTACTGCTCGGCTGTCACTGCTTCTACAATAAATATTAATCACATTAAGTTACTAGTATATATATATTTCTGGTCGGTACTAGTATATCGTAATTATATCTTTTGCCTTATTTGTTATGATCACTGGATGATATTTGTTTGAAACTCTTTTAAAGTAAAGACGGTAAAAACTTTGAAAGCGCCTCAGCGTGACCTATTCTCTACTAATTTATAATTCAGATCGAGCGTCGCGAGTTACGTAGATCGGGGTCGGTAATCCTGAGGGTGCCGGATCGGAAGCTCCTCTTCGAGCCTCCGTCACGTCATAGCTCCTAACGTGACTTGGAGCGACTGACAAGAAGGATCGGAGGGACTGATAGGAAATCTCGGTGGGGCTGTTAGGAACCGAACGCGTCCTATTTAGGCTGAAACGTGTTACGCTTATTGAGTTTGTAGTGAGGTAGAATTCTAAGATAATCTTTGTTCTAATACTTTTTTTTTTTTTTTATACCTGATTGGTTAGTTTTTGACCACTATCTCACCTGATGGGAAGTGATGATGTGGTCGAAGATGTTGTTCAGGCTAACCTAGAAGTACTGGCTCTCAAGGACAGCTGCCGGAACACACGGTTAAGTGCTTGGCGACAGATTTTCTACTTGAGGTTGGTAGCTAGCCAGGCGGGCATTCGCAAAATGTCCTACCACCATGCTATAACGACTGCCATCCTAAGACAACAACCGGGACCGACGGCTTAACGTGCCCTCCGAAGCCCGGAAGCGCTCAGTAGTAATGTCACTAGCGGTCACCCATCCAACTCATGACCGCGCGCGACGTTGCTTAACTTTGCTGATCGGTTGAGAACAGCTCGAGCGCTTCAAAAATCATAATCACATTTATATAATATTATATATGCGAAAGTTATTGAGGAAGTGGATGAAATTGTATTTTTGTTATTATTTTAAGCAAAAGCGGATCAACTGGTTTGCATGAAACTTATAAAGAAATGTCGTTTTAGTCCTGCATTACACCACATGAAACTTTACATTGTTATCATCATCACTTTTTATATAACAGTGTTATATAAATCTTGCTCTGTCCCGCGGCTTCACCCGCGTGCACAATGATGGATATCCTATGCGCTAATGGAGGACCTCTATTTTAATGGAGTATCTTTATTTCAAAGTTGATTTAAATCAGTTAAGTGTTGTAGCGTGAAAGAGTAACAAACACACACTCACATACTCATACTGCACATTAAAACTCAATCGCACTTTCGCGTTTACCTATGTAATTAATTTACTAATCCCAACCCTGTTATTATTTTTATAGGAATTGATATTTTTGGTAATTTTAACATCCTTGAGACAAAATTGAATAATAAAAAAAATACACAACTAAATTTTAACGAATTACTTCATACTTAATGAAATAATTTTATCGATGATGATCTCGGTACCATGGTCATTAAAACACTCTGAGCGCACATTTTTTAAACAAAACCCTAAAAAGTAACTGTCTAACTTCGATCATTATGATCGAAGCTATCTGACTGAAAAATAATTTGCGATGTGTAATAAGTGTTTTTTACACAGGCGAGATCTTCGCATTTGTGAATAAACGGCTGTGACGGCGGTAACAGCATCCTACGGCGCTACGCCCCACACGTAGCGGCGCTACGGCGTTAGAGCTACGGCAGTGTGGCTCGTGACGTACACGTTCTATTATAAAACCTCGCCTCTTGCCTTTTCCATTAGCCTCAAAGGCGAGCACGCAATGTTTATTTATAAATAATGTAAACCTGCATTAAAGCTTCATGTATTATGTATTCAACTTACTAATCTTACCCTTCTATTAATGTATTCAAAAAGATTTGGATAAAGAATTGAAGCTAAACATGTTTTGAGGAATGGTTTCTACCATTCAGAATCGTTAATTACTATCAAGTGCAAAGTAAAGTAGTTAATTCACATCGAGTGGGAAGTAATAGAAGACGTGTGCGTATATCGGAGATTAATAGCTTCTCGACATCAGGTGTAACGGCTGAGCTCTCATAACGTGTGTGAACTAACGAGTACATATGGGTATCGCGCGAATAAGTAGACTAATTACTCTAGTGATTTGTCACTAGAAATCTCTTCATTTATTATTAATCCATTAATCCATCTTTTCACAATCTCACTCTGTTCATTATTGGCTGCGGATATCGCTGGTTAGGTTACTCGTTCTCACTGCGCCATTTCCACCATAACATACCGAATCATCTTTAAGAATACTGATCCAGATGCTGCAGTCATCTTGCATCATCATGATTACGGTTCCACTTGCTTCACTACCGAAACATTCAAAATAATTGTCTGAACGAGTAATAAAAACTAACGTTTAGGAGACCTGCGCAGTACAGTGTCGAACGAGGACGGGGACACTACAACTGGAATCAACAGGCGTGACGCTTACCGTCAGGTTGATGGCTTGTTCGTCTTATCATTGCTTAACATGAAAAAAAACACAATCAGAGTTACCAGGCCACTACATTAGTTTATCAATGCATTTTTTACCCTTTAAGAATAACTTAACAAGGTATGTACACCTGCTTCACTCCCCGCCCGCCCTGTCTGAGCCCTACGTCACAGCCCACACGGCGGGCGGCTGCGCGCAAATACGTTTTTATTGCGTCGTCCCTTTCAACCAGCCGCACCTGGTTCTATCAATATCTTAACGTTTTAGCACTATGTCGCTTTAACATTTTATGTTTCGTAAGCCTCTAATAAAAATCTTATCATACTGCGACAAAATCGTTTAGTTTTACACTATGTTTGCTTGTCATGCATGTTTTATGTCTTCAAAGTCCTTGCTTATGATAAATTGATTCTCACGTGTTTAACAAGCTGCGTGATTATGAACCGGATGTGCATTCCGCACCTTGACTATTATGAGGTACAACTAGTTAAGAGAGTATCTGTTAAATATCTTACCACTTTACGCGGTAAAGCTGGGAAATGCAGCAGGATTCTAACAATTTTCACGATGACTGTTACAATGGTAGTATAAATATTATATGTTATTAAAAAAATCGAATAATAGAGGAAAACTTCACCACTTGCGGTATTTATATAATTTGACTTGTCACATTAGATGAATTAAGCAGCACCACCTGAAGGGCTATTGTAGTTATATTTATAACTACAACAGAACGGCCGTTAAATAAGCAATATATTGTAGCGCAACGTTATGAAGCTCGGAGCATCTGTTGTTAACTTTCGGTCAGTTTAATTAAACGGTTTCATTACGATCCTCCACAGAGGACACAACAATAACCCGACCGTAATCATTCATAATTGTATTTTGTTGTTACGGCTTCTATTTCAGAACCATGAAAAACTCTGAATATAATTGTTTTATTTCTGTAACAATTAAATAAGTTAGGTTATAAACATTTTGTAGCTTCTGAACTTTGTCGTATAAATTTTATGTGAATTGTACTTAATTAATCCAATTTATAGCAAAACTAACATTACAAAATATTTTACTCTTACCTATTGTCTGATGCAGATACTTTCATAACTACGTAACCAGGGAAACTATTTTCCAAACGACATGTAGCTGGTACTAGTTGTATTTTTATTGCTGATAGGCTAGCCGTTGACCCATACCTTACGTGGTAGACCTGAAAGGATGATGCGGGCGAATAAATGTTTCCGCCTGAGCTGTAATAAAAAAAGGAAATAAATCACGATGATGACCCCTTACTTAGTGTCAAAGGAAACGTCATATTAAATCTCAGTAACCTGTTATTTAAATAGCTACTTTAATCTTCGTTGTATATACATGTATCACACGCTTTCATCTGCCATACTGATGCTGGACCATACTTGAAACCTCAGCCCCTGCAAGTGACGTACCCTACTGAGATTTGCTACTGGCCACGCTCGCAGCACCCCTGCTACTCACATTATGAACGCCCTGTCTAAACATTTTATAAACTCCAATCATCTGCTGTTTACATGCTGACCTGCTGAAAGAAATTGAGGAAATTTAGAATTTCTTCCTTAGTTTTCTGAATAAAGCCTCTATAAACAAGCAGTACAAAAAAGTTTCATTCTCGATATATTAATAGGTGCGTAGAATTGTTACTATTATGCAAAAGTACAAACAAGAGATGAAAAATACTAGGGAATGAAAAGTTCGAGTCATCAGCCTCCATAGTCATACATTCATATTACGTAGTCTAAACTAGGAATACAACTGAACTTAAAAAGGTCTAAGTTATAGAATACAATACACTCTGTGAACTTTCAAAAGTTAATAATTAGAGTATAAACTCTAATTATTAACTTTAGCTTATAAATTACCTAAGAAAATGCGCCGTTATTACACACTATATAGCAAATGTATTCACTTAGTTTTAGGAATACTTCTAAACATAATAAAATCAAGTTGGTACTAAAGTACTTAAATATAACAAATTAGGTACAAATATTTTGTAGTAAAAAGTTTGTGTACTCCGTACTTACATTCTTTCACCAAATTTCCCAGACGTAAAGAAAATGGTTGGAACACGACACAAACATTAACAAACAAGCGCACTAAAATATTGCCTGCAAACTTTAAGCTACCTCAGTTCAACTCGTTACATTTTTAAACCCCTCTTTAAGGCGACAATGCACCGAAGCACGCGGACGGCATCACCTAAAACGGTACTTAAATAAATATAACCACCTAAGATTTGAGACTCATTCCGTCGAAAATGCGCCACCGCCGATCCGAGCCATAGACGTCCATACATTATGTATGAGACGTTCGATACAGACATAAGCATTCTGAAAATCATACTTAAAACGTCCCTATATCAAGGAAAACAAAGTTCAAAACTTCATTGTCGGTAGTGAAAAGTTGGTGTCCGTTCACGGAACCCGGAATGAGGCTCCGGAAACTAACAATGAAGCTTTAAGTAAACTCTAAAACAAAGACGGTAGAGTCGAAAATCGTGTTACGAGTGTGTGTGGATCTTCGGAAGTTCTCGCTTGGAGTCCGGAATGAATGATCGTTGCGTATTTATGAGGATCGATCGAGTTAGAATAATTTTAGCGATTCTTCGAAGGTTAGCTAACTCGTGGTTTCTGAAACCTTTACGAAGAAGATATTATTTTGAAATGGCGGTTTGCCTTTATTAACAAAATACTACAAACTATATACAACACTACAATAAAAGCATTTGGACTCATAGGGAGTCCAAATGCTCTAGCCCACTATCAGTTGGCAGCGTGCCCAGCATGCTGGCAGCATTGCCCCGTTGAATTGCAATGCTTATTATTTGAGCCAAATAGGTGCCAGCATTTTGATCACGCGTCGCATCGACCAAGCGCTCTGATAGATTTTGGAAAATACGATGAGCTCCCGGTCCCCACGGACCCAACGTCTCTACACCAAACGGCTCAAATATGTAACCCATACCGAGGTTAGCATATTTGCGCCGCTTGAGTTGCTCCGCCGAAGTAGCCGCAGCGAAATGGAAAAAAAAATGAAATAAATAAATAATAAATAAATAATTTTGAAATTGGAACGCAAAAAAATATATATTTACTAGGATAATAATATGGAATGGGTAACATTAACGGTAAACAACTATACGCATTAGGTAGCATTAAAGTGTTATTGGTTTAATAATTGTATTTAAATAATAAAAAAAATTATGGTATTGAGTGTTACAACAAGCGTAACGCATGTACATAACGGGCATAGTGTCGTTTTTCAGACAACATATTATTTTGTGCACGGTTTGTGGTGATCATAGTTTTTTTTCATAAACTGTTACTAAAGCCCTTCTAACATTGGTGAATTTTTTAATGCCGAATATTTCACAAAATTTCTAACTTTGCAGTGATTGTGGTGATACTTCAGGGCAGCAATAATGTAAAATAGCTACAATTTAATCCGTTAAGGATGTTATTATAATCGGGAAAACGTCAGAAACTAGTATGTACGGTACATGGTTCAGCAATATAGTTAGTGAAAATATAAATATGTTAAAAATTAATAATCGTGTCTGTTAAAAAGTCACTCAGGATGATGTAAGTTTGAAATGTTGCCCGGGATAAAAATAATGTAAAATAAACATGATCCTCTCAGCACGCACTATCGCTTGTAATCATATTTATAAATATTATTTAATCCGTTACAGTTATTAAAATAATAACGTATAAAACGTTTCGTTTTCGAAAACAACAAATTTGTCCGTCGTGTGTGTCTGCATTGAGTCCAATAAAGATAACGTAACATGGCGTCGGAAATTTTAATGAGACTCCCAATTATCAGTTGGAGAGAGGAACTTCTCCTCGCAGGTTATATTATATTAAAGATGATTATTGTTCACGTCAAGTGTTCTCACTTGAATATGTCATTTGTGACGATGTTATTATTATTAGTGGGATTTTAACGAGAAACGAATACGATAATTTTCGTCACATAAAAATAGGAGTGATCATTATAATCGTGACCGACAGACAGAGGGTGTGCTTTAAGTTGTTCTGAATCAAATCTAGCATTTTTTTTATTTATACAGAATTTTGTTATGCTTCTGTCTACGATATCATTAGAGTAGAGATGGCAGCTCCGCGACTCATTAATTTGTATGTATGTAAATCATGATAAAATTTAAGTCCTATCGATCTCCAATGCATTATTGTGGGACCTTATAAATCCAAGTTATAAATTTAATTAGAATCTTGTTAGTTGTTACGTTATTATGTGGCAGCAAACACACAAACAGGCACACAATATAACTCAAACTTATATAAGTAAAACAAACTTCGCATCTCCTGAAGCAGTGATGGCTCAGTGGCATTGGCTATAGACTGCCATGCCGCAGGTCCATAGTTCGAATCCCACCGCAGGCTTGAGCTTCACCGCATAGTGGAAGGGCATTTTGCGAATGCCAGCCTGGCTAACGACCACCCTCAAGTAGAAAATCTGTCGCCAAGCACCTAACGGTAAGTAGTAAATGTGTTCCGGCAGCACTCCTTGAGAGCCAGTGAAATTTCAGGCACATGGGCCTTAAAAAGTTTGTCTCAAGGTGACGGGCGCAGTGCAATTCGTGACTTGACGAAATGCATCTGTTATAGAGGTTAGTCCACTTAACATCAGGTGGGCCTCGAGCTTGATCCGCCACTATTACATTTAAAAAAAACACATAATAATAAAAAATATTTTAAGAAAACATCAAATCAATATTTTAGTATAACACTTAAAAAATATAAAAATATATTTAGTGACAATTCCACCTAATTTTCCTGTTAAGCCCACGTGACGTGACAAACGCCACGCAGAAAAACCGGAAGAATTTTCGACGCGTTTCGCTTCTACACGAAGCATCCTCAGGAGGTCTTGACTTTGAGAATTTTCGAAAATTCTTCCGGTTTTGCTGCGTGACGTTTGTGACGTCACGTCGGCTTAACAGGAAAATTAGGCGGAATTGTTACTAGATATATTAAAATATTTTAAAAATATTTGTTTTTATTAAATATGGATTTTCGCAAAGTAACGCCTGAATCTATTCATTAAAAAACACCTCTTAAAACGAAGCAAAATCACTAGAAAGCGATATTTTTTTTGAGGAGTACAACATTAGCTGAACAACAGATAAGGCACGATTTTATTCTACCTCCTTCAAGGTCACGCACCCCATTTTAGAGAACCTTGTCAAAATACTTTACTACTTTAGAGCACTCAAGAAATTCAAATATTTTACGTGGAACGCATTATAAATGCATAAGGGTTCGTGAGGTCACTGAGTATGTGCATGCTCGCGTCGTTAAAAAGGTTTGAACATGAATAATCCTAGTCACGTTAATTACCGTTACTGCCTGCCTACTGTGCACCCCCCTTGTCACTCCCCCCCCCCCCCCCCCCACACCTCTTAAGTGGTAAACTTTCTAACGAGTATAACATTTTGTGAATAACATTCTGAATTAATGTAATCTTTAATTTGTATTACACCCTCTTGTACAGTTCTGGCCATACTTACGGTTTTGTTAGCAAATGTTAGATGTAACAATTTAGGTAGTAGCTTAGCTGTTCTTAACCGATCACCAAAGTTAAACAACGTCCGCCGCGGTCATGAGTTGGATGGGTGACCGCTAGTAACATTACTACAGAGGGCTTCCGTACTTCGGAGGGCACGTTAAGCCGTCGGTCCCGGTTGTCGTCTTAGGACGGCAGTCGTTATAGCATGGTGGTAGGGCATTTTGCGAATGCCCGCCTGGCTAGTTACCACCCTCAAGTATAAAATCTGTCGCCAAGCACCCAACAGTGTGTCCCGGCAGCTATCCTTGAGAGTCAGTAATTCTAGGTTAGCCTGAACAACATCTTTGACCACATCATCACTTCCCTTTAGCTGAGATAGTGGTCAAAGGTTAACCTATAAGTTATTATAAAAAAAAGGTAAGTTATGTACCGTAGTTACTTCAATAACCGAATATTATCTACAAAAGTGAAGGGATTAAATTAGCCTATAATAAGCAAATTGTCAAATATATACAGGAGACGAGGAAGTCCTTTAGTAGAATCTCAGTTTGCACCAAACTAGTGCGAATATTCAAACTTCAACCTTTTTTAGCATTCCATACTCGCTAACGGAACCCTATTAATAAGACTCTGCTGTCAGTCTGTCCATCCCTGTCACGACACTCTACCGCGTAAACGGAACTAAGTACAAAACTGAAGTTTATTTTTAATATTTTGTATAGAACTTTAGTTCATTGTTGAATATTAGACTAGATCTTCAGATAGTTAATTTTTCGCTGGAGCTCCAACTTGAGAACAACTTGAGAAGGTAGGTGAAGAAATACTTAATATTATTTAGTCTTCTCAAAAATGGTGAAGGTCAAAGTTGTCAATTGGAGATCAGTTTTGTTACAGATGTATCTCAAAAACTTAAACAGTTAGGAATCTATTTTGAATCTGCCATAATATCCTTTTGGTAAGAAAGTTACGAAATACTTTGGATGTATTATATTATATAGTTTGGACCTGTGAGCAAAATACCAGTGAACACTTTTTATTTTACGGGCCGTTGTAATGTGGAACACTAAAAGAACCATACTCAGCTCACACGGCTATAATATTTAAGTCTCAAACGACAATTATAAAAATAGGCCTAGAACTTGACAGAAGGAGAAAACTGGTTGTTAGTTTTTGGCGGCAGTCGTTGTACTCGTAGTTGTAAAGGCTTTTTGTGAATGCTCGGTTGGTTAGCTACCCCCTCAAGTAGAAAATCTCGGTGACAGATTTTCTATTAACGGTGTGTTACGCCTGCTGTCCTTGAGAACTAGTAATTATAGGTCAGCCTGAACAACGTCTTCGAACGCACTATCGTTGGCCAGAGGCTAGACTAACTGCAAAAAAGATAACCATTTTCTCTAATTTCTTATTATTGTTTTGGCATTTGGGTGAAACCTACATGGGTTTTTATTTGCCTGGTACATTTCAGATAAAAAGCATTGAGCAAACTTTGCAGTATTTTGAAGTATATTTTTACTTAACCTGTTTCCAACGCGATATATATAGTAGGATGAACAGAAATATGTACCTTGTTGTACTAATAGGACAATGAAGTAAGCCCACTTAAAGCGAAGACAGAATCAACCGATGAAGAAGCATTGTCAGACATACCCACTGAGTTCCTCTACTGTCTACTGGTGAGAATTTGAGCGGTACCATCATAAAACGTGATGTGAACACGTGTACTACGCGAAGGCTCTACGTCTCGACTCGATGTGAGAGCACGTTTTACATATTCATGTCGGGATCATGAATTATTCAGTCGCGTTTATAAACCTGCGTGTCCCCGCATTCGGAAAAACTACCACTTACTGGACTATTTGACTGTGTACCTATCGTCCTCAAATACTGTAATAGTGGTAGCTGGCCAGCTACCACTCTTGAGTTTAAAAAACGGCATGCCAGCTCACAGAGTCGGCGAATCTGTAGATGTCGTTCCGCTCGGAGATGACATTCGGCTAGTAACTCTTGTTTGCTACTGCTTGTCGACTCTTGACGTAGATTCTTGCGCCTAATTACATACTTAAAGAGCTTAAAATCAATGCTCACTTCTAAGTGCATTGTCTGCAAAAGAAGTTCAGAATAAAATTAAAGAAGGAGCATTTATGATAAATAATGCTCTAGTTAAGGAGCCCGACTGTGATCAAGCACCTAACGGTTCTAGGACTTTCTAGTATAGCAGTTTGCATGGCGGTAGGGTATTTTGCGAATTCCCACCTGGTTAGTTACCACTCGTAACATGGTTTGGAACATGCTAGTACAAAATATGTCGCCAAGCAACTATACAAATATATATTAGGTTTTATATAGCAATTGATTATGTACGTATTCTCATAAAAAGTACAATACAGCCAATTCACCATTAAAAGAAGTATATTTTTATAATATTTTTATTTTTGCAATAGAGCATGCTCTGCGGATCACATTACAAAATTACAAATTCATGAAAGGAAAAGTAATAAGTATTTTTTTTTCCTAGAATGTTAAAATGTTATAAAACTTGGTTAAAATGTTTATTTAAATTCGCTGTAATACTAGAGTAAGGAAGTTGAACAAGGTATGTTGTTTAGTAGATTCCTCGTGAAACGTAAATTAGTATTCACCGGCAGCCGCGTTGTGCGGGTTACATTACAAGTCATAATTTTTAGATCTCAGCCGTTAGGGTAATATTAAAACACAAGCTTTTTCTCACTGCGATATTGCACCAGCATGAGAGAACTTACAGCGTCTACAGAATTGTATAACACAGCTTTTGAATTCTTTCTGACCGTATAGTATACTTCCTCTTCAATATACTTTATAAATACAGTTTGAATGGAGATCTTAAATAAAATGTAATTCTGCTCTAGTACCAAGGCAAAATTAATACAATATGCGTTCTAACCCCGAATAAAAAAATAACTTGCTTAAAATAATAAGATTCTATCAAAAAAAACCTTTGTCTAAAATTCATCAAAATCTCCCAGATGTACCACGTGTAGACCAATGTATTCTTTACACAAAATGCAATCCGTGCGGTTGCTTCTCTATTCAAAATGCAATTCCACACAACCGTCACGACACGCTCCTACAGCGCGGGAACATGAAATTTAAACAATACGATGTGATTCCGGATTATTTCTTCCATGATTCACTGAAAGTATGGTTTGTATTAAAGTAGGTCACGAGACGCGCAGGTCGGTCCCACTGATGACTCGTTACAATGAACCGTCTGCTTTATGAGAGTACGATATTTTATAAACTTGTTTACTACAGTGTATGACTCATCCGTGTAATCAACATCAGTTTAAAGATGGATGACATATCTCAAAAACGGTACAAGATAGGTAGGGGGTGTTTGAACAAATTTCATAGGGAATCGGGAGTGCAGTCGAGGGACACCTGTCAAAAATCCAAAATGGCCGTTAATAATATATAAAGCTCGATTACCACTGACTCACTGACTGACTCATTGACATAAATGTTCTCCTAGAAGGAGTAGAGTATGGCAAAAATCTTTATAGGGTTTTAGTGAGTACGAGAAAAATCGAAAATCATTAAAAAGACGCCTGCCAAGTAAAGATGGATGACATATCTCAAAAACGGTACAAGATAGGTAGGGGGCGTTTGAACAAATTTCATAGGGAATCGGGAGTGCAGTCGACACCTGTCAAAAATCCAAAATGGCCGCCATACAAAGTGATCCGAGCCTGCTGAAGCGAGGCCTTCAGGCTGACCTACATTGGTGTATAGCGAGCCCGAAGGGCGAGCTTCTGGTGAGGCCGAAGGCCGAACTTTCGGCTCGTGAGGCCGAAGGCCGAGCGTATGGTGCCCGAGGCCGCAGGCCGAGCCGTGTTAGTAACTTGCGAGGCCGAAGGCCGAGCTCCGACTTGAGAGTATTTTCCACGCCTCCGACTGGTCTCCATGGCAACTGCCCGCGATAATCGAAGCAACTACGAGTGGGGTTCCTTAACAAAAGTGACTCTGAATCTTGGTACAATTCTGCCCGTACCACCTTTTTATGGCAGTAGGGTGAATCTGCTTTAGTGGCTACAGTATGGTTCATTATTGTATTACGAGTTTATATGGGATTTCATACTACTATTGGAGTTTTGAACATACTTTTTTTTAACGTGTCAGGTGCTTTTTTGACAGTTCCTACTGACTTAAGATAGATGCGGGCCGCATGCGGCCCGCACACTGCCGGAAAAACTAGTTTATATTATATAGTTACTAATATTATATTGTCTGAGGAATGTAAGCATAAGTGTTAAAGCTAACATTCCTCAGATTGTCAATTATTGTAAACGATCAAAATAAAGTTCATTTTCACTACCATTCTAATGACACAATAAAGTCATGTTAAGTTTTAATAACTTTATCATGTCTGCACAAAGCGCGTTTTTTTGAAGCAGTTTTGGCTCAGTGGCATGGCTATGTACTGCTGATTGCATTCCCGATTTAAATTCCATAAAAAGTTGATAAAACAGTTCATTCCCACGTGGTTTTGTTCCATATTCACAGCTTTGCTCGTTATTTATGCAATCGCATCCCTGCGCGGTCGTCATTCACGCCGATACGTGAAATAATGTAATGTCAACTGATTTGCGCAATGATGTATCATAATAATTATAATCATAGAATTGAGAGCCTCAGGGTTTGTTTTATATAAGTTATAGAACTCGATATAATTAACACAACTTGACGCCTCTGCAAAAATTTTACACATACACAGAAGCGAGATGGACCGTTAGTTCATAAAAAAAGTTCTATATTTAAGAAAACCGTTCCTGTGCTTTACTTCTGGCGTAGTACCTTCTGTACGACGGAATCGAATAACTTCTGGAATGCAGGACAGTGATGATATCCACTGTTTTAGATTTTTTTTGTTAGAAAATCACACATGCTCATTACCTGATCAAACCAAGAAGCTGGTTTGAGTTCCCAAAGAATGATTCTTTTCAGTAACTAAAATAAGATAATTACAGGTGACACATAAAAGAGTTTTTATTTAAGTTGCAAAAGTAATGTTTGTGTTATTTTGTGTCGGGGGAAACAGCTGAACCAGTTGCGTTTATTTTGTTCGAAAGCAGACATTATTGCTCCTGGGTTATGTTTGACAACAAGCTAATCGTTTCGTATCTTGTACCTTGGTGAATATTATACATACATACCTTCGGATTTTAACTGCAGTCATTGTCAGGCAATGCAAGGTTTAAGTTATTTCTCACTGTATCAGTCGGATTGTCCATTGCTGAACACAGCCTTACCCATTAATTGGCCATAATCCCCACGCTTGGCGTCTTGGCGATCGCAGTTTAAGGTAATTAACAGTTCCTCAGAAGGCGCTGCTGCCTAACTTCCGGTATTTTACCCATAGTCGCCTCTTACAACACCCACAGATAGTAATGGGAGGCTGACATTCTGGCCCAGCACCCCACGTGCCCCAGCCCCCCACGGGCCCCGTCACCCCACGGGCTTTTTCTCATAGTGGCTTTATTTTTTTATTTCCGAATTCTCACACTGAATAACTTGAAACTCCACATTTTAATGCCGTCTTTTGAATAAAATAACTGCATCGGATTTGATAAAGCCGCGCGTTGAGAGACATACCGGCAAACGCTCACACACACACACACACCGTCATTTCCAACTTATGACTTTCAACTAGTTCACACTAGCTTAGAAGATATAATACGATTTCTATGTTAAAGCATTTAATTTCAATATAAAACTAAAACAGAACACAGTGAAATTGACTCAGGTATTTGATTATAATATATTCATGCATTACCTCCATTCCACACGTCTGGACACCAACACTGCACGTAGAATACTCTTAAAGATGATCATTGAATATTACATATTCCTACTTTGAATACATAAAGCACTTTGCAAGTCATACGCCGTTTCTATGAAAATTGTACAGCGCGTCGAGCTTCAAATGTCATGTGTAGAGCAAAAAGCAGCGAGCGAACAAACGGCATAAATTATTCAGTCAGGCAAAAAACAAACGTCATTGCTTGTACAAGGGGAAAATGGTGTAATTTTTTACGCGGGTTTTTAGTATTTTTGAGCATATTTTGAGACTTCAGCGGTGACAGGCTGACATATGTCGGAGCAGAGTATTGTAAAAACTAGCCGTGATGTGTGATATCTAAGCTGGTTTGAGGAGATACATTTTTATTCGTCGCGTCCGTTTTATTTTCAGTATTTAGTTGTTCCATCTTTCTAAAACTAAAATATTACCTACTCACATCATCACATCGGCAGCGATAACGTCCACCATTGAACAAAGGCCTCTTGTTTGGGGTTTGCCATAAACCCTTTGGCATCGTGGGGATCGCATTGTAAGATGGCAGTTGTTTAAGAGCACTGCTGCCCTTCTGTTTTTGATTTGAAACATAATAATATCATTCATCTCGGGAGAGGCAGCCAGGTATATAAATATTCACGTTTCTCCAGATATGTTTTAGTCCCATAGAATAGGGGATCCATTAGTCATCTACTGTCACAGTTATAGTCTACATATTGCAACAAAACAACATTGTAAACATTTCTTTGACAAAAACCCAATATCTGTCTGTTCTACAGATTGTATTTAGAAACTTGAGATTCTTAAGAAGAGCTTTACGCTACCTACTCGACCTATGAAGTAATTTATGATTTACAATAAGAGTGAGAAGCAACAGGACTATCAGGGATACTACTACTGGTATACTATGTAGTAGCCGTAGAAGGTCTAGCGAGAGTCCGTCGTGTTGTATTATACTGCAGTCGCAGTACTGCTCTGAAGCAGAATATCTGACATTCTGTTTCAGAGCAGTACTGTGACAGCACTAGTGTGTGTAGCAGTGCAGAGCACTGTACCAAGTCACTGTACCCAGTAGGTAAGGGTGACGTCACGTGTCGGTGCGACGAGCGGCGCATCAGGCAGCTTAGTTGTTTGTATATAAATACTAGATGACTGCCCTTTAGATGATGAACAGAAGCACTCAGTAGTAAATGCCAATAGCCATGATCGATAGTCACCCATAGATATAATGATCGCAGAGGACATTGAGTAACCTAGTTAATTGGTTAAGTACTACTAGGCAAGATTCGCTACGAGCACTTCAAAAGAGTGATTAAAACAAACCATGTAATATGTTAAAGAAAGATGCAATATGTGTAAAATTATTTAGATTGCTTATTTTAGCTTAAATCAAAGAGAATATAAAAAGAGAGAGAATAGAATAGAAAAATAATAGAAATAAAAAGAGAATATTTTAGAATATAAAACTTTACACCACGGGCGGGAATCAAACCCGCATCATCCGGTTTTACGCACTAGATGCCTTAACCTCTGGGCTATCTAGGATGGCTCGATTGAGCGAATGGTCATACTCTAATTGTATTACCTTATCCGTCATAGGGGCAGAGATATATATATAGTTTGTCCTTACACCTTCACGAGTAATCTAGAGCTATCATATGATGATCAATTCAGATGGATATTGCGAGCACTGCAGCGTGCCCCCCCCTGCTGCCCCCTCGACCCCTTGAGAGCCGTTTCTCAACAAACACATAATCAGATGAATGTGGCATAAACGAGTTAGCGCTTTCATAAAAAATATGGAAGAAGAGACCGGCGATAACATTAAGGGAGACAACGTTCATAGCCTAAAGTGACCAGCCACAAGTCAGTACCTTCTGTATAAAAACATACAAGACAAAAGACCAAATTCTTCCTACACGAAGAGATTTCTCTTATAACATTACATAATAGTACATACTAGGTATATGTACGAACAGGCATTGTTTTGTTTCGTTGTCACACAGTTAATGATCACGCTCAGCAGGCGTCATCAGGATCGTAGTATAAGATGGCGGTTCTTCAGAATGCGCTGCAGCTTACCTTCTGGCATTTTGTTTTGTGTGTCGCCCCTTACGACTGCCACAGGGAGATATAAAAGAGGGTGCAGTTCTAGCTTGACACACCACCGGTGACTTTAAACACAGTTTTATTACATTTATTTATATATATATAACTGAATTAAATGACACTCTATCAGAGTACTTAGTTCCTTAAAATATTTTAAAAGCGCTTGTAACGTAGCTTGCTTAGTCCAATCTTGCCCAATCTAACAAGCAACTAAGCTAAGCAAGTCCGCTGTGGTCATGACTTAGACAGGTGACCGCTAGTGCCTTTACTGTTGAGCGTTTCCATGTTTCGGGGTGCACGTTAAGCCGCCGGTCCCAGTTGTCTTAGGATGGCAGACGTTACAGCACGGTGGTAGCAGCATTTCGGAAATGAGCTTTTGTATATTTCGCCTAGCTACCATCCTTGAGGATCTTCTTGAGTAGAAAATCTGCCGCCAAGCACGTAATAGTGTAATCGAGCTGCTGTCCTTGAGAGATCGTAATTTGAGGTAAGCCTGAACAATATTTTCGACCACATCAACAATTACCATCAGGTGATATAGTGGTCAATGGGAAGCCTTTCGTATAAGGATATAGGTGAAATCAAAATACATTATTTTATAAACCATGGCACTTGTGTCAGAATCAATAAATCTAATAATAAAATGCTAATAAAGAGCTGAATTAAAACTTTCGCGATGAAAGGCGAAGTTTTAATTATTCAGAGTGGATTGTATTCAAACTGATGCGAACTGTTCAGCTGGCGCTGGAGCCTGACGGGCGTTATTGAACTGAACACAAATACTGAATCTGATAATTAACGAACAACTATTATATATCAGGCGCTATGAAGTATATACCGACGACGGGATAGTGGAAGAACATATTCGCGTGTGAAGAGTTATAATGGGTTCACAACTTATTTACGGAGTTTTTGTGTTGTATATTATATCTTGCACTGTTTTGGTTAGTTTACAGGTCGCGAGACATAGTAACAATGTTCGGTGTTCCTTTTTTAGGGTTCCGTACCCAAAGGGTAAAAACGGGACCCTATTACTGAGACTTCGCTGCCCGTCCGTCCGTCCGTCCATCCGTCCGTTTGTCTATCACCAGGCTGTATCTCAAAAAAGGTGATAGCTAGATAGTTGAAATTTTCACAGATGATGTATTTCTATTGCCGCTGCAACAACGCTCGTGACGCTCGCGTTGACGTCACACTCAGTGCGAAGTGAGACGTCACCGCGGGCTGTTTTAGTAACAGTAGAACTCTTTGTGAACGAGTGCGCTCGGGGAAGTACCTACTGCTACAAAACCTATTTCGTAACCTTAGGTCATCGGAAAATCTTATGCTCAATATGCCCTCACACAACAGTTCATTTTATGATCACTCCTTCACTGTTGAAGCCGTCAGACTATGGAACGCACTGCCTCTTGAAATTAAACGTGCTCAGTCACTAGCTGTTTTAAAAGAGCGTATGAAAGCCTTTTATCTAGAAACTCGTTAGCTCCCTATAATTTATTTATATTTATTTTAAAATTCGTTGTTCTATTGTTAATATGAGTCTTATACTAATGAAAACATCATTCATTATTTATATATTATGTTTATTGATGAAGTTGTATGTTTATTATTTTTATAATACATATATAATATTTTATATGCTTATGTATTTATTATTATTAATGTGTATACTTAAATGTATATATGTTGTATACATATATATATTAGATATATATTTATATATATATTATTTTAATGTTTGTAAAATTTTAGTAATTATGTGTCATTGTGAGTACCTACTATATTATAATCTAGATGAACGCCATCCCTTGGTTCTCTTCAGTTATGTCTCTTCCTCAAATGGTTGTCTGGAAGAGATCGCTTTCAGCGATAAGACCGCCAATTGTTAATTTATTTTGAATTGTGTTTCTGTTTTAACTATTTTATATATTTAAGGTTTTTCAATAAAGTGTTTCTATCTATCTATCTATCTATTTCTACTGCCAATAAGTAATGTTCGCATAACTGTGTTCCGGTTTGAAGGGTACAGGTGCCGGTAAAATTACAGGTATAATTATGTCTCAGAGTGGTGGGCGCAGTTCAGTTTATGACTTGTGACGAAATGCATCTGTTATAGGCTGAGTGTGGTGGACCTCGAGTTTGTTCAATCGCATATAAAAATACTCTAGTCGGAGATAACGTGCTTTTTTCTGTATTATTTACTAAAATAAGTGAGAACCATTTTAGTTTTGGTTATTGTAAAATATATATTCTATTAGATATTTTTCCTTTGTTATTATAATATTCTGATAATACTTAAATCCATATCTGTGGTTAGATCCATAATTATTATTTTACCACGTCTCTTTTGCTTTTATGTGATCACTAAGCTACCGATCTTACATTATCTTGGAGGTAGGTAGGTAGGTAACAGACATAGTTAGCAAGCGAACAACGGCAGCGCTGCCGGAGGCTAAGGAACGCTGTTGGACAACCTCTGCGAGAGGATATACCGACAAAGACCGACCTACTATGAAAGTTCGCGATTATATACGTAACAGTATACATACTACCCTAGACCTAGGAGAACCTAGGACCACAAGTAAATAAATTTCATTTCATTTCATTTCATTAATTTTAAGGAATTTTGTTTAAAAATAGTTCGTGCTTATTGACGCCATCAATGGGTGACATGGGACTTTGCATGGATCGCACTTTGCAATGGGTGACATGTTAGAAGAAATGAACAAAATGTTAACTTTACTATTACTACTACAGTTCTTTATGCAGAAAATGTTGGAATGAAATGTTATTGCTTATCACTAAATAAAAAAAATATTATTTATTATTTAGTGATATTAAATTATAGTTCTTTTGTTGTTTGCTAAGAGATAATAAACCTATGTATCATCTTCATCCTCGTCCAAAACTTAACCTTTTCCTCGCACTCCGATGTGTCTACTATACTAATATATCATTATTGAAACACACATAGAACCTAAAAATAATATAAAGAAATTAATATTTTACTAATAAATATTACACAACATGGTTTTAAGGCCATCCTTACGTCAGTCTTCCTTGGAAATAATCTTGGTATCTTTCGGGTGTTATGTGCCCAATATATATTACTCCACTCACACCGACGTGAGTGATGGCGTGCTGCTCACGGGTCGCATATTTTCACCAAAGTTGCCTCCTATGTTATAACATAAACTGTCCTATAATATACAAAATAGGGCACTGAAATAAGAAAAAAAAATATTTATAAAGAGAACGCAGACCCTGGTTGTAATAAAGGATATATCTATACTCATAATAAAACTGTAACAGATACAAATCTGTACATGGCAGATAATTTGAAAAATAAATAAAAAATGTGAGCAATATTTAGCTAACACTGATGCCAAAAGTGTATTTTTTGAAAATTTTGTCTGTCTCTCTGTCTGTATCCCGGCCGCGCATTACTCCAAATACTGACTGTTCAATGGGAGTGCATATTTTCGTACTACCGCCAAGCAAGAAGAACCTAGGCATAAAGACGCCGTTTTAAAATCGAAATTAGAAAAGAAGGAGACTGCGCAATGGAAGTGCACAATCTAATATATTTCGTTCTACCGCCAAACAAGGAGAACCTCGGCTAAAAAATACCGTTTTAAAATCAAAATTCCAAAGAAACGCACAAAGTACTTTGCTTCAACATTTATTGTGCGAACCGCGAAGGAACTCTCTGAGTTACTTAACTACTGTCTTCTGGAAAATACAACCCGGGAGTTTTCAATCCCAAAGTAAAAAGCTCCTTTCTGAGCCATGCTTTGCTTAATATGAGATAAACAATGCTCAAATGTGAATAATTAATAACGACAATCGCGAACGAAGTCGCGGGTACAGCTGGTATTATAATAAATGTTTAACATTTTGCCATCATACAAGTACAACTGCGAACTCTGCTACTGTAAATTATTTTATGAATAATTCAAATTATTCATTCCAACGTAGGAATTGAACTCAAGGCATCAGAAATATATTTTAGGGCCACAGTGGCACAAGGGTATCCAAGCGGCCCACAATGTCACAGCTAAAATTCGAGCCAACTTTTATCAAAGCACAACGAAAGGACCCAAATGTCTGGTAGGAGATCTATAATAATAACAGTTACCTGGCTCAAACGTCACATCCAGGACCTCGTGTGCGTGACGCTGCTCACACTAGTATTTTCCCAACCCAGCTAATCATTAAGAGTTTTAGAGGAGAGCTGCCAGCGGCTATTGGGCTCAATTGCATCGCATGACAAACCGTCAGGATTAATTTTGCACAATTGTATATTAATTGTTGTCGAGGTGAAAAAAAATATTCAAAAATCGTGTCATGTTCACAGCTTCAAAACAACAACAGGAATAAACGTTATATTGGAAAATAATCTATAAATCATTACATTATTTATAGCTATGATAATAAAGAACGTTTTTGCGAAGAAACTATGCTTTGATTCCCAAGAAATAGTTAAGATTATACTGCGTAATAGAGCTAAAGCAGTCGAAAATTCTGTTCGCTTTTATTCTGACCAAACACCAAACCAACAAAAGTTTATGATGAACATTAAGAATGAACTAAGATCACGCCAAGATAAAGGCGAAAAAAACTTGTCAATAAAATACATAAAAGGAACCCCTTAAATCATAACACTATCAAAAAACTAACAACTGCTACAACCACATCACAAACGATAACTAATCGTAATATTATTACGTACGAAATCGTAAACAAGTATGAAGATATCACCACCACGAATAAAACAATAAGCTTTCTATACGCAAATGTGCGCAGTATAGTCGCGCCAGGCAAACTAGACGAGGTAAAGTGCATAATAGAGACATTTCAAACAACTTTACATGTTATTGTGTTTGTGGAAACATGGATAAAAGACGATAATGAGGCCCAGAGATTAACATTACCAAATTACACACATTATTACAACTACAGAACCGCTACAAAAGGAGGCGGAGTATCAATATACGTCCACAATACTTTGACACATGAATATGTCGATGAACTATGTGAAGATGGCAACCACTACCTATGGATACATCTGGATAAATTTTCCTTAGACATTGGAGCAATCTACGCCGCAAATGTGAGGAAGTTTTTAGCTAATTTTGGTAATCAACTGGTCAACAGGAAGAGGGTTATAATATTTGGAGATTTTAATTTAAATTTACTAAATGAAGAAAAGTGTGTCAAAGAATACAAGTACCTGATCAAAGAAAATGGACTAAGAATCTTAAATAAAATTGATAAGGAACACTGTACACGAGAGACAGCTTCTACAAAAACATTATTGGATCACATTAGTACGAATCTACGAGATAACACCTACCACATGGCTATCATTAACAGTGCTATGTCAGACCACAAACAGATTTACTTTGAAGTGCATAAAGTTCAACAACAAAAGCCCAAGCAAATAGAGTACAAAGCTATTAACTATATTGACCTGTACAAAACAGTCGAAGACACAACGCTCTATTTGGAGAACCTATTTGCAGAATACGATAAATTGGAGACATTGCTATTAGAAGCAATTGCTAAAAATAAAACAGTTAGAACCAAGCGACTTAACCCGCCAAAGACAGAATGGATAAATAAACATTTAGTTACATCTATAAATAAGAGAAACATTTTATGGAATGACTTCCAAAAATCACTGGGAGATGAAAAGCTAAAACAAGAATATATTTTACAAAGAAACTATGTAAAAGCAGATATACAGACAGCAAAACAACAATATTATCACAAAGCATTCAAAACTTGTAAGAAAAACCCTTTTAAAATGTGGCTACTAATAAATAACCTGGCAAATAATAAAATAAAACAAAACTATATTCCAACAAAACTTATCAGTCCGATGGGCCGTATAATAACTGACCCTAGAGATATGTGTGAATGTTTCAATTCTTTCTTTTCAAATATTGGTACAGAAATGGCAAATAAAATTCCTAAACAATACTACGATAAATTAACTCAAGAATTAAGTAGTCATCAGGAAGTGAATAGCCCCAAACTGACACAACTAAAACCTGCTACTATAAGTGAAGTTGACAAAATAATAAATAATTTAGACACAAACACGAGCACAGGAATTGACGAGATAAGTACGAAAGTATTAAAATGTCTTAAAGGTTTAATCATTACTAACTTGACGGAATGCATTAATAGGTGTCTAGAGAAGGGTTGTTTTCCAGATTCTTTGAAGTTAGCTAAAGTTAGCCCTATATTCAAATCGGGTAGTAAAACAGAACCTGGTAACTATCGTCCAATATCCGTAATGCCTGTCATGTCAAAGATCTTTGAAAAGATATTACACAGTCGGCTTATTGACTATCTTAAATCTATAAAATTTCTTTATACAAAACAATATGGCTTTAGAGCAAAATCAAATACACTTGCAGCAAATATAGACTTAGTCACCTCAATAAAGAACAATATTGATCAAAAAAAGATAAGTCTTGGTATATTTATTGATTTGAAAAAGGCTTTCGACACCGTGAGTCATGATTTACTTCTACTGAAATTAAAAAAGATAGGATTATCCAACTCTGCTTATGACGTATTTGAATCCTATCTTAAGAATAGGTACCAAATTGTAAAACTCGGAGAATATAAGAGCGAACCTCAAAAAGTTACTTGCGGCGTTCCACAAGGCTCAATCGTTGGTCCTTTATTATTTCTGGTTTATATTAACAGCATACATGAGATTGGTCTAAAGGGAGACATCACATTATATGCTGATGACACGAGTCTATTTTATTCAGGTAATTCAATGAAATCTTTGATAGATGAAGCCCAATACGATTTAGATCTATTATATATATGGTTACAATCAAATTTACTAAGCATAAACACGGATAAAACAAATTACATCATTTTTACAGCTAAAAACAAACAACTTGGCACATACAATAATTTAATTATTAATTAACGAAATACATAATACAAAATATCTTGGGCTAATCCTTGATAGACAACTAACGTGGAGACCACACATTGATAACATCAGATCCAAACTCGTATCACTCACAGGCGCACTACGTAGCATAGTACGTTGTCTACCAAAACCTGTGATGTACACCATTTATAATGCTATGGTTAAATCTCGAATAGATTATCTGATAGAAGTATGGGGAACAACAGCTAAAACCAATTTACAAATATTACAAACAGCACAAAATAAATTAATAAAAACTCTTTTTCAGTACGACTATTTAACGCCCTCTATGAGAATTTATAAGGAAACCAAACTCATGAACTTAACACAAACTTATAAATATACTACTTGTATTTTAATACGCAAAATTCTAACAAAAGATATACATTCACAAATAAAATTTACAAAAAAAATTAACATCCAAAAACGAATGACTAGACAAGCAAATAATCTCTGCCTAAGAATCCATCGCACCAACTACGGAAAAAGGAATATAATGTATGAAGGCGCAAAAATATACAATAAAATACCAAAAGATATTAAAGAAGTAAGTTCATTATGTACTTTTAAAAAACTCTTAAAAAGCCATGTTTTAAGGGATTTTTCAACGATTGAGAACATATACTGTGGTAAATAACTTAGTTTTTAATATACCGTAATTACTGTAAACTCTCGCTAAACGTCTCACTATGTCATAGGCCTTAACAAACACTCAGTTACTGGCTCACAACACTACGTTGCGCTGCGTTTTGGATCATATGTTTAAATGAGGGTAGATATTATAATATATTGTTACTATTTTGTTCTGTATATATCTATAGGCATATCTTAGACATTTGATTTGTTCTAAAATGGTATTGATGATTAAATACATTCCAAACATCAATGTAGGCTTATCTAGATAAGAGTAGTCTAGGGATGTCTACTTTGTGAGTGAGGAGTGTTTTTTTTTTTTTTTTTTTTTTTTTTTTTTTTTTTTTTTTATCTTTTTTGTATATAAATAACGTATATAATGTAACTGTTATATATATATTATCAAGTAACTATTTGATTTCATGTACACTGTGCAATCCGGTATTTAAATTTTACTTTGTTTTTAATGTGTTTCTCTGTAAGTGAATATTGTTATTCTTAAGAGAAATAAAATTCTTAAACCACAAATTTTTTTTACCTAAAAATGGAACCGACTTCAATACTCAAAAGTATGAAATAACTTGCTGAAGTCGGTACCATGATACTTCAAAAGTACCTACTATCACAATATTGTGCGCATGGTATCGATTTCGACAATTTATTTCACACATTTGGGTGTTGAAGTCAGTTCCATTTTTAGGTATAAAAAAGTTTTACCCTTGTGACCTTTGCTACTTATGGGATCGATTGCCATTCACTGTCAATTATTATATCATCAAATTTAAGAATAATTTTCAGTTATTGGAGTGTAACTGAAAAACGGCTTGACCGAATATGATAAAATTTGAATGAAACCACAGGGCAAGCATCAGGTTTCAAATAAAAATTAATAATTAAAACACAAAGTCAAAAGGTAACAAAAAACAAATTCAGTATACCTGCTCCTTTTTTGAAGTCGGTTAAAAAATAAAAACATGAACATTGTACTTGAATGAAATCTACACAATCCCGATCAGAAAAAAAATGGCCACGGCTACCTTATTATGCGCAGGGCTCTCTCAATCTTTCATTTAATATCTAATTAAATTTTAGTAATTAATTCCCCATATTCATTCGTTTTTGATGAATAAGTGAAGCATATAGGTATTATGCTGCTCAGCTGAAACGGAAGAGAGTTTATATTGCCACCAAGAATCATACTGCGATTCCCGCTAAAAATTATATTCCCGCACATGACTATAATTTTTCCTCTCGTAAATTTGTATTTTTGTAAAGAATTACCCATATTTCCTCTCCATATATTTTCTTGATCATAAAACTTAACTACATAACAGGGCAGATTTTCCCGGGTTTTTCTCATTATCCCGGGTCTTGGCGGCTGGAATCCACACTATGCCGCATCGAACGCATTACTGTGTGCGGCATTACGCCGGAATGAGAAATGGACTGCAATAAAACTACTCCTATTAGACGAGCTATTCCCGCGGAGCCAACTAAAGGCTGCCCATGAGGGAAACATTCTTATACGTAGTAAAGATATGTCTAATAATACATGAGAGTGACAACAGTTTTGGTTCTTTTCCTCCTACTATATACAAATACAAACAATTTATTTATAGCTCCTTTGTTACATGTCAACATGTAAACATAAATCGTTAACAACAATAATAATCGAAATAACAGAATAATAATAATTAAATTGATTAAAATTACATGTATAATTTTTAATCTATTTATGTATATTGAAACAGTGCGTTTGTCCTAGTATATTTGATACTTGTCGCTAAGCAAGGAGTGGTGTCTGCATTCAAAAATAAAAATTGAATAAATCTTTGATATTGATATAATTATGTACTTATTCCATACTTTTCAGTGCCGAAAGTAAATTTCGTTTATTTTTTGTTATAACTATTTTATAGACAGATATTACTTTGTTATAACTATCTTTGAAACATTAGATCTATATTTTGGCATGTGCTATTTTCCGACCATTTCCTTAGATCTAACATCATTGCTCCCTACGATATATTAACCCATTTCCCTTCACTCCTCCCTCACCCCATCTTGTGTTCTTTTAGTTCCCGTGAGATTGTGCTGCCACGAAAAATTCTTGATTGGGAGATAAACAGTTTGGTACCATATCTCCGTATAACATTTTGTCCCTTATTGGACTTGATATGGGGAATTAAGAATTATCTATTGCGGTACAGTAATAGGATAATTTATTGGAGTAGCCAAGGTCAAGGTTAACGTTTTGTAGACCGGTGATTTCCTTTTTCCTTAACTGCAGTCGTCTTGTCTTATACTTGTAACGTTAATTAGTCATTGTTTATTTATTAGAACGAGCAAGACATGTTTTGTTTCATGTTCACCTTCGTCCATTGCCCATTACATGTACAGAACACGAACACACGCTGCGAGGCACTGCGTTGCGTTTGCTACAAGAGATAATTCGTTCTCAGAATTCATGCACCTTCGGTTATACTAGCTACCTTGTACTTCAGTCTCGGACACAGAAATGTTGACACTGTTACTTGGCAACTGACTTAGTGAACATAGTACCCATTCAGACTATATTGTCTTAGCCATGCCATTACACCACTCACAGCATTTCCAATATATAAATAATAAGTCTTAAAGCAGGTACCAAAGATGCGAAGTATGTGCATGCTTCTAACCGAACACGCATAAATACTTTAATACTTACTCTTTATGACCCTAACTTTATTCCCTTAAGACGATCCCCGTGTACCTAAAACCGAAAATACGAGTGCCGTAAATCCTAATAGACCCTTCCTTGGACATATATGACAATATGTAAGTAAAAGTCTCCTTGTCACATACGTCAGTTTATCCTTATGCGAAGGACTTTGAATTGATTTTGGCCTGCTTGTTATCGATACTGTGGTGTTGTCATATCGATGGAATGTAATGTAACAAACAAGCGCATAAATCTTGCGAATTGCGCTGATGTTAACATGATTCAATAAGAAAATATGGAAAGCCAGGCAAAAATATTGCCAGTATAGCCATAAAACAGTATGGATAAAGCTAATGTTGCAACAATAATTGACATAGTTTGCAGACTAAAATAAATAAAAATAAAGTAAAACATTCTGTAGCTTTAGTTTGTAACTCTATAGTTTTACTGTGTCCGCGCCCATCTGCTCGTCGGTCTGTATGTCACGATATTTTTTTTCTAAGATTATATAGATCACAGCGCTGAAAAACATACATAAATATATCTATTTATGTGCATGAAATTTGGTTAACGTTAAGAAATATCCTCTGCCAAAAGGGAAAACATAGATATTAAAAAAAACGACATCTATGTATATATATCAAGAGGGATAAAAATATTTTGGAATAATTTGGAACCGTCTTCCAACACTGAAAAGTATGAAATAAGTTGAGTAAGTCAGTGACACTTGAAGCAGTGATATCTCAGTGGCATTGGCTATAGACTGCCGCGCAGCATGTCCATGCTTCGAATCCCACCCAGAGCTTGAGCTTCACCGCATGGTGGAAAGGCATTTTGCAAATGCCCGCCTGGCTAGCGACCACCCTCAAGTAGAAAATCTGTCGCCAAGCACCTAACGGTGTGTTCCGGCAGCAGTCCTTGAGAGTCAGTGAAATAACAGGCAAAATGAGACTTAACAGGTATGTCTCAAGGTGATGGGCGCAGTGCAGTTCGTCACTTGTGATGAAATGCACCTGTTATAGGCAGAGGATACCGCTTAACATCAGGTGGGCCTCGCGCTTCTTCCTTCACAATAACATAAAAAAAACGCTAATTTAAAACACCGACCTCACATTAGCATGGTCTTTCACTGACTTTCACAAGTTATTACATACTTTGTAGTGTAAGAAGTGGGTCCCGTCTATTTAAATATGTCGGTTTTACTCTTTTCAGTGATAGGTACAATCACAAGATCATTCACTCGCCCAATATAGTGTTCATCGTCTACAACACCATTAAATCTTCTAGATATGCAAATACATTTTTCAGTAAATTGACAACTCATAAAAAACTCAACCATTTTGATTAAACTTGCTTGTATGGGACTACCTTGAGGTATCTCCATTCCAATAAAAACATAATTTTTACAATTAGTTCAAAAATAAAAATGACAAAAATTGAACATATACTTTTTTCTCATGGGGCATAGAGTGACAAGTGAACAGAACTAAGTCATAAATCCACGCAAAGTAAATAGTGAAAACTAATATTATAAACACTATAGCTAATATATTGCAATTTTTTCAACGATCTAATTATATCTCTGACATCAATATAACACACGACATTATTGGCTATTCAATAACCACATTAGTACGCCTTTTTTTTTAACCTGTGAAAAATGCATTTGCGCATGGCCATCCACGGGAATGTGGCCGGGATATGTCGGGCTCGACACCAACTACTCCCACAGCAGCAAGTTCCGACTAAATAACACACGGTGTTCTATCGCTACCGCTTCTCGGCGGGATCGCAGGGTCGCTTTAGCACTTAACCACGAACCCGCCGGTTGTCCGTTCCCGGACCCCTCCTGCGGTGCTACCCCTCACGCCGCGCCAGCACACATGGCACGTCGCTACCCCCCGGGGACCAAGCACGCTAATGGCCGTCAGACGAGCCCGCTTCCGACGGCCAAGGTCCCCCTGCGACGGGTCGGGTGAGTAGCCCCGTCGCTTGCTACTTCGGCCGCAGAGGCTAGGGAGAGCGGCGCCTCGCTATACCGGCACTCCTCTCCCGCCGTGGCCCCTCACCGTCAGCTGTGGTGTCGCCCATACAACACCACAGCCCGCCTCAGATGTGGTGCTGCCCATATAGCACCTCAGCCTACCCGTTGCCGCTCCATTCTGGAGTTAGAGGCAAAGCCCAGTGGAGCGGGCCCTCTGGGGCCGGCCGACTGCCCACGCCGGCGTGGCCCCTGGTTCCTCTTCGCTTCACCGTTGTTGACGAAGCCACGCCTACTGAGCCCCACCGCTACAACAGGGCGGGAACCCTCGGGGGGACATTAGTACGCCTAAAATAAGCAAACCTAATAAGTAACATTTGAAATAACTTCTGCTAAGCAATAAGCTTACAAAATTACAATGAAAGGAAGTCACCTCAAATTGTCAGAGCATATCTCGGTCCCAGGGAGGGGTAGTCGCGGGTTCGAATCTCGCCTTTTGTTCAAATTAATCGTTTCTCTTCTCTCTATTATTTTTTAATTTGCAAGCTTATTCACTTTACAGGCGTTTATAAATTGTTACACCCACATGGTTCTTTATACTATATTATATTTACATTCTTGGGAAACCAACAGCTAAACCTTAACGACGTTTAATAATCTACAATTGTTTAACTAGTATAATTATGTGGCTTAATACATACAGTAATATAATACAGACTATTAGAGAAGCAGACGCTCGCGGATGACATTTTCATCAGAACACATTTGAGGTGCTTTGTTTTAACAGGCAAAACTTTATATGCGGCCGTAAACCCTTTATACCGCGGAGTTTATTAATACGTCCCACAGCGTGCGTCCCGCGCGCGGCGGTACAAGGGCCCCACCGACGTGACGTACACCTCTCTATTATGTCTAATAAGCGTAACAAAGCCAACGTACACGTATAGTTATTATGACCAATATTTTGTATATCTCGTTGAAAATAACTCAATCATCAATTATTTGGAAGGAAACTACAACGCGGTTGGTCTAGCGTCCTAGACGAAGGTAGCGTGTCGAATTATACTCACATTAGAAATTTTGGACTTTCTATTTTTATTATATAGCTGTTTACCTAGAATTACTAGTTTTAAATGACAGGAGGATGGCCTTTTCGCCATACCATACCAAGACTTATTTACAAGCCAGCTGATCCAATATGGAAAGAGCTTGGACATGACACTCTATTTCAGAAACGGCTAACGGCTCGCCGTCTAAGAAATGACCAAAACTAGTTTGAAATAGTTATGGTTCACTATTGTGCACACTAGTGAGCGCATAACTGGAAGCTTCAACCTTAAAACGTATATTGTAAATATCCTCAGTCGCACGTTCAGTATGACCGACCACTAACAGCTACGACACGTCGCTAGTAATGAGCGTGCGATCCGACACCGTCGCGTCGGTCGTTTAGAGCGCCCCCGCGGGACTACCCTTACAAGGAATAATGAACAATAACAGTATCCCCGAACGAAGCCCCTTCTTGTCATTCTCACTAATTTACCCCTATTCACACAGAACGCTAAAATTCAATAAACAAAACAACCGTCAAACATGGACAAAGCACAAAGTCCAAAATGTAACGTAATTAAACAACGAATAAGAAAAACTGGTCAAGCGCGTGTTGGACCCGCACTAGGGATCACGAAATATATAAAACAAATACAACAAATGTTCGATACATTTTGTGTTGACCCGATGTGCGCAAGTCCAACTCGCACTTGCTTGTTCACTTCGGGATGTTTGATTCCAGCGTTTGGCGGTCGTATGTACTTGTATCGGGCATTTGCAAATCACAACGAAGGAAAAAAAATAACTACGAGCGGAATTCGAAACAGTGACCAAAAATAAGACTTGTTTGTTATTCAAGTCAGTTTGGCTGCAGATGTCGCTCCGCTTCATAGGAACGAAAAGATCACTTTTAGCTTTGACTTACTTACCACTATAGCTCAATTGGCAGAGCAGGTCTTGGCTCTAGGCTCAGATGGTCAAGTGTTTGAATCCTGCTCTCATTTAAGACAGTATATTTATTGTTATTTTTATAAATGTACTGTCTTATAGGGAAGACATTAATTATAGCCAGTGTGAATTGAAACAGAATTGACAGGTCACAATCTTTTTAGTTTTTATTCCTGATAGGTAAGCCTTTAACCACAATCTCACCAGATGGAAAGTGATAATATGGTCGAATATGTTGTTCAGGCTAATAGCCTAGAACTTCTATTGGCGACAGATTTTCTACTTTGAGAGTTGTAGCTAGCCATGCGGGTAATTGCAAAGTGCCCTACCACCATGCCTTAACGACTGCCATCAAAAGACCACAACCGAGACCGACAGCTTAACGTGCCTCCGAAAGCAAAGTTAAGCAACGTCCGCCGCGGTCATGAGTTGGATGGGTGGCTAGTGACATTACTACTGAGCCCTTCCGTGCTTCGGAGGGCACGTTAAGCCGTTGGTCCCGGTTTAGCTGTTCAAAATTAAGTTGGTTTTCAACTCAAATTTTACTCTGCATTTTGTTGCAACATTGCTTTACCAACCCAGCGTCGTCTTTTATCTACGCCTGATCAACGTAAAAGCGTCGTCGGTTGTTAATTATTAGACGCGACCCATTCCACCTGCGGCCGGAGACTTCCACCCACCGAGCATTGTTCCCGTGCGGCACTCGCCCCTACATCACGTGTGTCGCACTCTATGGAACAATATGAGCAGGAGTTAGTTTACCTGGCAAGTCGCGGGTACTGCATTTGTATACTCATTTGTTTATCTTACAATGTGATGATTGATTTTCTTATGATAACTTTCTTACACCTCGTAAAACCTCCTGGAAGGAAATGGTAAGTTTATAACCAACTTAATTTTATAATATTGCGATGATACATTGGTCAGTGGTCAAGATTAAAGGGTTAAAAAGTGTTTCCATTTTCAGTGAAAAATAGGTACCTATATTGAAGTATCGAAACGCCATTGATACAAATAAAAGCAATTGTTATGTTAAACTCTAGACTTTTGTGTGTCATAATGCATTAATTCAGAACTGCGCAAGGTTCGTGGATAAACAGTAGCAAATAGACTGGTAGAGCAAAGCTACTTTTAGAATTACCTTTTACTTTTAATATTTGAACGGATGTTACTCACGTTTTATAATTGGATCGATACAACTATATAAAAGTTCAACCTCTTCGGTTGTTCAACTACATCGGGTGTTCTTTCCAAAGAGTGTTTGGGATTTTTTCCATATCTTCTCACACTGAGACAACACAATACATATATAGACTTGAGTGAAAGTATAGATAGCACGATCTAACCTAACTTAACTGGATGGCTCTGTCGCCGATACTGAAGTAGTCACTGGCAACTGGAATATAGTAAGACGTGATCGAGTTACACCCTGTGGAGGTGCACTCTTAGGTGCACGCGCACCTATTGCATTGCGTCGGCACACTGAACTGGAGTCTACTGGAGGGGGAGAGGACTTATGGGCGAGTTTTGAATGGCACGGTCATAAAGTTTACATATGCGTTGTATATATTAAATCAAATGCTACGGACGACTATTATATGAAATGGTTTTGTAAAGTTGAAAGTTTTGTTAATAACTTAAAAGGACTTGTATTAATATTCGGTGATTTAAATCTATACACTGCCTCATCGAGTATAAAAAATTACTATTGCTATTTTATATCATTTTGTAATTTATGCGAATATAATGTTGTGCCTAATGTTAATGGTAGGATGTTGGATGTAGTACTTATCCGAAGGGGCACAGACGCTAATATCAATGTCAGAGCTACAGAACCCATTGTCAAAATTGACCCTCATCATCCACCTCTTGATGTATGTATAAGCATTTCTAGCTCTCGAAAGTCGAGCCACATCGAGTCCAGTAATATTGACCCCAGTAGAGACTGGAATTTCAAAAAATGTAATTATGGTTTATTATTTGACATGCTATCTAAAGTATCATGGGATGAGTTATATAGTCTTAGCGATGTCTGCTTGAGTACACAAAGTTTTTATCGAACTATTTACCAAATGTTTGATATATGCATTCCGCAAAAATGTCGAAGTGGCACGAGAGAGTCGCGATATCCAGTCTGGTTTACCAAAGAAATTATTGACGACACAAAGCTCAAGCTCAAGCTTCATAACAATTGGAAGCGATCAGGTTCTGCGGAGGTTTATGAATTATTCTCCAACTTAAGGGCCGACCTAAAAAAACGCGTCTCAAATGCTTATAACTCATACATCGTGAATATTGAAAACAATATTAAAACAAATCCTCGAGAGTTCTGGCGCCATATTTCAGGGTTGCGGTCTAAGGGTGGATTCGAGCCCACTGTCACCTACAAGGATGAAACCTTTAGTGGCAGACAGGCCTCCGAAGCCTTTGCAATTTTTTTCTCTAGTGTATTCCAGACTGATTTACCTACACTAGATGCAGAAAACATTTCTAATATGAACTTTGTACTTTCAAGTAACTATGTTCACATACCTGAAATATCACTTAGGGAGGTAGATGCGGGGATTCAAAGTTTAAAAACCAATAGTTCAATTGGACCTGATAGTATACCTCCATGGTTCCTTAAGGAGGGAAAGGCATTATTAAAATATCCACTTTGTTATTTGTTCAATCTAGCTCTGAAGTTTGGGGTCTATCCACCACAATGGAAACTTTCACGTGTCACTCCAATACCTAAAAGTTCTAATAAAACGTCTGTTGAAGAATACCGTCCTATTGCTATTTTGCCGACTGTGGCTAAAGTTTTTGAACGTATTCTTCAAAAAAAGTTGTATACACAAATTGAACCCTTTTTAAGTAACGAACAGCATGGATTTAGGCGCAAAAGGTCTGTTAATACGAATCTTTTAACACTAGTGGATTACATATCTACCAGACTTGACCGTGGCATACAAGTGGATGTTTTGTACTTTGACTTCCGGAAGGCGTTTGATAGGGTCAATAACGATATACTGCTGACAAAACTAAACGCTATGGGTTTCACCCCAGGTCTTCTCCGTTTCATCGCTGATTATCTTCGCGATCGCCAGCAGTTAGTTCGGCTCGGTCTGTACGATTCTCGACCCTATCACACGCGTTCCGGAGTAAGTCAAGGGTCGATACTTGGTCCTTTGCTTTTTAATCTAATGATCAATGACCTTCCCACAGTCGTCAAACATGCAAAATGTCTACTTTATGCCGACGACTTAAAACTATATTTTGAAATAAAATCAATAGAAGATTGCACAAAACTTCAAAAAGATATAGATAGGATATATAAATGGAGCTTAGATAATAAAATGGAGTTCAACTCTTCTAAATGCTTTCAAACAACTTATGGCCGAATGAGACATCCAATTGAATTTAGCTACAAACTTGATAAAACTGTGATATCATATACTAAGTGTGTTAAAGACCTGGGCGTCTCGTTCGATCGCGAACTTACTTTTAACGAACATATTGTCACAGTAGCTAAAGAATCATTTCAACGACTAGGTTTCGTGCTACGGAACTCGCGAGAATTCCAGAGCATAGAAGTTATAAAATTGATTTACAGTGCTTTGGTACGAAGTAAGCTTGAGGCTAGTGCCTGTGTATGGCATCCACACGAAGATAAATACACCCTTATGTTGGAGAAGGTTCAGAAAGCCTTTCTCAGATATATATACAGACGTATGTATGGGTATTACCCATACATGTATCCTACTGAATTTCTGCTGGGTTCCTTAGGATACAATTCTTTAAAAGTTAGAAGATCCCATGACCAATTAGGGGTCATGTGTAAAATCCTGCATGGCAAAATTGAGGCACCGGATCTACATGAGCAGCTATGTCGCTTTTGTGTACCCGACAACTATCTTCGGAGCAGGAAACATAGATTGTTTGCTGTTCCGGAGCATAGAACAGTTGCTCACCAGACATCTCCTATACCACGATCCCTTGCCGCCCTCAATGATCTCCTTGATGCCAAACCAGACTGTGATTTGTTAGCAGATGAATGGAGGGACATAATGGCGGAATGCTTGAGTTATTGTGAGGGGGTCAAGCCACATTACCAAAATCGAAATATCAAATATTGACATTTGCTTTTATCATGTTTCTAAAGTATTTTATTCATAAATTTGTAATTATAGTTATTATTGTTTTTTAATATGTATTCCTTTTTTGACATTATTTTATATTGACATTATTTGCATGTGACATTTTGGTGCATTTGACATTTAAAGTAGGTAAGTAATTAAGCATAGTACTTGATAATTATTTAAAAAATGTGTAATGTTTATTTTAATAATTTAAATCATAATCTGGTATTTTGTTATATTTTAATGTAAGTAATTTTTGTAATATGTAATAACATCTATGGTTATATTTCTATTATGTTATGTTATGTGTCATTAGTGTAATTCGCCTATAAGCGGTACTAATTGAATAAATAAATAATAAATAAAACTTCTATGCAAGACTAATCCCTGGTTAATATTTTAAAAATACTCACATCCTCATATGTGTAACGAATATTTTCTAGCTAGCCTTTGACCTATATCTCACCTGATGGTACGTTATATAGTACTGCAGCAGTGCGCAATCAGTCACCCTCCAACTTTTAATTTATGAGAACATCCGTCCCTCGCAGATCCAACCTCAGCTCGTAGCTACGTGACTGCAGAAAGTTCTCGAAATATTATCACCTTCCACCCGTGAGAAAAGTAATAAGAAGATTTCCTCATTCACGGACATTGTGGATAAACAAAAGATGCAGCACGCATTGAGATTGAACGTTATTTACTTCAAGTTTTGTATATTTAAGAAGCTCTTTATAGATCTACATTGCCCCTTTCAACGCAAAGTAGGATGACACGAGGAAATTGTAAAAAGATCTGGCTTTAATTTTATAACTGGCAGCACTCCTGTTGCTTTGCCGCTCATTCGGAATGCTCTCACTGGTAATCTTACCGCTACCCCTCCGGTAGTCTGAGCGCTTACTGCGCACAATGTGCAGCAAGACTCTACTTACATCAACGTGATTGGTGGCATGTTGCTCATTTGGCGCATTATTTTCCTTAGTTTCTTTTAACGATATATAAGTTCTCGCACTAAACGTTGACAAATTCCTTTAACAAGATATGAGATAGATAGAAAACTCTTTATTGTTACACCGCTCTTAAATATTAAAGTTTACATATTAATAAATAATAGCATAGTGTTACAATGGGCAGCCTTATCACTTAAAGTGATCTCTACCAGGCAAAAGTAAAACGTATTCTAGTCTAATTTCTAAACAAATGTATAAAAATATCACATTATAGGTTTTTATAATAAATAAATAAATACATACATACATATATTTATAAATACATACCAACATACTTAAATAGATAATGCTATATACATATATATATAAATATTACATAAACTATATAAAAATACTTACACATTATAATATTATCTCATATACATATAAATATTACATAAACTATATAAAAATACTTACACATTATAATATTATCTCATATACTATAACCTAGACATTGATAAGTTGCAGTGTTAAAATTAATTGGACAAATCTAACCTTTCAACTTGATCCTTGAACATTTAAAGAGTCTGTGCTTGTCTGATTGATACAGGAAGAGAATTCCACAAGCGGGCAGCCTGAACAGTGAAAGATTTGGTATAAAACGAACTCGTATGAGGATGGATTTCAAGTGTGAGATTTTCTGATGACCTTCAAGTGTATGAAGTACAGTGAAGGAAATCAAAGCGTTCCTTGAGATAGCGCGCGGATGTAGGATTGAACAATATGTTAACTACTATTATATCTTCTTTATTTTTTAGGGTACCCAAGGGTAAAACGGAGCCCTCTTTAGTAGACTCCGCTGTATGTCCGTCCGTTGGTATGTCATTTCAGAGAGCCACCAGCATGTAATTGGAATGAGTTATACAACTGAAATGTTAATATACTGTGTACAACTTTGAGTGATTAAATTGCTTGCTAATTGATTAAACTACGAATAGGTATATGAAAAATAATAAGGCGAAAACAAATATAATGGGGCCGTCATAATTCTCGTGTTTAGACTCATTTAGTTACGGTTTTATATCTAAAAGACTAAACTAGTTAGGAATCTGAAATTCAGTATATTATGTATCGTATCCTGTTTAGAACTGAAAAACGCAATTGCTTATGTAGATTAAAAGCTGTGATCAAAAACAACAATGTTTCTTCGTTAGCGTACTGTTGGAAAGCTGGACCATAAATAATCGAAGTCCTATTCAGTATTGCAAACCGCAATAATACTGTATATATAATAATATTGGTAGAGACAAACGACTCGCTACAAGCTGACCGTCTCATAGCGCTTATTAATCACTACCTAACTATATAATATTAATTAACCATTGTCGTATATAACATACACCATTCAATATACATATTTATTCGTAGGTAATACAGCATCAACTCTGCCTCAGTGGCGGCATTCAGGACGGCGGCGACATAATCCGTCTATTTGCAGTTCATCTTCAAGGAAGCACAACTAGAGCAATGGGATCAATATTCTGCTCCGAGTTTGACCCGTTCATGCTTCGACTGCTATTTAGAGGCACTTTGTTCATTTTATATTTAAACTAACTATGTCATGGATACACTAATATATACAGATACTTACACTGAAACAGACATCAAACATTGTATCAAATTTGATCGGAGTTATTAAATAAATTAATCTGTATGTTAGAGTAATGGTTTTATATAAAACTACGTTCCTTTATTGCGTTAAACATAATTACCGTAAAAAGGTTTTTGTTCTAAAATTCAATTAAAACAGTGTTTACATCAAAAACCCTATAATAAGCTTTAAATCTGTGCATAATTGATAATCTGTGTACCATTAAAAGTAACTTATGTTAAATGTATACCAGTTTATTAATGTTCCAGATTTTAGAGTTATATCTTACCAAGCTTGCAAAACTAAATAAGGATACCGGGCTGCCCGTGGCAAGGAATATCGCAAATAAGAAAATGGTTGAAATATATATTATATCAGTTTCAATTAATTTTATTTTACATATATTATTTACAATAACTTTGTTTCTTTTCCTCGCAAAATATAGTGAAATTCAGCGTGTATAACTCGTCCACAAAGCCCATTTTAGCGTCGACTTAAATATCAACCTTTGCCTTTGGCTCAGCCCGTTACATGTCGTCGCTAACATTCCTGATTTTGTGCACTTGTAAGGTTATTCAATGATTTATACATTAAAACTCATTTATTGAGCATTGACAATACAGACTAGGCATAGAGCGAGGAAAAAAGAAAACAAGACAGCGACTTGTCTTGTGGTGTTAGAGACGATTTTGGGATACAGAGTTTGAGAGAAGAAAAGTAATACACTGTTAAGAAGATTATTATTGTATAACGAGTCTACAGAACTTATTCTGTTAAAAGGAAGTTTATAAGTACGAGTTGTAAATGGTGTTTAACTTCACACTCTACTATATTGAACTATGCAACGCCGCGTAAATAACCCAGGGAATTATATAACAGCAAATTATTAATGTTTGGTTTCTGTGGACGTCATTGTAACGTGACGTCATAGCTGACAGTCATCATGGTGAGGTTAGAGCAGGGGTATAGAAACGAGCCGAGCGTGATTAACGCTATGCTCGGCAGCGACGGATCGTGGCAGGCGGTGGTCTCTTTCTGCGAAGAGGTGATGGCACAGAAAGAGGCCGCGGAGCGGGCGAGGGAGGACGACGTCCTCGCAGACCCGCTCCGGTGTAGACGAACTGGGGGAAGGAGAAGGCGATTCGGGCGCCTTCTCGCTCTTACCTAGTGCTGTGCGGATCATCGGTGGAGAGTCGGGGGATTCTCCACTGGCTTGCACGATCCCACACGTCTGGGGGATGGCCCTAATGAGCTGGGTCATCCCTCCATTGGCCGGGGCCCGTCACCGGTGACGGGCCAACCGCCGGGGCGAGATGGTGAATGCTAACGCTACCCCATCTCGCCCCGACTAGGCGGCAGACTGCTCATCCCGGGTTTTTAGTGGGTAACCTCACTTACTACCCCCCCGTGGGGGTAGTAAGGCCCCTCAGGCGAGGACTCCCACATAACCACTCTGCTCCCCCCGGAGCCGGGTGGTATCCATAAAGGATTTTCCCGGGTCAAAAAAAAAAAAAAAAAAAGGGTAATAGAAACGCAAAAAAAACTATTGAAAAAACAACAGAAAATAAATCTACACACGTTTAGAAATAGACAAACATACTATATGAGTTAAAATTAAAATCACATATATTCTAGCAACTCACATAATGAATTAGATACGAATATTTGCAACATTGTACTTGATTTTCCAGAAAACGTGTAAGGAAATGAATACTTTATTTATATTCTACGTTAAACATGAATTCAGTATGCAAAGGAAAGTTAAGCGTAAACCAAGTCATGCCCCTAGCTCGGAAACAAGTTGGTGTAAAGCCGCGACCACACACTATCTCGCTATGAATATACATCATATTAGCTCGCGAAGTCGCTAAGCACCGTTTATGAATACCGAATCAAAGCACAACATGATAATACCTTAAATAATGATAATAATAGTATTATAGATAATGCGCTTAGAAGAAAATTATCCAATATAAACGAATTACCTTCACAATAATCTTACCCAAAAATGTCTCACTTGACCATCACGATGCCTAAATCAAAAATAAATTTTACAACATGGCCAAATGGCCGTCTTAACCACAAATTATAACCTCAACACCAGCACAGTTCCAGCGAGTCGCTCCACAATGACAATTCAATGCAAATTTGACAACTACAAAGGAATGACACCTGGATGCGTTCCGGTTCGAGAGCTAGATGCGCAATGGTTCGGAACAATCAGTATTATTGTATAAGGTATTATAAATTCACGTTAAATTATAATATTTTGTTGTTGAGTAACGTACTCAGTATTTCAGCATCTTAAGTTCAATGAGACTCGAATGAGTGATAACAAACACTGGTTTGTTATCACTCATTTGTAAATAAATTTTAATTAAAAAATTTCGTAATAAAGAAAACCAAGTTTAATGATTATTATTCTATTTAAGAGGCCTTTTACATTATGCAGCCCTCTCACTCGCACTTTTAAGGATAATTTCAAATAGTAACAATTTGGTAATGATTTCTTAAAATGTGGTATGACATTATTTTGCCTTTTGCGACTATAGATGGTCTTAACATATTTTAATTTTGTAACATGTTGAACCCAATTAGAATTAGAGGCCCAAAATTTTAAATAACTAAATTACGCGTTTTGGATCCCCCATTACAGATATCAACATGAATATTAGTCGAGAACATCTATAGTAGCATGCAGCGCTATAATGTCAGACCATATATTAAAAAATCATTATCAATTTGTTGCTATTTGAAATCATGACTAAAAGTGCGAGTGAGAGGGCTGCAAAATGTAAAAGGCCTCTTAAAACATATTTCAGATACAAGTTTTGCATTTGACTCAAAACAAATTGATTTCTCTTCTATACAAACTAGTACCAGTGAATATTGCAATATGCAGAGTAGCCATTGGGCATATCTGAGCAAAACGATATCTGAGCCAAAATGTATTGTGGGTATGCCAAAATTTGCGGTGCATTTACAGCAGCCAACGCGGCGGCGGCGCTTCAATTAATGTCTTTTCGTTTCTGGCAACCGCCGAGGGGGGAGAGGCGAGTGTAAATGGTTTTTTTCTTTGTTAACATCGAGTGCAGACGCAACTGTGAATGTCTATGGTTTATTCAACAATGTCGCGAGAAGCAGTTTAGAGAAACTATAGCACACCTCTAATGTCACACACACCACGGCTTCGACTTTCGTGACCAACACAGAGACGACGGAGAGGCAGATGTGATTCATAATCAAAATAGATAACAACACATAAAATGCTTGTTACAATAAAATAAACTAATCAATACCAATTTAGTAAATCCTATGTATATACCTAACAAATACACTACAAAATAACTGTTAGATACACATAAAACATCTATGAGAATGCAAACAAGCATTCGAAAATAAGAAGTGCGCCCGATCGCGCTCCCTTGTCAAAGTATAATTATTTAATACGTAGCCATTGCAGTAGCGTTATTTAAACATTAAAACATAATATTTCTTAATAACAGAAAACGCGCTTCCCTACGTTTGTGTAGATCAGACATTTATTGTGGCTAGTCGTGAAACATATGCAAATAGTTTTATTTTAAGATTCATCCAAGAGTATTTGGTATGGGTCCTTCGATATGTAATCATTTACTATATATTATACTGGACTCGGAAGGACTCATTACGTTTGAATGTGATTGTGACAAAACAAGTACGAGGACCGCTTGATGTTAAGCGGACTAACCTTTGCTAATAACATATTTACTTCGTCACAAGTGATGAATTACACTGCGCCCGTCATACTGAGACATACAGTTGATAAGTCTCATAGTGCCAATGATTTTACTTACTCTCGTAGACTGCTGCCGCTACACACTGTTAGGTGCATATCTACATATTTTCTACTTTATGGCGGTCGCTAGCCAGTTACATCGCGTTCATTCGGGAGCTAAGCAGTTAGTACGTATAACTAGTATCCTTGTGTTAATCCAGGATCTAAGGAACATAGTTGTATATATATATATATATGACATAATAAGAATATTATAGTAAATTGTTTATGTATACAAGTATATTCCTTAGATCCTGGATAAGAACAAGAATACTAATTATACGAACTTCGTGACAAGCTAAAACAACTCTCTATATTGAACATAATTATCTATTAAAAGCCGAAAAATGAAGCCTGACTATTTTATTAAACATCAATAACGTTAACTGGAACAGCGCGAAAGTCGCGTTGTCTATAACCGCTTCTAAAACAGCTATTTTATAACGTTTTCAAAATTAACGGTTATCGCCATAGCATAAAGAAGCTTTATTGTTATTTCATATAGGACGTAACGAGAGAATAGCTAATAGAGTTTTGTAGCAAAAAGAACAGAATATAAACCTACACGTAAGTTTTTAATGGGAGTTTTAAAATTGGCATTTCTTCTATGATAGAGAGAGAGACCAATTTATGTTATTACTTACTTTAGTTATTGTTATCCTAACGCTTACACTTACAATCACGAACAAGTTGTGGCAACATGTTCATAAACCAGTATAACCATTGTTTTTAACATGCTTGGGTTATGCATTTGTTTCCTCATAACTGCCAACTTGTATTTATGTGTGCAAGTATAGACTTAATGCACATGTAGTACCTGTTCCCATTTAGTATTTGACAGCGGAGCGATTCTCGGTAGTGGATACACATTTGAACCGTTTGGTGTAGAGATATTGGATGTTTTCAAAACTTCAGAGAGATTCATTAGAGGGCTTGTTCGATGTGACGCATGATCAACATGCTTGGAATTATTTGGCTTAAAAATAAAGATTTAAATCCAACGGATCAATGCTGCCAGCGTGTTGTGCACCATCCCACCGACCAAACATCATCGTTGTTTTAGACAAGTTGTAAGTTTTTTAGTGCATAATGTATGTATCAGGCTAATCCTTTAAATGTTATTTTCCATATCTCTGCACAGCCAATGGCATAATTGTTGCTTTCTACTAATTTAAAAAATCAAATGATTAATATTGTTTAAAGGAATTGTTTCAAACAACAAAACATGTTGATATGTATTCTACATGTTACATTAAACGAAAAGAGTCGATACGTTATGTTTTTGAATAGTGATTGTTTAATTGGTCACCTATTAAACCTGTTGGTGAGGGGTGATGTGGTCGAAAGATTTTATGGCCTTATACAGGAGCTGGATTTAGAGCCTAAATACCTGTACCAACCATTAGTGATTATACATATTTTAATGCAAAATTTATGATTCAATACAATAGAAATTGCTGACAACACATAATTTATTTATAAAATAAAATAAATTAACTAAGACCAATTTCATAAATCCTACTTTTAGTAATAAAACAACTTTTACGATGTAAATAAAGTATTCGCTTCGAGAGGCCACAGTCTCGCGTAGCTAAGTGTCATTGAGAGCGTCCAATCGGCTTCCCTTGTCAAAGTGTATCAATACAAAGCCGTAACAGTATGATAAATAGAACAACAAATCATTTTATTAATTAATATAAGAAAAGCAAGACGACATACTTAAGCCTGCTGAAAAAATCATTCAATATTTAAATGAAAATCTTGCTCATAAAGTCATAGAAAAAATACGGAAAAAAGTCATAGAAATAAATGGTTTGTTAATGCTTCAACGGCATGTCTACGTAAAAAAGAAATCGACTTCATCATAATAAGAGAGGCAGCGCTCGTAGCGTAGCTTCCATAGTTATTTCTACCGGACAACTAAGGTTAACCATATTGGCCACATCATCACTTACCATCGAGAAAAATTGTGTTCAAATGCGAAACTATCGGTACGGCGATTTAGTGCCATTATAAAAAAAATCAATTCGCAATTAGACAATCGTTCACACTCACAGTAGTGTGTGTACTGTGTTGTAGCACAAATACGTGCTCTACTGCTGAATGCGCCCACAGATGTACTACACCGTGTAGAGGTGCATGTGGGTGAGTAGGGCACTGAACCTATACACGGGGAGAGTGCTTACTGAACCATTATAGCATTTGATTCATGTTTCTGCGGCACTATGATCCCTCTATTTGGTGTAAATTTATTAATGTATTGTTATACTTATTGATTAAGTCATACTGAAAAAAAATTCAAATCTATTTAACTCACAGGGAGTTTGTTAAGACAAAATTTGAGAACTCACAATAACACTACTATTTAAAAGCGTTTTTGTGAGATGTTTAACATTTATTCAAGAGAAAAATAGATTTGAATACCTTTTTTTAAGTATAACTTAATCTTAGATTATCAACACAATTATAATATAGTCAAAAGGTACACAGAGAAAATATCATTCCATCAGAACTTAAAATCATGGGTCGCAACGATTTGTTCACGCGATCTTCTTGTGCATCATTTGGCTAGTTGTAATAATTATGCTAGATAATAATTATTCTTGTCTTTATTTTAAATTGTAGGACGCGACTAAGAAGAAAGAGGTAGTGACACAGAAGGTGGGCAGCGCGTTCCGAGGAACTGATATCTCACACTGCATCCCCAAGACGCTTGCCAAGCGTGGGAATTACGGAAAACCCCTCTATAATGGGGGATGCTGTGTTCAGCAGCTAAACTTTATGCAAAGAAACAATATAAAATACGATATTAAGAGTCGGCAAAGCCGTAAAATAAAATAACATTCACAAAACTTTTACAATTCGTAGTAAATAATATAATCAACCATTTACAATTTAAAGGCTTCTCAATACCTAATCCGCATTAATGTCATCTCCAATGTTCTCGAAATCATTCAACGGATGTGACGTCATCACACAACGCGCACAAAACCAGGAAAAACCGGGACAGCTCTCCTCGACATCCAATTAACTATCAGATGTAAATCAAATTTGTGTGCCGTCGACGAAACAATAATCCTGCTGTATTGCTCCACCCCCACAACTTCTGACGAAACGTATATATGAAGCACACACGATTTCCCTCTCTATAGATTATATATATATAAAGGTTATTATGGTATGATGATTTAAAGGTGTGAGTTAAAAACTTATCAGGCAGGCTGTACAGGGTAGTCGTGCGAGGCCCACGCGTTATAATTTAATTTAGCCAAAAAGGCATTCAAATTGTTTTTATTACTAAGAAAGAAAAGCGGACGAACTGTATAAAACTTCTGTGACAAAGTCGAGATGCATATCCTGGTAAGAATGTGTTTGCTACAGGGTGAAACTTTGCTGCTACATATTGTACTCAACACTAACGTATGATAAATCTTATCTCAGAAGTGATTAAACTAGATTTTGTAGATGTCCCGTTAATAACAACACTAACATGCTAGATAGAGTAATACCCCCGTATACACGTTATTCGCTGCATCGCCACAGATAAATCACAAAGTTATGTTCAAAATGTTCTAAATGGTAATAAAAGTCACAATGTTTTATTTATTATTTAAATATTATATAATTTTTATTTAAAGTTCTGTTTATGTTATTTTATTGTTTTGTTATTTAATGTGATGCACGTTCGTGATGGTGGTCGGGAGTGCCGTCCGAGAGTAAAACCAGCGCTTAGGTTCAGTTTTGAACCTGGCACATGCTGAGACGGGACTTGTTCCTAGCATCGCGCAACATTGCAATTGCTGTATAATTAATTACCTATGTATTTAATTTTGCATCAGTAGAAGCTATTGTAGTGTTGTGTAGTGCTGGAATAAACTTCATTTCATTTTATTTCATTTCATTTAACAGACTAAAAACTAATCAACATTTAATAAAGTAAAAGTTAAAAGCAAAATGTAAAATTTTACCGAATTATTGCGATATAAATAATGATTGGCACCCGAATGTAAAGGAGAAATAGTCGAATTAGCACTTTCAGACCATAAAGCACAAATTTTGCGAGTACCGGTTAAAAAGACATGTATTATTACATTTTGGTACATTACAAGACGAGATTATTCTACTGAAAACATGAAAAAGTTTAGGGAACATCTAGGTCAGCTTAGTTTTAACGAGATTTATGAAACTTATGATCCAGAGGAAGCTTTCAATCTGTTTAGTGACTTATTTCTACTGCTATATAATCTGTGTTTTCCAAACATAAAGGTTAAAATAACTACTAAGAAAAATTTAAAGTGGATAACGAAAGGTGTTCGATTATGTTGTAGGAAAAGGAGAGAAATGCTCTGGAGATATAGGCGTAACCCCAGTGTTCAGAACAAAACTCTTTTCAAACAGTACTCAAAAAGATATAAAAAAGTAATATTTTTAACGCAAAAATCAATGACCACTTTATAAAAACTGCTAAAACAAAATCAAAAGCCACATGGAAAATCATAAATAAGATAAATAATAATAATCCTAGACAAAATATAACACAAATCAAAATTGACGATGAAATCATTACAGACCCAAAACAAATAGCTAATAAATTCAATGACTACTTTGCTGACATTATAAAATTACATCACAAACATAATTCTTCAAATTCCATTCGGTATGATAAATCAAATTCAATATTTTTGACACCTACGGTGCCCATGGATTTATGCAGAATAATTAATTGTTTGAATAATACAAACAGCTGTGGTTATGATGGTGTAACGACGAAAGTTGTAAAATATGTGTCTCAAGTAATTTCACCTGTCTTTAGTCACATTATTAACTTGTGTATGCAGAGTGGCATTTTTCCCAGTGTGCTTAAAGTGTCCGTAATTAAACCTTTATATAAAAAAGGGCACAAAGAGCTTATGGGAAATTATAGGCCGATAGCACTTATTCCTATTTTTGCTAAGGTATTTGAAAAAGTAATATATCAAAAATTTAATTCATATTTTGAAGGCCACAACATTTTTGTCAAAAATCAATATGGGTTTCGAAGAAGTAAAAATATTAACATGGCTTTTTATGACTTTCTTTTTAAAGTATTGATGAACATGAATAATTGCAGGCCTACAGCAGCAATATTTATGGACATGACTAAAGCTTTCGACCACGTTCACCATGAAATACTTCTTTCTAAGTTAAGTTCATATGGTGTCAGAGGTACAGCCTACCAACTCATTGAGTCATATTTAAGTAACAGAAAACAGTTAACTTATGTCAGCCGCATCTGTGTTAAAACAAAAACTGAAAAGAACTACTGTTCAGAGATTAGAGAAATTGGTTACGGAGTGCCGCAAGGCAGTGTGTTAGGACCACTGCTTTTTCTTGTATATATTAATGACCTCCCCCAAGTAACTCAACATTCCATGACCCTCTTTGCGGATGATAGTACTATTTTGTTTAATGACTCTAAAAAAATGTATATTAATTTTACTAATGACATAATTACAACACTGACATCTGTAATCAATTGGCTGGATAATAACAATTTGATAATTAATTTGGACAAAACTAATGTAATGTATTTCAGACAAAGAACTGACAAACTGCTTAATATTGACATGAAATTTAACGGTAAAATAATTGACGAAGTTGAATCAACGAAATTCTTAGGTTTACATATAGATAACAAAATGACATGGAAATCACATATAAGTATAATAACAAAACGAATTAGTCAATATTCATACGCGCTGTATAAACTTGGTAAAGTTTGTAATCGAGCCACCGTACTCACTGCATATCACGGTTATGTTGTTTCCATATTAAGGTACGGTGTAATATTTTGGGAAAATTCAACTGAAAAGCTTGCAGTTTTCAAAGCGCAAAAACGATGCATAAGAGCCATGTGTAATCTACAGCAAACCGATTCTTGCAAAGAATATTTCATTGAGCTAAAACTGCTTACCATGCCATGTCTCGATATATTTGAAACTGCTGTTTTTGTAATGACAAATACAAATCTTTTTGAAAAATATGATCCTGGTAGCAGACGTGGCACAAGAATAAAAACGGCATTATTAAGAAAAAGTATATTTCGTATGGC